>JAQQTP010000033.1:3592500-4192500 GCA_029884605.1 Ormosia emarginata | reverse complement strand
AACCACATGACCCAAAAGAAAACTTAAACTGGGAGCTCTGATACCAAGACAGTGTAATGCCCTTTTTTCTCTCTAACTCGCGAAGAAGGAACGTCACACTATAGTAAAGCGAAACATGAAACGAAATAAATCAAAACTGCGGAAAGTAGTGATTGCTTTTAAACTTATAGACCCAGTTCATTTTATGGTTATTTAAGTTCCTTTGCAAATGTCACTATATTTTTTTTTTGTTAAATTATGTCATTACCAAGTAGAGTCAAAAAGATAATTTTAAAATCCATTACGTATAGAGATAATAATTAATAATTAGGACAGTCGCAATAAAAAGAATCCGACGTAAGTTAAACCATACACAATATATATATATATATATATATATATATATATATTTTATATCTATATGCATAAGCCTGTTTAATTATATTCCAAAATATACCAAAAAGAAGCAAAAGCTTTACCTACCCAAGGTAGTTATAAATTTACATCCATCAATCCAGCAAAACGTCAAGCTCCCCCAAAAAGATAACGGATAGCCATCAGTAGCCACTGACAGAATCAGTCCCTAAGACTGACGAGAAGGGACCGTATAAGGGTCCTCCTCGAGGTCCTCTTCGTCTGATGAAACATCCATCGGAGCGACAGAGCAATGGGCAGGAGCCTGAGCAGTAGAAAGGAAAGAGTCATCATGTTGGGTGTAATACATGTCAGCCCACATATCCCTGACAGGCATATAAAACTCTAGCCAAACAAAAGCATGAAAATAAAAAATAAGGGCGTCATAACGACCCCATGCTAAAGACACAGTCAGCTCCCCAAGGTACACGCAAAGGTCCATCTGCACTTTAATGTGCCAACAGTCAGGACCTCGGTGAAAAGTGATCCGTGTGTAGCCCAAAAATCCATGGGGGCGTGATGTCATCCTCGATAAGCTTCAGTCGTAATCTGGCCAGAAACCTGGAAACTCAGGAGCTTCCTCTTCCTTTCGCTCGTCTTCTCAAAAGTAAACAAGCCGACAAAATACAAAGAATACAGAAAGAGGTGCTAGCTTTCAGCACCAAAATGGCAGCAAGAAAATAATACGGCACTGGACGCCCACATACAACATAGTTCATACACCCAGTTACAGTAATAATAGAAATTAATAGTAAAAGCAAAATGACAATTAGTAACAGTGAATCTTATTAACAACAGGCAGGTAGTATCAACATTTTCAATATTCAACAGTCCAAGAAATCAAATGATTATTGCAGTTATAACAGTAAGCATGTTCCACAATTATGAATGCTCATGCTCGATGAATAATGTGACTGACAGTTCATAATGCAAAAGGTACCAAAATTCTAACTCCATGGAGCTAGACATAAACATTTTCGGAGTGAATGATCAAGGAGTAATGCCAGTATATCGTTAGCCTTAAAAATATAATGTGCTTCATCCCATAAAAACGTTTGCGTAGTTGGCTTATACATGGCACCTCGACAGTTGATTGTGATATAGGACAGCATCCCAGTTAGGATCGTCGGTGTGTCACATCAGTCTATCCCACAGCCCCAGTGGAGCTACCACTGTCTATTGTGAGACACCTGCACCCCGATGCCCCAGGGCCAACCACTATGACCCTACGCTTAGTCTACTCGCACCTGCACATAGGTGTTATTCAAACTCCTAGGCATACATTGCCTTTCTAACAGTGCCCAACGGACAACACATATGCATGACGACTCAATTTCAATCATGCATGTTCATCAATGATGCATTCATCATAAGCATACCACAATAGTATTTATATATATATACATTCATCTCTCAACATCAATATGCCATAATTTTCTCAAGTACATAGTCAATAAGTACTTAACCCACATAGGGATTCATAACAACATAAAATCAATTCTTAATATCAATATGTAATCATATATAGCTAATCAATTTTTCACAAGTTCAAATCTTAGATTCATATTTTCAAAGTCTTAAACTTTGGTCAATTATGAAAATTGTGGGGTGAATTACCCTTCAAAACTGTGGTCTTCTAAGTGTTATTACCCACCTTAATTCTTCCACTTCGTTAAGAATTATGCATGTCTCTAAATCTTAGATTTCCAAAGATGCACCAAGGCATCATTTAACCTCAAGGTTTTCTCTCTAAAACCGTAGCCCTCAATGGTCTTCAAAGTCCAATTTTTCATTACATTTTATATATTAGTTTCTTAATATCAATTTACTTAAATTTTAATTCACCAAGAACTATCCAAACCCTTATGATTTCAAGTCAAAACCGTGGCTCCCTTTTAAGGTGTTCAACCCTTAAAATTTTCCATTTATTAACCTCAATGTTCTCATTCAATATTTAATTACATAAGCATTATTTATTTGTTCACAAAAACTATTTACAACCCAAAATTTCCTTCAAAACCGTGGCTATTATGCTAGGGTAGGAAACTCTAAATTTTTCATTTAACAATCCTAACATGATCAAGCATATTTAACACATCTAATATATTTAAGAACACCAATCAAACATTAATCAAATCCAAGAACACATGAACAAGCAAAAATCACAAAACAACATAAACATACAAGGGTTCCCTCACCACCAATATTGGTTGAAGTGAGTAATCTCCTTCTTATCTAAGGAAGAACAACAAAAATGATCTCCTTCAAGCTCCTTGAAGATTCGGTTTCAAGGGCTCCAAGAACCCTAATTTTTCAATCATCAAGAATTAGCATTAGGCATGGAAAAGAATGGGTCTTTGGTCTCCAATGAGACCCTAGAATCTGAAAATGAAGAGAAATGAGACAAAAGGTGGAAGCTTTACCTCAAAGTTAGAAACTTGGTCTTCGAAGACAGTGGAGAAAGGTTGGATTTTTGAAGAAATTTTCTAAATGAAAGATGTAGAGGAGATGGAGATGAGTATAGAAATGGTGTTTGTAAAGAGAAAGGTGAAGAAAAATGGGTGGAGATGGGGGCTGAATTTTCGTAGCTATTGGGGAGAAGGAGGAGAAAGTGAAGAAGATGAAAAGGTTAGAGAGAGAAGTGAATAAGAGAAATGAAATGATTTTGGGTGTTTTACATTAAGTGAGGAGGCAAAAATTTGCCTCCTTTGACCATGCTTGCCGCGGCTTCAAGAAGAGAAAGAGGGGAGGGATTTTGGCTTCCTTGACATGCCAAGGGCACAGTGGTCATTTAGGCCAAAGCTTCTCAAAGAAATTTTTTGTTAGGGTACAAAATTTGAATTAAAGTGAGCTTGATTAGACATAAAGTAGATTGCATTAGGATAATGTGATAGGATTTTTATTACATGCTATTATCTAATGGATAATTACTACAGTCGACAGAAGTCAGTATTAATTTATCTTACGGATAAATTTTACACAGCGTTTTGTTATTTTGTCTATTAAATTTTCTCGAAAAATATAAAATCTAGTAAGATCTCCCGTCGACGTTTCCATAGATCAAGGTTCTCAGGAAAAATATTTCATTTTCCCGCCTCCGCTCAGGTTGCACGCAAAATGAAGAATAATATTAAAATATTTTGCGTTATCAGAAAAATCCAAAAAAATTTCAGAAAATCACAAATATTAAAAAATGAATATTTATAATAAAATAAATAAATTTTGGGGTGTTACACCCCAAAATGGGCTTAATGGCCGTGAGCCTCATGGTCCTTAGACTGCAAAATTTTCATCCTCCAACAACAAGATTCCAAGCACATATCATACTTCAATTATCAAATCACACTATAGCACATCCATGCATAAATCATAATAAAGTATAACACATAAGCATAAATCATATAAAATCAACTTCATATAAAGCAAACAAGCATAAACCATCACCACATAATCAAGTGAAGGAATCCTTACATCAATTCTTCACTTACAAATACAACATTTCCATTTTGTCACAACTATATATGGTCAGTGAGGTTAATCTTCCTCTTATCTTAAGAGAAGTTAAAAAAGAAGGCTCCTTGATGTTTCCTTGATTGATTTTCATCCTCCACCAAAACCAAACCCTAGAAGTTTTTAAACATCTGCAGACCACAAATAAGCCATAAATAAGACCAACAATCACTTGGTTTAGAAACTTTGAAATCAAGAGAAAAACAAAAATGGAGAGATTTTCACCTTAAAAGCCCTAAACTTTGATCTTGAAAAAGTGCTTGAAGATGGAAGATTTAGAAGATGATCACAACATTAAAAAGCCCTCAAATGTGGTCTAGATTCAAGAAATATGGATGGATGAAATTAAGAAAATGGATGAGTGGTTCTTAGGGTGTTGGTTGAAACTTCTATGGAGTGAAAATGAGAGAACTTTTTGTGTTTTCACCTTTATGGAAGTGAAATGAGGATGAACAATAAAGAACTAGGCTTCGGACTCACCAATGTGTGTGGTTGATTTAGGATGAACAAAAGTGAATGGTGCTCTTGGGTGCCTTGACCGTAGCTCACAAAGAAGAGAAAAAGGAGGGTTTTGTGTGTAGTTTTCTTGGATGTTTGAAGAGAATAATGGATGAACTTGAGTCGCAATTTGGTTCTCCAAGAAAGCTTTGGCCGTGAACCACTAGAGAGAAAAGAAAAAAAAGAGAGAAAAAAAGTGAAAGAAACAAAATCAGTAGCTTTTTGGTTAAGGTAGAAAGATGAAAAGAAAATGAAAGAAATAAATAAAAGTGGAAACTTACACAAGAAGACTCCTCTCTCTCTCTCTCTCTTTGGCCGTTGGCCTTCCTTGGGTAGAGGAGAAGCAAGCTTCTCCAACAAGCTTGAGAGAGGCTTGTTTAGGAAGCTTCACACAAAGCTTCTTCAAGAAGCCAATTTTCACCCTTTTTGAAAAGTCAAAGATGATGTCACTTGTGTGATGTCACCAAGGTGATGTCACATAAAGTGAACCTTTTAGAAAATATGACTAGCATTTTACTAAAAGTTGTTATTCAGTGGACAAAAGTTACAGTTAATAAAACTAATATTTATTGTCCAACTAATAATAAAATGTACTGCGATTTTATTTATCAGATAAAATCTCAAAAAATAAAAACTTCATAAATTGTGTCCAACTTCGAGTTTAGTAAGACCCCCCAAATTTATTGGCCTCATCAAAATATTATTTTTCTAGCCCTGCTTAACATGCACATAAATCAAGGAGTATAATAAAATAATCAAAGTCACCGAAATAATTCACAAAAATCACAAATATTATAAAATGAATATGAATCATGAAACAAGCAATTTTCGAGGTGTTATAACTCTCCCTTTCTAAAAAGAAATTTCATCCTTGAAATTTTGTCATACCTTAGAATAAATGAGGGTATTATTCCTTCATCTTGTCCTCTTGCTCCCCCGTTACGTCTCCAGTTACATCATTCCAATTCGCCTTTGCTAACGCAATTTCTTTTCCCCCTGAGTTGTTTACATCATTTTCTAAGTCATCTTAACTTTATCCGTTGCTCATTGTACAAGCTCGGGTCCAATTGCAATCTTTTCACTGTCTTGGTGCCAACACATTGGGGTCTTACATCACTGTCCATGTAATGCCTCATATTTAACTCCTTCAACTAAACATTTCTGACTCTAATGATTACTGTAGACGTTGAATATTGCTCAATGTAGAAAATGCCTCCAGATCTTCGATGCAAACACACAACCGCTAACTCCAAGTTCATGTAGGGTAGTTCTTCTGATGTACTCCCAATTACCTTGAAGCATACGCCACAACTTTCCTATTCTGCACAAGCACACATCCTAAACCTTGATGTGAAATATCACAAAACACCACAAAGGGTTCATTGGGATCAGGTAGAACCAAAACTGGTGAAATAGTCGAACATCTCTTCAACCCTTGAAAACTTTCTTCATGTATGTCGGTCCATAGAAAAACTTGATTCTTTTCTTGTAAGCTGGATGATAGGTCCTACTATCTTGGAGAACCCATCGATAACTCTTCAATAATATCCGACTAGTCCCACAAGCCATGAACCTCTATTACGGTCTTTCCCATTGAAGAACTGCTTCAACCTTCGATGAATCCACAACAATTTATTCCTTTGAAATCTCGTGACCCAAAAGCTTAACCTCCTTCAACCAAAATTTGCACTTTGACAACTTGGCGTCCAAGTTCTTCTCCTTCCAAATCTGGAGAAATATATTGAGACGTTCAGCATATTCCTCCTGATTTTTTAGAATAGATCAAAATGTCATCGATAAAGACAACGACAAATCTTTCTAGATAAGGACGAAGGATCCAATTCATGTAATTCATGAATACGGCATGAGCATTTGTTACTCCAAACAACATCACAAGATACTCATGATGCCCATACCGCGTTTGAAAAGCCATTCTGTAACACCCACCGTAGGGTGCCACATTTATGTTACTTAATTACCAAATTACCCCCAAGTTATAAAATGTGATGTTGTGATAAAAATACAAGTTGTAAATTTTTTTCTTTCTTCTTTGATAACTATAAAATAAATTTAGCGAAAAATAAAATATTATACATCATCACACATAATTTACATCATCATACATTACAAATGTACTGTCAGGATTATTTATATAGAGACCAAGTTCTCAAAGTATTTAAACATACTTAAATAATTAAACGACTTGCCCAAGTCTAACTAAACAGCAGAACCCTCAGTTGGGTCCTCCTCAAGTTCTTCAGCGGGTAGGAATCTGATTTGACGCATAGCCCTACGGACAGGTGTCCCGGCTGATGACACTATACTAATTTCCGTTGGGACATAGTTTCTGGTATCCCATTGCCGCCTAATAGACAGCAGAAATTCCACATGCACAAAAATAGTTACAGAGAAAAACGGATCCCCATGAAATACCCTACTAAAGTTTACTGTCAGATGTCCCTCACAAATTAGTCCCCTCTCATTGGGACTAGTTCTCCATGCTCCTGCTCCTCCGTGGAACTGCAGACGCACGTACCCGAAGAAACTTGACCTCGACGCCATAATATCAAAATCCCACGTTACCAGAAGGAAGTTGTTCCTCTTCCCCTTGTTGTACAATTTCTTGCTCAGCGTCTTCATCAAATATAAATACAGTACACAAATATACATACAAAGAGGTGAGATCACCTACGCCAATACCAATATGGTAGCACAGAGATAATATATACAGCATACCATACAGATATATCATACCATAATTATAATTATGTCATCTTCATAGTGTATACAGTAACAGTAATTACAATAATGCCATCACATGATTATCATCATCATCATCTAATTATTCCTCAACAAAACAATTGTCATAGCCAAGATTCCTCAATTAATATATCATACAAATATAAATGCTCAGTTTCATGCATGCGCACATAGACTCAATTTCCTACTCCATGGAGCTAATACTCAGTTCGGAGAAGTTGACCCGAAAGATCTGTCAGTACCAAAATGTCTCAGACCACGTGCTATAATTCTCATTTGTATTTGCACATCTAGCATATACACGACAGTCTTTACGAGATCTTGATTAAGAATAGTGTCTCGGTCAAGATCATCAGTGCGTTGCATCGGTCTAACTTACGGGAAGAAGAGCTACCAACCACCCATGTAAGCAACCCGCACCCCGATGCCCCCAAGGTCAACAAGTGACTTACACTACGTATATCGCACCCACTCAAGAGGTGTACGTCTCTCCTAGGCAAATAGCCTCATACAGTCCCTCGGACCTTTCCAATGCATGTTCAATGCACCAATGCCAATCATAGGCAAAATTCATATACAGTGTTCATACACCAGTTCATGCATATAAAATGCACTAATGCCAATTACAGGCAAAATTTATCATTTTCTCATACAGTGTTCATCCACTGGTTCAACAGTAATTTTACTATATATTTAATCATGAAAATCATATTATCGCATTTTCACAATTTTGTAACATTTCTGTTACGTTTTCAAATCACATATAGATTTTTCAATGTTTTCATCAATTACGTAGAAATATTCCACCATTTTTAAATCACGTAGTGATTTTTCAACAATATCTCAAACGTGTAAAAATATTTAAACGCTTTCCAAATTTGCATAGAAATATTTAACGTTTTTCAAATCGCGTGGAAATATTTAAACGTTTTTCCAATCGCGTAGCTTAAAAATCACGTTTTTAAGTTATGTAAATTATTTTTCACCATTTTTCAACTTCGTAAAATATTTCTCAACTTTCAAAAATTCCTTTTCAAACCTTTTTCAAAGTAATATAATTTCTCACATTATTTTCCACATTTTCTTACTCAAGAAAATCCTTTTCGCAATTTATTCCATAAAATCACCATTTCATGGAATTAAATCAATGTTTCTAACTTTAAAATTTTAGTAACGCTCTCTAAAACCAAAAGAATGAGTTATACGTTAGAAAATCCTAAGTTTCCCACGTATTCTTTATAATTCTAAATTAATTCTAAAAATTAATCCTCTTTAAAATAAATTGAGGTTCAAACACTTTCAACCTCTCTTTTCCATTTACATATGAAAATTCCATTTTTCAAGTGTTAAAACACTCTGATTCCCTTTCCAAAATCTTTGTATTAAATCAAGTTATATTTTCACTTTGAAAAATCACTTTGTTTTCATAAAACCAAGGCATTCAAGTCTTCAAAACCGTGGACATGGCCATTGAAATCATTCTTGTATTTTTCCTTCTAAATTGACATGGTTTTACACAAACAAAATCATTAAAAATTCTCACAAAAACCGCGAGCACTTGTTTCTTGAAAACAAACCATTTGTTTATTTTCCTAGTTGTTCTAAACATCTATTTTTACCATTCATGAAAATATTAATTTGTGAACACCTATTTTGAGGTGATAAAGCCGAAATTCACCATGGTCTTTGAAACCAAAAATAATTTTCTCTACTTCATAATCTCTTTAAACAAATCAATTTCCTTATTCTTGAAAAATTTCAACATAAAACCCTAATTTTTGGGTGTCAAAACCGTAGCCTCCCCTTGGCCATTGGAGCCAAAATTTCTTGCTTTATCATACGTTCATCATAATATATTCAACATATCTTCATCATACATGTCATAAGCATACCATATAAGCAATAAAATCATGCAAAGCATATCAAGCATAGGCAAATAATCAAAGCACATAAACACACACAAATTATTATATGACCATGGATATGAATCCTCACATGGATTCACCATCCATCAAATATAAAACCATCTCTCACCACCATGCTTGGTTGGTGAGATGGATCTCCCTCTTACCTCTTGAATAATCACAAAAAGTTCCTTGCTTTGTATTTTGAACAAGATCTCCACCAATAAAAGTCTCTTGAACATAAAACAAACACAAATAAATTAGTATATTAAGCTTGAATAAGAGGAACCATGGATCAAACATGGTTTAGAACATGAAAAAGAAGAGAAGAAATGAAGTTTTCCATAACTTCACCTTAAGAACCCTAGAACTTGCTTTTGAAAAAACTCCTTGAAGATGGAAGATTTAGAGCTTGGTGTAAACTACAAAGTGTCTTAGAATTAGGTGTAGATTCAAGAAATATGGTTGTTTGAAATTAAAGTGTGATGGAAGGTGGTTCTTGGTGGTGTGCCGTAGCTATGCTTGGAGAGAAAAGGAGAGAAAATTTTTTGTTAAGCTTTGCTTTAGGAAAGATGAAGAATGATCAATAATGACCAAAGGTGATCAATTATGGTCTTCCAATGTTGCTTTAGCTCCTAAATACAACGCCAAAACCGTCCCCCCTTCCATGCATTCTTCAAAATGCAACAAATCTCCTAGCCACCATTTTAGGCAATCTTGACCATTGATTAGATCAATGGTTAGGATTAATATAGGTTTTAGGTTTAGGCTTTAGATAGAAGACTTAATTTAGGCCAGTGGATCTTTCCTCCTTGAAATCCTAGCCATTAGATGTGTCTCCCAAATGAAGGGTCAAGATTACTCCTTCAAACTTTACATCTAAGGGCTATAAATGGTCCTAGCCACTTTATAAGACTAAATCAAGATCAACTCTCCACCATTGATTACATCAATGGTGGATATCCAAGCCACTGATGTTGACTACGCAGTACAATATTTATTTTTGTATCTACTATTACACTTTGAATAATATTTTTATTGTATTTTTATCACCCGATAATTAACTACAGTGCAAAACACAGTAAAAGAAAAATTTTAAAACTATTTCCGGATTCAGGTTTAGTAAGATCCCCCGTCTCCGTCTCAACAGTACGAATTTTCTTGGCTACAGAAAAATTTTTACCTTTCTGGACCCATGCGGGACCCACATACAACCTCCCTGGGCTCACAGATGGCCCACAAATAACGCTAAAATAAATAGAGTAATATAAAAGTTTTATAATCACATACAAAATCACAAAAATTAGAAAATGTACAAATGTCAAATCAGATTACGTAATATAATTAAGACTTTTCAGTAATAATTAAATTACGTAAGATTTTCCTTGGCCCGAAAATTATTATTTTCCTAACATTGAGTAAATCACACAAAACGATCAAATGTACTGACAAATTATTCAAAATAATTTTACTGCACACAGAAATCACTAAACAATTGAATTCTGTTAATTGTCAAAATTACTGTCTTATATTTAGGAAGTTTGGGGTGTTATAATACTCCCTCTCTAAAAAGAAGTTTCGTCCTCGAAACTTGATAAACTTGACCTCACATCCTCAGAATAAATACGGATATTGTTCTTTTATCTTTTCTTCTAATTCCCATGTAGCTTCACCACTTACATCGTTCCAAACGATTTTAACCAATGAAATTTCCTTACCTCGAAGTTGCTTTGTTCTTCGATCCTTAATCTTGACTGGAAACGTTTCATAGGTTAAGTTCTCCTTCAGCTGTACTGTGTCTGGCTCGATAACATGGGTAGGATCAGGAATATATTTCCGTAATTGTGATACGTGAAATACATTGTGAAGATTTGATAACAATGGTGGTAATGCAATCTGATAAGCTACCGGACCTACCCGACGGAGTATCTGATACAGCCCGATAAACTTTGGAGTGAGCTTGTTGGACTTAAGCACTCGTCCTACTCCAGTCATATGTGTCACTCGCAGAAATACATGATCACCTTCTTCAAACTCAAGTAATTTTCTTCTTTTATCAGCATAACTCTTTTGCCGAGTTTGAGTCATTCTCATCTTATCTTGTATCATCTTCGTTTTCTTAGTTGTCTGTTGGACAATCTCTAGTCCTAACACAACACTTTCACCGTCTTGATACCAACACTATGGTGTTCTGCATCGTCTTCCATACAATGCTTCATAGGGTGCCATCTCTATACTCGAATGAAAACTGTTGTTGTATGTGAACTCTATCAATGGTAAGAACTCATTCCAACCTCCACTTTCTTCCAGAACACATGCTCTCAACAAGTCCTCTAACGACTGAATTGTTCTTTCTGACTGACCATCAGTCTGTGGATGGTAAGCAGAACTCAAACGTAATTTTGTTCCCATCACTTCTTGCAAACTATTCCAAAATCTTGACGTAAACCTCGGATCTCGATCCAAAATAATACTGGATGGTACAACATGAAGTCGAACAATTTCACTAATGTACACTTGGGCTAACTTTTCCATTGAGTACTTGATATTAATTGGCAAAAAATACGCCGACTTAGTAAGTCGATCAACAATTACCCAAATAGAGTCATGACCTTTCCGAGTCCTTGGTAGTCCTGTCACAAAATCCATTGCTATGTCATCCCATTTCCATTCAGGTATAGGCAAAGGTTGTAACATTCCCAAAGGTCTTTGATGTTCCACCTTAGCCTTCTGATAAACCAAACAGGATGATACATACTCAGTGACATCTTTCTTCATTCCTTGCCACCAATATAATTATTTTAAATCCTGGTACATCTTTGTGGCTCCTGGATGCATACTCAACTTACTCCTGTGAGCTTCATCCAAAATCAATTTCCTAAGATTTAGATCATTAGGCACACAAACTCTTCCTTTAAACTTCAAAATTCCATTAGCACCTTCGCTAAATTCCAACATCATTCCTTGGCTCTTTGCTTCTTGCAAGTACTGGTCACTGTTCTGTCCATCTCATATTCTATCCATCAAATCATTTGAAATGGTGATCATGTTTAAACGCATTCTACCCAGCGTCAGTTTCACAGACAAACGCATATCCCAAAATTCTTCTATCAGTTCCTTCTCCTTAATCATCATAACAGAAACACTAAGCATTTTCCTACTCAACGCATCCGCTACGACATTCGTCTTTCCGGGATGATATTGTAACTAAAAGTCATAATCCTTCAGAAACTCTAACCAACACCTTTGTCTCATGTTCAACTCTTTCTGGTCAAACAAGTACTTCAAACTTTTATGATCACTAAAAACAGTGAACGTTGCTCCATAGAGAAAATGTCTCCATACTTTTAACGCAAATACGACAGTGCCAACTCCAAGTCATGAGTCGGATAATTCCTCTCATGATTTTTCAACTGCCTTGAAGCATAAGCCACCACTTTACGATTTTGCATAAGTACACAACCTAATCCTTGATACGAAGCATCATAATATACATCAAAAGTTCGTTCAGATCAGGTAGATTCAATACCGGTGAAGTAGTCAATCGTCTTTTTAACTCTTGAAAACTTTCTTCGCATGCATTAGTCCACACGAACGGTTGATTCTTCCGTGTAAGTTGGGTAAGAGGTCCTGCTATTTTTGAAAAGCCCTCAATGGACCATCTATAGTAACCAGCTAATCCAACCAAACTACGGATTTCTGTTACAGTCTTTGGTCTTTCCCATTCCAAAACTGTCTCCACTTTTGAAGCATCAACTTCAATTCCTTCCTCCGATATAACGTATCCCAAAAATTGAACTTCGCTTAACCAAAATTCACATTTGGACAACTTGGCATACAACTTATTCTCCTTCAAAATATGGAGAACCACTCTGAGATGTTCAGCATGTTCCTCCTGACTTCGAGAATAAATCAAAATGTCATCTATAAAGACAACAACAAATTTATCCAAGTACGAACGAAAAATTATGTTCATAAAGTCCATGAATATGGTAGGTGCATTCGTCACACCAAACGGCATCACTAGATATTCATAATGCCCATAACGAGTCCAGAATGCAGTTTTGGAAATATCTTCCACTTTCACACGAATCTGGTGATATCCAGATCATAAATCAATATTAGAAAATATTGCGGCTCCTCGCAATTGATACATCAGATCATCTATTCTTGGAAGTGGATATTTATTCTTAATCGTAATCTTGTTCAACTGCCGATAATCTACACATAGACGAGATGTTCTGTCCTTCTTTTTAACCAACAATACTGGAGCTACCCATGGTGACATACTAGGTCTCACGAATTATTTCTCCAATAAATCCTCCAGCTATTTCTTAAGCTCTGCCAATTCTACCGGCAACATCCGATAGGGCACAATAGATATAGGTCTAGCTCCAAGTACTAAATCAATAGTAAACTCAATTTCTCTTTCTGGCGATAGTCCAGGTATATCTTCAGGAAATATCTCAGGAAATTCATTGACTACAAAAATATCCTTCAAGATATCTTCACACTGAACCTCCAAAGAAGACAACAAGAGATACCCATGATCTCCTTCCTTCAAACAAGCTTCTACTTGAGTTGCCGTTAGGAATCTAGGATCTTTAGCCTCAGGAAATACTAACGTCTTATTCGAACAATCAATTAGGATATGGTTAGAAGATAACCAATCCATTCCTAAGATTACATTAATCTTGGAAAGAGGCAAACAAATCAAATCCACATGAAAGATTCTATCCCCAACACATACAGGACAATTCAAACATACTTTTGTAGTTATCACAGGCTTATCAGTAGGAGTAGCAACACTCAAATCATATGGCAATGTAGTCATAGTCAATCCCAAACGCTCCACACAATCACATGCAATAAAAGAATATGTTGCTCTCAAATCATAGAGTACGGTTAAAGGATTACCTTCAATAGCACACTTCTCCATGATTAAGTCCTCAGATTTCGCGGTTTCTTCCCCGCTCATAGTATACACTCGACCACCCACCTGTGGCCTTGCAGTACGAACATTTCCCATAGAAGGTTCCTTCTTAATCTGATCACAATCCTTGGATAAATGTCTAGGTTTCCCACATCTAAAATAAACAATTCCTTTATGCTGACAATCCTTGGTTAGATGGTTCTACCCACACTTGTAACAGTTATACATAGGAGTTCCAGCTTGACTTGCCTTATTGCCACCAGAACTTCCTCCCACAAATTGCTGCCGGTTCTGATTTCCTACCGGTTTTGCATACGATTTTTGTTGAAAACGATTTCCTCTGCTATTCTTTCCTCTTTGGAATCTTGCAGGTCTAAAGTTCTTGTTTCTCGCCGCCCGTTGAAGATCAATCTCCTCAACCTTACGACACTTATCCAACAACTCTGGAAAGTGCTCAATTCCCAGGGTTGCTACAACTCGCTTAATGTCAAGCTTCAATCCTTCCACAAATTTCCTACACTTCCAGTCCTCATCTGGGTGCATCTGGAAATACCTCGAAAACTTAGATAAGCTCTCGAACTTTGCTGCATACTCACTGATAGACATCACCCCTTGCCTTAGACTAAGAAATTCTATCTCCTTAGCATGATGCACACTTGCTGGAAAATATTTCGCCAAAAACTTCTGTCTAAAGAGCTGCCATGTCACAACTCTCCCTTCAGCTTCTATCAATCTTCGGGCTCCTGCCCACCAGTTTTCACCACCTCCGACTAACATAAAAGTTGCAAAAGTCAGCTTGCGTTCATCAGTACATCCCATACCTTCAAATATTTTCTCTAATTCCTTAATCCACATGTCAGCTTTGTCTGGGTCAAATTCTCCCTGAAACTTCAGTGGATTGTTCTTACGGAATTCAGACAAACTGTGAGCATCCTCAGTTGCCCTTTGATTTTGTTGTGCAATGACATCAGCCATCCGTTGCATCACTGCTACAGCTGCAGCTATGTTCTGGTTATCATTACCAACATTTTCTATTCCAGTTCTAGTATTGACACGCCCTTGTCCTCTTCCAGCCATTACTTTCTCTACTCAAACTAGATAACACAAGAAAGTAATGTCAATCTTCAAACAATATTGTTTCTTTTCAGAAAACAATAACAGAGAATCACATAACACAAACAAAACAGACCTAACCACAAACCCAAAAGCCTCTAACTTGGGCTCTGATACCAACTAATGTAACAACCACCGTAGGGTGCCACATTTATGTTACTTAATTACCAAATTACCCCCAAGTTATAAAATGTGATGTTGTGATAAAAATACGAGTTGTAAATTTTTTTCTTTCTTCTTTGATAACTATAAAATAAACTTAGCGGAAAATAAAATATTATACATCATCACATATAATTTACATCATCATACATTACAAACGTACTGTCAGGATTATTTATATACAGACCAAGTTCTCAAAGTATTTAAACATACTTAAATAATAAAACGACTTGCCCAAGTCTAACTAAACAGTAGAACCCTCAGTTGGGTCCTCTTCAGGTTCTTCAGCGGGTAGGAATCTGATTTGATGCATAGCCCTACGGACAGGTGTCTGGGTTGACGACACTATACTAATTTTCGTTGGGACATAGTTTCTGGTATCCCAATGCTGCCTAATAGATAGCGAAAATTCCACATGCACAAAAAAAGTTACAAAGAAAAACGGATCCCCATGAAATACCCTACTAAAGTTTACTGTCAGATGTCCCTCATAAATTAGTCCCCTCTCATTGGGACTAGTTCTCCATGCTCCTGCTCCTCTGTGGAACTGTAGATGCACGTACTTGAAGAAACTTGACCTCGACGCCATGATATCAAAATCCCACGTTATCAAAAGGAAGTTGTTCCTCTTCCCCTTCTTGTACAATTTCTTGCTTAGCATCTTCATCAAATATAAGTACAGTACATAAATATACATACAAAGAGGTGAGATCACCTACGCCAATACCAACATGGTAGCACAGAGATAATACATACAGTATACCATACAGATATATCATACCATAATTACAATTATGTCGTCATCATAGTGTATACAGTAACAGTAATTACAATAATGTCATCACATGATTATCATCATCATCATCTAATTATTCCTCAACAAAACAATTGTCATAGCTAATATTCCTCAATTAATATATCATACAGATATAAATGCTCAATTTCATGCATGCGCACATAGACTCAATTTCCTACTCCATGGAACTAATACTCAGTTCGGAGAAGTTGATCCGAAAGATCTATCAGTACCAAAATGCCTCAGACCACGTGCTATAATTCTCATTTGTATTTGCACATCTAGCATATACACGACAGTCTTTACGAGATCTTGATCTTGATTAAGAATAGTGTCTCGGTCAGGATCATTAGTGCATTGCATCGATCTAACTTACGGGAAGAAGAGCTACCAACCACTCATGTAAGCAACTCGCACCCCGATGCCCCCAAGGTCAACAAGTGACTTACACTACACATATCGCACCCACTCAAGAGGTGTACGTCTCTCCTAGGCAAATAGCCTCATACAGTCCCTCGGACCTTTCCAATGCATTTTCAATGCACCAATGCCAATCATAAGCAAAATTCATATACAGTGTTCATACACCAGTTCATGCATATAAAATGCACCAATGCCAATTACAGACAAAATTTATCATTTTCTCATACAGTGTTCATCCACTAGTTCAACAGTAATTTTACGGTATATTTAATCACAAAAATCATATTATCGCGTTTTCATAATTTTGTAACATTTCTGTTACGTTTGCAAATCACATATAGATTTTTCAACGTTTTCTTCAATTACGTAGAAATATTTCACCATTTTTAAATCACGTAATGATTTTTTAATAATATCTCAAACGTGTAAAAATATTTAAACGCTTTCCAAATTTGCGTAGAAATATTTCAATGTTTTTCAAAATGCGTGGAAATAATTAAACGTTTTTCCAATCGCGTAGCTTAAAAATCACGTTTTTAAGTTACGTAAATCATTTTTCACCATTTTTCAACTTTGTAAAATATTTCTCAACTTTCAAAAATTCCTTTTCAAACCTTTTTCAAAGTAATACAATTTCTCACATTATTTTCCACATTTTCTTACTCAAGAAAATCCTTTTCGCAATTTATTCCATAAAATCACCATTTCATGGAATTAAATCAATGTTTCTAACTTTAAAATTTTACTAACGCTCTCCAAAACCGAAAGAATGAGTTATACATTAGAAAATCCTAAGTTTCCGACGTATTCTTTATAATTCCAAATTAATTCTAAAAATTAATCCTCTTTAAAATAAATTGAGGTTCAAACACTTTCAGCATCTCTTTTCCATTTACATATGAAAATTCCATTTTTTAAGTGTTAAAACACTCTGATTCCCTTTCCAAAATCTTTGTATTAAATCAAGTTATATTTCCACTTTGAAAAATCACTTTGTTTTCACAAAACCAAGGCATTCAAGTCTTCAAAACCGTGGACATGGCCATTGAAACCATTCTTGTATTTTTCCTTCTAAATTGACATGGTTTTACACAAACAAAACCATTAAAAATTCTCACAAAAACCGTGAGCACTTGTTTCTTGAAAACAAACCATTTGTTTATTTTCCTAGTTGTTCTTAACATCCATTTTTACCATTCATGAAAATATTAATTTGTGAACACCTATTTTGAGGTGATAAAGCCGAAATTCACCATGGTCTTTGAATCCAAAAATAATTTTCTACACTTCATAATTTTTTTAAACAAATCAATTTCCTTATTCTTGAAAAATTTCAACATAAAACCCTAATTTTTGGGTGTCAAAACCGTAGCCTCCCCTTGGCCATTGGAGCCAAAATTTCTTGCTTTATCATACATCCATCATAATATATTCAAGATATCTTCATCATGCATATCATAAGCATACCATATAAGCAATAAAATCATGCAAAGCATATCAAGCATAGACAAATAATCAAAGCACATAAACACACACAAATTATTACATGACCATGGATATGAATCCTCACATGGATTCACCATCCATCAAATATAAAACCATCTCTCACCACCATGCTTGGTTGGTGAGATGGATCTCCCTCTTACCTCTTGAAGAATCACAAAAAGTTCCTTGCTTTGTATTTTGAACAAGATCTCCACCAACAAAAGTCTCTTGAACATAAAACAAACACAAAGAAATTAGTATATTAAGCTTGAATAAGAGGAACCATGGATCAAACATGGTTTAGAACATGAAAAAGAAGAGAAGAAATGAAATTTTCCATAACTTCACCTTAAGAACCCTAGAACTTGCTCTTGAAAAAACTCCTTGAAGATGGAAGATTTAGAGCTTGGTGTAAACTACAAAGTGTCTTAGAATTAGGTGTAGATTCAAGAAATATGGTTGTTTGAAATTAAAGAGTGATGGAAGGTGGTTCTTGGTGGTGTGGCCGTAGCAATGCTTAGGGAGAAAAGGAGAGAAATTTTTTTGTTAAGCTTTGCTTTAGGAAAGATGAAGAATGATCAATAATGACCAAAGGTGATCAATTATGGTCTTCCAATGTTGCTTTAGCTCCTAAATGCAGCGCCAAAACCGTGCCCCCCTTCCATGCATTCTTCAAAATGCACCAAATCTCCTAGCCACCATTTTAGGCAATCTTGACCATTGATTAGATCAATGGTTAGGATTAATATAGGTTTTAGGTTTAGGCTTTAGATAGAAGACTTAATTTAGGCCAGTGGGTCTTTCCTCCTTGAAATCCTAGCCATTAGATGTGTCTCCAAAATGAAGGGTCAAGATTACTCCTTCAAACTTTACATCTAAGGGCTATAAATGGTCCTAGCCACTTTATAAGACTAAATCTCAACCGTTGATTAAATCAAGATCAAGTCTCCACTGTTGATTACATCAATGGTGGATATCCAAGCCACTGATGTTGACTACACAGTACAATATTTATTTTTGTATCTACTATTACACTTTGAATAATATTTTTACTGTATTTTTATCACCCGATAATTAACTACAGTGCAAAACATAGTAAAAGAAAAATTTTAAAACTATTTCCGGATTCAGGTTTGTAAGATCCCCCGTCTCCATCTCAACAGTACGAATTTTCTTGGCTACAGAAAAATTTTTACCTTTCTGGACCCATGCGGGACCCACATACAACCTCCCTAGGCCCACAGATGGCCCACGGATAACGCTAAAATAAACAGAGTAATATAAAAATTTTATAATCACACACAAAATCACAAAAATTAGAAAATGTACAAATGTCAAATCAGATTACGTAATATAATTAAGACTTTTCATTAATAATTAAATTACGTAAGATTTTCCCTAACCCGAAAATTATTATTTTCCTGACATTGAGTAAATCACACAAAATGATCAAATGTACTGACAGAATATTCAAAATAATTTTACAGCACACAGAAATCACTAAACAATATAATTCTGTTAACTGTCAAAATTACTGTCTTATATTTAGGAAGTTTGGGGTGTTACACATTCTGGGAACATCCTCTACTTTCACACGAATATGAGGATAGCTAGAGCGTAAATCCATCATGGAGAAAACAACGACTTCCTTTTCGCTGATCCATCGAACCGTCTATCTTCTTCTCAGGATACTCATTCTTTATCGTAATCTCACTCAACTAGCGATAGTCCACATATCACCGAGAAGTTCCATCCCTCTCTTTAACTGACAACACTGGAGCTCATCGTGAGAAACTCATTGATTACAAGAATAACATTCACATTCCCCTTACTTTTGACTTCCAAAGAAGATAATAACATGTATCATTGGGCTCCTTCCCTCAATAAAGTTTCAACTTGGTTGGCCATTAAAAATTCGGAGGTCTCAGTTTCATGAATCACTAAGGTTTTCATTAGAACGATCTAGCAGGATATGAATAGAAAATAACCAATTCATTCCTAAAATCACGACTATTCGAGAATGAGGTAAACATTTCAAACCAATAAAAAGATTTGGTCTTAAACAGAAATCGGATAGTTTGAGCAACTGGATAGTAACAATTGGTTTAGTAATAGAAGTAGAAATGAACAAGTCAAAAGATAACGAAGACATCGATAACCCTAATCAATCCACGTAGTCATAAGTCATAAAGGAATGGGTTGCCCCCAGAATTATACAGCACAGTCAAGGGATCACCTCATGTGGCACAATTTCCATTGTTTAGATCTTCAGTCTGGGAAACTTTCGCTCCACCCAGGATATAAACTTTCCATTCAGCTTGTGTAATATCTCGAAAATTTATAATTTTAGGATAAATGATCGTTTTACAATATTTGGAATTTTTATGAATTTTTCTGGGAATGCAGAATATTTTAATATTATTCCTCGTTCTGCGCGCACGTTGAGCAGAATTGGCAGAACGACTGTAACGCTCCCAAAGTTGGAAAATTTTATTACGAATAGTCATTTTCTAATATTTGTGATTTATGTGAATTCTTTCATAATTTTTCAGAAACGATGAATATTTTAATATATTTCTCGTTTTGCGTGCACACTGAGCCGAACCGGGAAAATGAAATATTTTTTTCGAGAACCTTGAACTATGGAAACGTCGATGGGGGATCTTACTAAACCCGAGGCCAGACACAGTTTACAAGGTTTCACATTTTTCGAGAAATTTTAACAGATAAAATAATAAAACACTGTGAAGAATTAATCTGTTAGAATTATTAATGTTGACTTCTGTCAACTATAACTATTGTCTAATAAATAATAACGTGTAATAAAAATCCTATCACATTATCCAAATGAAATCCACTTTATGTCTAATCAATCTACTTTAATTCAAATTTAATGATAAATTAATCAAAGCTTCTTTGAGAAGCTTTGACCAAACATTTACTCATATACCCTTGGCTTCTCTTGGAAGCCAATTCTCACCCTCCCTCTTCTCTCTCTTCACGGCTGGAGTGCAGCCAATGCTAGGAAATATTAGCATTTCCTTTAGTTAATTTCACTCCATCTTATTCATTATTTACCAAAGCACCTCCTCTCTCTTTCTTTCTTCTTTTTTTCTTCATTTTCGTTTTCTTTTCTTCACCCTACATGCTCCACGACCAGCCTTCATCTCCCCACTCAATCTCCACCAAATCTTCATCCAACTACATTTTCTTGATCCTCTCCTTCTTCTAAACACTTTTCCCTCTTGGAGCATTTAGAGATTCCACCATTTTCACCACCTTATCCAAGCTCCAAGCTTTGAGCTTTTTGGGTAAGTTTCAAGACTTCTCTCCCTTCTCCTCCATTTTCGTGGTCATGGTCTCCATGTTGACCATCCATGTTTCATTTTCCAAGCCATTATGCTATTCTAACAAAGTCACCATTTTTAGGGATTCTGGAGGTCAAATCCGAAAATTGCAAGAAGCTTTCTTGGAGTTCTTTTGATTTCTTCTCTTAGGTAAGAGCGAGATAATCCTCTTCAACCAATCTTGGTAGTAAGGAAATGTCTTGTGTGTTGTTGTTGATGAGAGAACCCATGTTGGATTTCCCTCTTTGTTATATTGGGTTATTTCCATGATGTTGTAGTTGTTTGATTTGTATGGATGTATGGATGTACATTGTGTGATTTGATGATTATGAACTCATATGTTGCCATTTTGTAATTATATGTCATGTATCATATTTTGGAATGGTTGAAAATGAATGAGGGATTTTGGATAGTGAATGGGCCAGGGCTCTGCAGAAACGAATTCTGCAGAACCCCTGTTAATGCACTAGCACCTAGGCGCTGTGCATAGAGCGTCTAGGCGCTTTGTGCCCAGGAAGTTTTCTCTGTGACGCGGCCTGGCTAGTGCTCAGGCGCTTCGTGGTCAGCGTTCAGGTGCTCCACCAGCGCTCAGGCACTCCAGATGTGGCGCCTAGGCGCCCATAGCAGAACCAGCTATGTAATTGGAGATTTGAAGGTTAAGGTTGGGATTTGAGATGGAAAGTTTTAAGGGTTTATTAACTCAACTTGAAGCCACGGTTTTAGATTAGGACTACAAGGAATTAGAATGAACTTGGTGAACTAAAGTTTAAGTAAAAGAATATTAAGAAATCGATACATAAAATGGGAGAAATTGATGTTAGTAGTGGACTTTGGGAAGCCATGGTCTTGATTACGGATTTTAGGAAGTTTGGCCGATTTAGGGTAAAATAGAAGTTAAGTAATTTTGAACATAGAGGAAGAACAAGAGAGTTGTGAGACTTATAAAACCCTGCGAGTGAATTTTAAGTGAGCATAATTGACTAGGTTAAGGGACTTGATCAACCCTAAGGAGTGAAGCTTGGATAAGGACTTCAAGAGAAGTTTCTCTAGAAAAATGAATTTATAAAGGATGATAACTTGAGTAAGACTTTATGACAATCCCATAAGACTTATTAATGGATGAATTGACCTAATTGTGGCATATTATGGAAGACTGTGTATTGTGAAATATTTGTGAACATGTTTATGCACGGAGTCAACATGCATTAGACATTTGCTCAGTCAATGACTGTTAAAGGGCTGAATGAGCCTAGGATCATGCATTGGGTCAGCATGTATTTTATAAACTGATCAGTCAAGTACTGTTAAAAGGCTGGATGAGCCTCTGATTTTGAACTAAGTTAACGTATTGAACAATTTGCTCAGTCTATGACTGTTAAAAGGCTAGATGAGCCTATGATTATGCATTTAACCAGCATGCATTGAACAAATTGCTCAGTCGGTGACTGTTAAAGGGCTGTATGGGCCTATGAATGCGAACCGAACAATGTGGTCGACGATGGACGTATGGGGGGGCGTAAGGCGCGGTGTATGCCGATTGCACGCATTACGGGCCCGACAAATCATCATTCTTTACGCAGTGAATTAATAAGAATTGAATGGTGAGGTCTGTGATGGATCTTAGAGGGGCGTAAGGCGTGTTGTATGCCGATTGCACGCATTACGAGCCTGACAAATCACTATTCTTTTTATGGTAAATGAACGAGGATTGGATAGTGTGGTCTATGATGGATCTCTGGGTGCGTCAGGGTGCGGTGATCCTTTTGGTGATGATGATATCACATTGTGAAATACCTCTGGCCGGAAAGCCGATTGCAATGCACTGACGAGGAACCGACAAGCACTATTCTTTTCGTGGTCCGGCATAGACTGTTTAAGGGGGCAGAGACTACCGGAACGTTCATGTTTTAAAATGGAAAATCTTGGTACCAAGTGCACAAGCATTGTGAGTCAGCATTGTGAGTTGGCATTGAGAGTCAGCATTGTGAGTCCACATATCATGTGTCACTCCTTTATATGATGAATAAACTATTGGGATCCTGATGCTATGATTACCTGAAGTGTTTTAACTGTTCAGTATCTGAGACCTTGTTGACTGCCTAGAGTATTGTTATTATTGATCCTTATTATTGTTTGTAACTTGACTGCTTGTATTGTAAATTCCATGGCTGTTGTTGATAAATCTATGAACTGCACTTCTTCATGGGCGCTTTGCGCCGTGTTATTTTCTTACTGCCATAGTGGTAATGAAAGACGGGTGTCTCACCTCTTTCCTATATTTTTGCATTCTCTATTTTATATTCATATTTGATAAAAGATCGAGAAAATGATGACGAGGAACCACACTTTGCCGATGAGGTTGGGAACCTAGACAATATTTCTTCGATTTTCATTGGAGTGCAGCTGCGTGGAGGCATTGATGCCGCTGTGTCAACTGGGACGCCGAGTGTCATATGCATATGGGGTTGCGGACTTGTCTGCTGGTAATACCCATCCCTGGGTTACTACTTCTCCCCTTTAATGTTTTTATTTCCCGCTGTATCTTATTTGACTCTGTAATCATTATATTTTATGTTGTTAGTGATTCGTGTAAATTGGCTATGAGATATATATATATAAGGAATGTGATTTTATTTCAATGGTTGTATTAAGGGTTGAATATATTTATATTTCATTCATGGCTCATATTTTCTACTTATGCATAAATGCGAAAAACAAAAATAAATTCGTTAATTTTGAAACTACTGTTATCATGACTATGACACGCCTGGATTTAGCAACTGTGGTGTAGTGACGACTGCGCTGCAGTTAGTATATTTAGGTGCGTTACATTAGGTGGTATCAGAGTAGTTCATCCTATTGAGCTGGGGTATGGACTTGCTATGTTTAGGCATATTAGAATTTGGTCTGTTGTGCACTTCCTTGTCTCTTGATTGAGATAATGGGAAAGGAATGCATGGCTTGCTGTAGGTTGAATGTTAGTGGCTACTGTTATACAGTTGCATGATATTGAGGATTGACCTACTCAATATGTAATGTTCTGTGTGTACAGGAAACTATGACTTCACCTAGGCGTAATATGTTAGGAAAATAGGATTTCTTTTGTGAGGAGATCAAAAGGTTTTGGAAAATCGATCTTCTGGAGAAAGAAATAGTTGGTGTAAACTAGGTTCGAGAAGCAGTTTGGAAGTTGACGGCTTACAAAGGATTACGCTGTGGAAGCGGAATGAAGAAGTTCGAGCTGGAGATTGTTAGGATGTATGGAATTGAACTTGTCTTGCTTGAATTGTGTGAACTGTGTGACTCTCTATATTTGGTTTTCATAAGGAGATAACGTTGTTTGAAGTAATTTTGTATTTGTTGTATTTGTGTCCATCTTCAGAGCAATTCAATGGCTCGTAGAAGACATGCAAAGGCGATGGCTCGTGACAGACGGATACATGTGAGCGCAGGACAAGACAGTAGGAGTATGGCTACGACTGTAGAAGAAAGGCAAATGATGGTTGAGGTGACAACTTACCAGGATCAAAGGGCCACGCAACAACGAGAATTGGAACTTGAGGTTCAAAATCTGTCGAAGGAAAGCCGGCTTTGGGGCGACCTTGGGCTGCCTAGATTCCAAAAGAGGAATAATCGAAAGGTTAACCAGTTTAAGCGGAAACCATGTGCACGGGTATCAGGGAAACAACAACAACCAATCCCTGGACAAAGTACTAGTGGTAGTGTATTCAGTCAGATCCCGACATCTTCGCCAAGATGTAAGAAATATGGAAAGGAACACTTCACAAGGGAGTGTAAGATCAAAGGGATAATTTGTTTTAAATGTGGAAAGCCCGGACACGTTTCCCGTAACTACAACCCAACAAAGCAAAGTCTTCAATCGATGCTGCAAGGACTGTGAAACCACAGGCAGAAGCCAAAACTTATACCTTAGGTGGTGCTGAGACCTCAACATTTGGAGATCTAAACAAGGGAAGTTACGCCTCAAATGACGATCCTGTAATCGTGCTGTATAATTCTGGGGGGGGTAACCCTTCCTTTTTCAATTTGTAACCTTATGGGTCATTGCGATTCATCTGTATCTTTCTTATCTTCAACTTAAGTTATTTCCATTTCTGTTACTAAGACTTGTCGTCGACACCTAAGTTTATGTAATCTGTTCTATTTCTACTAAAGACTGAATCTTTCGTTGATCTATCTTGCCACCTCAAATCATGTCTATTAGGGTTCATGATTATTAGAAGCTGACCGGTCATTTTCTGGTTGTTATCTGCTTGAGCATCCTGATAAAAACCCCAACGATTTTTTTTTGAAAGTTAAGACTCTTAGGTTTGTAATGGCCAACAAAATGAAACTTCGTGAGGAAAGAAGCTCAAGGGTACATGTTGGTGTCTTCCATAAAGGACCAAAAGTAAGGAGAATGTAAATGCCACTCTAATAGCCAAAGAGTTCCACATGTCAAGCTACGATGCTGTTAGTTAAGGAGAAGAATGAAATCTCTCGATGAGACAAGGATCGTCACCAAATAAATAAGGCTTCGATCAAGGATGAGTGTCCTCAGAGAAAGATGAGCGATTAAATGGGCTGGTGAGGAAAGAGTCATTGTTCTCTCCAAGATAGATGTACGTCCTGGTCATCGATGAACTCGTGGAAATTGAGAATGTTCCCAAAATGATTCTTTCGAGCGTGCTTTCGACGTTATGAGTATTCCGTGATGTCAATCGGAGTGACAAACGCCCCTATTGTATTCTTGGACAACACGAATTGTATTTTCTATCCTTACTTAGAACAGAATTATCGTTGTCATTAATTATGACATTCTGATCTATTCTCGAAGATATGGGGTGATACGTCGGACATCTCGATATAGTTTTCCTGAATTTAAAGAAGAGGAAATAAATGCCAAAGTATCAGAGGGCGAATTCTCGTTTAAGGAGGTTCCATTTTGGATCATGGAATTCCAAATGGAGGAATCGTCATGAATTCACCAAAGGTTAGAGCAGTTCTTCAAAGGGAAAGACCAGAAACCGTAAAGGAGACTCATAGCTGATGGAATTAGTTGGTTTTTATCGAAGGAGCGCTGATGAGTTCTCCAAGATAGCAGAATCTTTTATGTAGCTTACAAGAAGAGGATCAAATTTCTATGAGCGGACACAGGTAAAGAAGGTTTTTCCAAGGATTGAGGAGATATTCAGATGCTCACTAGTTTTGCTTCTACCTAATCTCGAGAAACCGTTTGAAATACCCTGTGATACTTCACATTAAGGTTTAGGATGTGTACTCATGCAAGGCTGGGAAGTTATGGCTTACGCCTCAAGGTAGTTGAGGGTGCGTGAGAAGAATTACCCGACCTGTGACTTGTAATTAACTGCTGTCGTATCCGCTCTGAGAATATAGAGACGCTTTCTATATGGAGAAAAATTCAATGCCCTTAGCAGTCACAAGAACTTGAAGTACTTATTCAACGAGAAGGAACCAAACATGAGGCAACGAAAGTGACCAAAGATTTTGAAGGAACATGATCTCTAACTTTAGAGTCATCTTGGAAAAGAAAACGCCATGGCAGACGCTTTGAATCAGAAACTACCCAATACCTTCATTATGATGGTCAGAGGATAAGGTGAAGAAACAACGTCGATGTTTATCCTAAGGAATGAAAATTTCGAGAACGAAATTTCTATTTAAAGGGGAGTGTTGTAACATCCCGAAAATTTATAATTTCAGGATAAATGATCGTTTTACAATATTTGGAATTTTTAGGAATTTTTCTAGATTTTTCTGGGAACGCGGAATATTTTAATATTATTTCTCGTTTTGCGTGCACATTGAGCAGAATTGGCAGAACGACTGTAACGCTCCCAAAGTTGGAAAATTTTATTACGAATAGTCATTTTCTAATATTTGTGATTTATGTGAATTCTTTCAGAATTTTTCGGAAATGATGAATATTTTAATATATTTCTCATTTTGCGTGCACACTGAGCCGAACCGGGAAAATGAAATATTTTTTCCGAGAACCTTGAACTATGGAAACATCGACGGGGGATCTTACTAAACCCGAGGCCAGACACAGTTTACAAGGTTTCATATTTTTCGAAAAATTTTAACAGATAAAATAATAAAACACTATGAAGAATTAATCTGTTAGAATTATTAATGTTGACTTCTGTCAACTATAACTATTGTCTAATAAATAATAACATGTAATAAAAATCCTATCACATTATCCAAATGAAATTCACTTTATGTCTAATCAATCTACTTTAATTCAAATTTAATGATAAATTAATCAAAGCTTCTTTGAGAAGCTTTGACCAAACATTTACTCATATACCCTTGGCTTCTCTTGGAAGCCAATTCTCACCCTCCCTCTTCTCTCTCTTCACGGCTGGAGTGCAGCCAATGCTAGGAAATATTAGTATTTCCTTTAGTTAATTCACTCCATCTTATTCATTATTTACCAAAGCACCTCCTCTCTTCTTTCTTTCTTCTTCTTCTTCTTCTTCATTTTCGTTTTCTTTTCTTCACCCTACATGCTCCACGACCAGCCTTCATCTTCCTACTCAATCTCCACCAAATCTTCATCCAACTACATTTTCTTGATCCTCTCCTTCTTCTAAACACTTTTCCCTCTTGGAGCATTTAGAGATTCCACCATTTTCACCACCTTCTCCAAGCTCCAAGCTTTGAGCTTTTTGGGTAAGTTTCAAGACTTCTCTCCCTTCTCCTCCATTTTCGTGGTCATGGTCTCCATGTTGGCCATCCATGTTTCATTTTCCAAGCCATTATGCTATTCTAACAAAGTCACCATTTTTAGGGATTCTGGAGGTCAAATCCGAAAATTGCAAGAAGCTTTCTTGGAGTTCTTTTGATTTCTTCTCTTAGGTAAGAGGGAGATAATCCTCTTCAACCAATATTGGTAGTAAGGAAATGTCTTGTGTGTTGTTGTTGATGAGAGAATCCATGTTGGATTTCCCTCTTTGTTATATTGGGTTATTTCCATGATGTTGTAGTTGTTTGATTTGTATGGATGTATGGATGTACATTGTATGATTTGATGATTATGAACTCATATGTTGCCATTTTGTAATTATATGTCATCTATCACATTTTGGAATGGTTGAAAATGAATGAGGGATTTTGGATAGTGAATGAGCCAGGGCTCACAGTAAACGACCTGCGCAGAACCCCGTTAATGCACTAGCGCCCGAGCACTTGTGCATGAGCGTCCCAGGCGCCCGTGCCCGAAGTTTTCTCCGTGACGCGGCCTGGCTAGCGCTCAGGCGCTTCGTGGTCAGCGTCTAGGCGCTCCACCAGCGCTCAGGCGCTCCAGATGTATGTCTGCTGCTGAGCGGCCCTCTGATTCTATTATACTGTTATGTCAACCATTCTTTGCATTGCTTCTACAGTCGTAGTCATCCCATCATTATCGCACCCCGTATTCACACATGTATGTCTACCATGAACCATTATTTTCCTTTGAGGACAGACAAATCAAAACATAATAAAAAAAACCAATCGCAATCCCTTTCAAATAATATTGGCTCCCTTCGAAAACCAAACACAAAGAATCACGCAACACAAACCATACAAACTTCACCACAAGCCTGAAAGACTCAAGCTTGGGCTCTACAAATATCACAACAAAAGATGTAGTTGCAAACAAATTCTAAAAGAGTTCAGTCATACTAGCTAGACTCCTTACTAAAAGAACTCCTATTCTCCTAGTACGCCTATGTGAAGTCATAGTTTTCTGTCCACACAGAACATTACATATTGAGTAGGCCAATCCTCAGTATCATGTAACTGTACAACAGTAGCTACTAACATCCATCCTATGGCAAGCCATGCATTCCTTTCCCATCATCTCAACCAAGAGACAAGGAAGTGCACAACATACAAAAACTTCTAACATGTCTAACCATAGTCAGTCCATACCTCAGCTTTACAGGATAAACTGCTCTGATACCACCTAAAGAAACACCCCTAGATTTAATAACCATGGCACAATCGTCATTATACCACAATCACTAAATTTAGGCGTGCTTCAACATACAAAAATTGGTTTCCAAAATTAATTGTTGTACATATATAGAAAATATGAGCCACGAATGAAGTATATTTATTACCCTAAACCATAACATCCTCCAAAATGAATCACATTCCAGAATATATATATATATATATATATATATATATATATATATATATATATATATATATATATATATATATATATATATATATATATAGTAACACATACAAAATGTAAAATATACTTGATCAAACAAATATATGCAGTTATCACTACTAAGCCTATACTGACCCAAACGAGGAAGTAGAAACCCATATCAAGTCCTACTCAAAGATAGGGTAATGTTCCCAATGATATCTTTGCCTAGTAACAGATATTGCAGATATATTCAAGTTATCAATTTTATAAATATCATCAGAAAGCATATCCCACAATAATATAAACATTAAAAACATTATAGCAATAGATATCCACAATAGGTATATAATGATTATGCCACCACAATATGTATGTTGACCATGCCACGACAATATGTGTACTGACCATGTGTATGCATAATGAACCAGTTCCTACTCCATGGAGCTAATACTCAAACTCAGAGACGAACGTTCCAGAAGATCTGCCACCCTCAATGACAGTCCACGCCGGACCACAAAAAGAAATAGTGCTTGTCAGTTCCTCGTCAGTGCGTTGCAACAGTTCTTCATGGCCAGAGGTATGTAATGTGACAACCAGGTCACTAAATGAATCACCTCGCCCTAACGCACCCTGAGATCCTTCCCTTGGATCACACTACTTAATTCTCATTCACTCTTAGGCAACAAAAGCTATACAGACACTGATTGTATGATGTTCAATACATGAAAACTCATTGCATAACTCAAGCCACCATTTGTGCTGTTCCTAATGATATCAAAACAACTGCCCATGCAATTGTCTGATACCATTAGTATCTATGATAATATATAACTGCACATACAATTACATAATAACACTGATCCACCCAGGTCCAGCACATTGGCACAACAACAAAACAGTGTATAATGTTCAATATATGATAATGTTCAATGCACAATAATTCAATGCATAATCTAAGCCACCACGGGCCATAAATCATGTTTTAATAATACTGGGTTCAGTATGTCGGTCTGATAGCAAACTGCTATTTTTATAATCGTGTAAACGTTTTCCAATGTTTTCCCCAAAAATTTGTATTATATTACTTTACAGAAAACTACTTTCATTACCTTTACTAAAATCTTCTTAAACAGAATGCCTTAAGTTCTAAATCACTTTTAAAACTTATCCTCCATTATCTTAATTAAAAACACTGTTACCTAATAATAAAACTTTGTTCCATTCTTCTTAAGAAAAATACTTTGAATCTCAAATCACCTTTAAAACTCTTTTTCCATTTCTATTACAAAATCATTATTTATTCAATAAAAGCTATATGTTTCCATATTCCTCTAAAAATCCCTTTTGAACAAAATACTTTAAACTTAACATCATCTTCCAAATTCATTCTTTATGACCTAGGCTAAAAATCTATTCTTTCCAATTAATAAAATCATATTCATTTCCTTTCCAAACTTAAAAAAAAAAATCTTTGATTCATATCCCTATTACCTAATCAACTAAATTCATAATTTGTAAAATATTTTTGACTTGGATTGCCCCAAAATGGGCTTAATGGCCATGAGCCTCATGGTCCTTAGACTTCAAAATTTTCATCCTCCAACAACAAGATTCCAAGCACATATCATACTTCAATTACCAAATCACATTATAGCACATCCATGCATAAATCATAATAAAGTATAACTAAGCACATAAGCATAAATCATATAAAATCAAGTTCATATAAAGCAAACAAGCATAAACTATCACCACATAATCAAGTGAAGGAATCCTTACATAAATTCTTCACTTACAAACATAACATTTCCATTTTCTCATAACTATATGTGGTCAATGATGTTAATCTTCCTCTTACCTTAAGAGAAGATAAAAAAGAAGGCTCCTAGATGTCTCCTTGATTGATTTTTGTCCTCCACCAAAACCAAACCCTAGAAGTTTTCAAACATCTGCAGACCACAAATAAGCCATAAACAAGACATGGCCAAAAATCACTTGGTTTAGAAACTTTGAAATTAAGAGAAAAACGAAAATGGAGAGATTTTCAACTTAAAAGCCCTAAACTTTGATCTTGAAAAAGTGCTTGAAGATGACAGATTTAGAAGATGATCACAACATGAAAAAGTCTTCAAATGTGGTCTAGATTCAAGAAATATGGATGGATGAAATTAAAGAAAATGGATGAGTGGTTCTTGGGGTGTTGGCCGAAACTTCTATGGAGTGAAAGGGAGAGAACTTTTTGTGTTTTCACCTTTATGAAAGTGAAATGAGGTTGAACAATGAAGAACTAGGCTTAGGACTCACCAATGTGTGTGGTTGATTTAGGATGAACAAAAGTGAATGGTGTTCTTGGGTGCCTTGACCGTAGCTCACAAAGAGGAGAAAAATAAGGGTTTTGTGTGTAGTTTTCTTGGATGTTTGATAGAAGAGAATGATGGATGAATAATGGATGAACTTGAGTCATAATTTGGTTCTCCAAGAAAGCCTTGGCCGTGAACCACTAGAGAGAAAAGAAAAAAAAAAAAAAAAAAGTGAAAGAAAAAAATGAGTAGCTTTTTGGTTAAGGTAGAAAGATGAAAGGAAAATGAAAGAAATGAATAAAAGTGGAAACTTACACAAGATGACTCCTCTCTCTCTCTTTGGTCGTTGGCCTTCCTTCGGTGGAGGAGAAGCAAGCTTCTCCAACAAGCTTGAGAGAGGCTTGTTTAGGAAGCTTCACACAAAGCTTCTTTAAGAAGCCAATTTTCACCCTTTTTGAAAAGTCAAAGATGACGTCACTTGTGTGATGTCACCAAGGTGATGTCACATAAAGTGAACCTTCTAGAAAATATGACTAGCATTTTACTAAAAGTTATTATATAGTGGACAAAAGTTATCATTAACAAAACTAATATTTATTATCCAACTGATAATAAAATGTACTACGATTTTATTTATCAGATAAAATCTCAAAAAATAAAAATTTTGTAAATTGTGACTGACTTCGAGTTTAGTAAGATAGCCCCAACCCCGTTTGAAAGTCCAAAATTTTCTGGCCTCATAAAAATATTATTTTTCTAGCCCTGCTTAACATGCACATAAATCGAGAAATATAAAAAATTAATCAAAGTCATAGAAATAATTCACAAAAATCACAAATATTATAAAATGAATATGAATCATGAAACAAGTAATTTTTGGGGTGTTACAACTCTCCCCTTCTAAAAAGAAATTTCGTCCTTGAAATTTTGTCATACCTTAGAATAGATGAGGGTATTGTTCCTTCATCTTGTCCTCTTGCTCCCCCGTTGTGTCTCCAATTACATCATTTCAATTCGCCTTTCCTAACGCAATTTCTTTTCCCCTTGAGCTGTTTACATCCTTTTCTGAGTCATCTTAACTTTATTCGTTGCTCATTGTACAAGCTTGGGTCCAATCACAATCTTTTCACTGTCTTGGTGCCAACACATTGGTGTCTTACATTGCCGTCCATGTAACGCCTCATATTTAACTCTTTCAACCAAACATTTCTGACTCTAATGATTATTGTAGACGTTGAATATTGCTCCATGTAGAAAATGCCTCCAGATCTTCGATGCAAACACACAACCGCTAACTCCAAGTTCATGTAGGGTAGTTCTTCTGATGTACTCCCGATTGCCTTGAAGCATACGCCACAACCTTCCTATTCTGCACAAGCACACATCCTAAACCTTGATGTGAAATATCACAAAACACCACAAAGGGTTCATTGGGATCAGGTAGAACCAAAACTAGCGAAGTAGTTAAACATCTCTTTAACCCTTGAAAACTTTCTTCATGTATGTCGGTCCATAGAAAAACTTGATTCTTTTCTTGTAAGCTGGATGATAGGTCCTACTATCTTGGAGAACCCATCGATAACTCTTTGATAATATCTGGCTAGCCCCATAAGCCACGAACCTCTGTTATGGTCTTTCCCATTGAAGAACTGCTTCAACCTTCGATGAATCCACAACAATTCCTTCTTTTGAAATCTCGTGATCCAAAAGCTTAACCTCCTCTAACCAAAATTTGCACTTTGACAACTTGGTGTCCAAGTTCTTCTCCTTCAAAATCTGGAGAAATATATCGAGACGTTTAGCATATTTCTCCTAATTTTTGAGAGTAGATCAATATGTCATCGATAAAGACAACGACAAATCTGTCTAGATAAGGACGAAGGATCCGATTCATGTAATCCATGAATACGGCAGGAGCATTTGTTACTCCGAACAGCATCACAAGATACTCATAATGCCCATACCGCGTTTGAAAAGCCATACTGGAAACATCCTCTACTTTCACACAAATTTGAGGATAGCTAGAGCGTAAATCCATCATGGTGAAAATAGCGACTTCCTTTTAGCTGATCCATTGAACCATCTATCTTCTTCTGAGGATACTCATTCTTTATCGTCATCTCGTTCAACTGGCGATAGTCCATATATCACCGAGAAGTTCCATCCCTCTCTTTAACTGACAACACTAGAGCCCATTGTAAGAAACTCATTGATTACAAGAATAACATTCATATTCCCCTTACTTTTGACTTCCACAGAAGATAATAACATGTATCATTGGGCTCCTTCCCTTAATAAAGTTTCAACTTGGTTGGCCATTAAAAATTCGAAAGTCTCAATTTTATGAATTACTAAGATTTTCATTGGAACGATCTAGTAGGATATGTATAGAAAATAACCAATTCATTCCTAAAATCACGACTATTCGAGAATGAGGTAAACAATTCAAATCAACAAAAAGATTTGGTCTTAAATAGAAATAGGATAGTTTGAGCAACTGGATAGTAACAATTGGTTTAGTAATAGAAGTAGAAATGAATAAGTCAAAAGATAACGAAGACATTGATAACCCTAATCAATCCACACAGTCAAAAGTCATAAAGGAATGGGTTACCCCAGAATTATATGGCACAGTCAAGGGATCATCTTCTGTGGCACAATCTCCATTGTTTAGATCTTCTGTCTAGGAAACTTTTGCACCTAGGGTATAAACTTTCCCTTGAGCTTGTGGTCTTGATGCACGTGCATCACTAACAGAAGACTTCTATTTTGGTGGAGCACAGTCTCTAGAAATGTGTCCGGGCTTCCCGTACATGAAACAGATTACCCCATTGACCTTATACTCCCTCGTTGAGTGGTTCTTTCCACACTTCTTACATCTTAGTAAAAATGTCACGGTTTGCCTGGATCTACTACCACAAGCACTACCTCTATATGGTTACTATTGTTGTTGTTTCCCCGATGGCCATGAATGTGGTTTCCACTGGAATCGCTTGACCATACAATTTCTCCTCCTTCGGAAGCAATATAGTCCAACGTCATGGGGTCCCAAATCTTGAGACTGATTTATCTCTAACAAAATCTGAGCCTTGGCTATCAATTCCTGCTGCTGAGCGGTCCTTTGATTCTATTATACTGTTACGTCGGTCATTCTTTGCATTGCTTCTGTAGTCGTAGTCATCCCATCATTGTCACACCCCACATTCACACACGTACGTCTATCGTGAACCATTGTTTTCCTTTGAGGACAGACGAATCAAAACATAATAAAAAAAAACCAATCGCAATCCCTTTCAAACAATATTGGCTCCTTTTGGAAACCAAACACAAAGAATCACGCAACACAAACCATACAAACTTCACCACAACCCTGAAAGACTCAAGCTTGGGCTCTAGAGATATCACAACAAAAGATGTAGTTGCAAACAAATTCTAAAAGAGTTCAGTCATACTAGCTAGACTCCTTACTAAAAGAACTCCTATTCTCCTAATACACCTATATGAAGTCATAGTTTCCTGTTCACACAGAACATTACATATTGAGTAGGTCAATCCTCAGTATCATGTAACTGTATAACAGTAGCTACTAACATCCTTCCTATGGCAAGTCATGCATTCCTTTCCCATCATCTCAACCAAGAGACAAGGAAATGCACAACATACAAAAACTTTTAACATGTCTAACCATAGTCAGTCCATGCCTCAGCTTAATAGGATAAACTGCTTTGATACCACTTAATGAAACACCTCTAGATTTAATAACCATGGCACAATCGTCATCATACCACAATCACTAAATTTAAGCGTGCTTCAACATACAAAAACTGGTTTCCAAAATTAATCATTGTACATATATAAAAAATATGAGCCATGAATGAAGTATATTTATTACACAACCAAAACATCCTCCAAAATGAATCATGTAACACCCCGAGGTAGGGCGTCACATTTACGACAAATTAAAATAAAAACCTTCCCAAGTTATAAATCGTTTGATAATAAGTACAACACGAGTTGTAAAATTTGAGTTATGTATTCTAAGAAGATCAATAATCATCCTATACAAATCCAATCATCTTCCATTATTGTTTCAACCTTCGTCCTATGGCTATTTCTTCTTGCGGAAAATATTACTAAATAAAATAAAAAAAAGAACATGAAATAAAATACATTATTACATACATACCATAATATCCATATGGTTTTGTTTTTAAAAAATATTAATAATTAACTCATAAACCGTTTGACACAAAAGAGTAGATAACAGACTTGCTCAAGTCCAACAGACTAAGAAAACCCAAAAATACAGTACAGACATAACCACCACAGAACAATTAAGCCAACCAGTAAGGATAATCTAACGGCTCGTCTCCTTCGTGGCTTTGGTCCTCGGGTTCTTTGCTTCTCTCACGAAAAATAAGAGGTTGATCCTCTTCACCGTCTTTACCATACATAATAATAACACAAAAATACATACAAAGAGGTGAGACAATCATCATCATTACCATCGAGCAAGATAGAAAACGATAAATACAACGATAATCAAAACATGTTATTACAACATATATAACATTTCATAGAATATATCAGAATAATATAATATGCAGACTCATAATGCACATGTACATGACACAAACCTACCCCATGGAGCTAAACACAACCAATCAGAGGGAATGATCCCGGAAGAACCTGTCTGTCAACTCAGCTGCTGCGGGCCACGTGCTACACAGTCAAATTCATCGTGGCTCGCACAGTACATAGTCAAATTCATCGTGTACTACAGGCATTCTATAAGACCGTCCTCAACAAGATCGTGATTAAGAATAGTGCTTTGTCAAGATCACTAGTGTGTCATGCTCGGTACCACGGCCCAGAGGAGCTACCGACTGTCCACATATGGAATTTCCGCACACCAATGCCTCCAAGTTCAATAAATGAACAACACTACGCCTATCGCACCCAAACAGGGGTGTAATTCATCCTCTTAGGTATAACTCGTCAATGACACCAAAAACAACATATTCCTCAATACATGGTGCAAGACTCAAAAATTCACATATATCATAATATCATCAAATCACATGGTCAAGTGCCATAACTCGGCAGTACCATCCTTTAATATAACCAGGTCCAACCCGACAGCATACCGCTATTATTTTCAATCGCGTAAATATTTTACCGCATTTTCACAAGCTCATGATTATTTTCCAACGTTTTCAAATTGCGTAGGTATTTTCCCCCATTTTTTTTATCACGTAAATATTTTTCAACGTTTCCAAATCTCATAGTTATTTTCCTATGTTTTTAAAATCATTTTCTCATTCGTGTAATATTTTCAAATCATTTTCTCAAGCACATAACATTTTTAAATCATTTTTCACCGTATAAAATATTTCTTGACATTCTAAATTAATTTTTTTGAAAACTTTCCGAAATTAAAATCCTTTTTAATAAAGTACTTAGAGCGCTAAATAAATTTTAAATGGTATTCTCAATTATCATAATAAAAATTACTAAATTGAGCTCTCATTAAATAAATCTTTTAAAACTACCTTTAAGAAAATATATATATATATATATATATATATCTATTTTAATCAAACATCAAACTTTTTTTTTGTTAGCCCAAAATTAATTTATTTTCCATAACCAAATATATAGTCATTTCCTATCTCCTTTTCCTTTGTAAAATATTTAATCCAATTATTTGTTACTTAATCCTCTAAAATCGATACTTGAAAAATAATTTTAGATTAAAAGTATATTGAATGGCATGTGACCGGAATTTACTATGTCTTAAACAAATCAAGCATTTGAAAATACATACATCAAAATCAATCATACAATAAAGTAAAACCATAAACATTCAAGTAAATGAATCCTCATGGATTCTTCACCACACACAATCCATTTTCATACTACCAAAATAGTTGATGAGATTAAATCTCCCTCTTACCTCTTGAAGACTATCCTTCTTGAAAGCTTCCTTGGAGAATTTTGTGTGGCTTCTAGAAAATACTTATCAAGCTTAAACAATTTACAAAATACAAAACTAAGCTTGAGAAAGAATAACCATGGATCAAACATGGCTTAGAAATTTAAAAACAAATTTAGAAATAGGAAACAAGAATTTTACCTAATAGGGTAGAAATTTCAACCTTGATTTCCAAGCTCAAGATGGTTGATTTCGAAGAAACTCACAACATGAAAGATGTTTGGAATGGAGTTTAGCTTTAGAAATGAGGTTGGATAAAATTATTGAAGAGTGGAAGTGTGATTTGGGAGTGGTGGCCGAATGGCTCAAGAAATGGAGAAAAGATGAAGTTCTTCTTTGAGTTCTTGTGTTCTTGAAGAAAGAGAATGGAGAGAATAGATAGGAGTGATAGAAAATTAAGTGGAGAGGTCTCCTACACTATATATAGCCATGTGGTGCATTGGAGGAGTGGGTGGAATGATTTGTGATAATTGCTTGGTGGAGCACTCAAGGAGACAAGGTGGTGCATGCTAGCTCACTAAAGTGTATGATTAAGTGTGATGGAATCAAAATGATAGCCTAAAAATCATGTGCATTGTCTTGGAGTTACATGGAGTGAATGGATGGAAATTCATTGAATATTTGAGTGGGAGACAAGGTAGTTGAAGGATGACTAAACTCCAAGTGATCATAAATGATAGAATGCATTATTATGCATTATTTGAAGAATCATTCACTTTCTTGATGGACATGGCCATGTGGCCTTGGTGGAATTCACCAACAAAAGAATCCCATTCCATGTTATAATGAAATGCATGAGTTGTACGTGGGTCAAAGTGTTTTACCTCTTTGGTTTCTACATTAAACATACTAGGTCCATTAACATAATTATAGAATCTAGGTAAATAGAAAACTTAATTACTAGGGCTAGGTAATTAGTTTTATGATTTCACTTACGGTAAGTAGATTTATAACCTTAACCTAAGGTAAATAGATTTATGACTTTAACCTAGGGTAAATAAATTTTTATAACTTTAACCGACAATAAATAAATTTACAACTTTAACCTAATGTAAATAGGTTTATAACTTTAACCTAAGGTGGATAGATTTTTGATTTTGCCTAAGGTAAATAGATTTATAATTTTACCTACATCTATTTCTCTACGTAGATTTTAACTTGTAGTTAATTTCAAATTGACAAAAATTATTGCAGTAAAAACTAATTTTTACTGTCTAAAATTTACTGCAGTAAAAATTAAATTTTTATTGTGGTTCAATAATAACGCGTATCTAGATAAATTGTCAAACAACGAAGATTTTCGAATCACCGCTTCGGTTTCGGGTTTAGTAAGATCCCCCTACTTACCACCGAATGCAGCTTCAAAAATTCATCCTACTGGGAAAATTATTATTTTCCGACTTTCGAGTAATTCATACACAAAGATCCAAAACATTCACATAGCAGTTAAAATAAATTTACAACACACAGAAATTACAAAACAGTACAGTTTAGTCGTTATTGTAATTTATCAAAAATTTGGGTGTTACAACTCTCCCCCACTAACAGAAATTTCGTCCCTGAAATTTACCGTACCTTAGAAAAGATGTGGGTATTGCTCCTTCATTTTATCTTCAGCTTCCCAAGTCGCATCACCTGTTGCTGCATTCCAGATAACCTTCACCAATATAATCTCTTTTCCCCGAACTTGCTTCACTCTCCTGTCCTCAATCTTAACAGGAAGTGTCTCATAAGTCAAATTTTCTTTTAGCTGTACTTCATCGGGCTGTATGACATGAGTTGGATCGGGAATATATTTTCTCAACTGAGACACATGGAATACACTATGAAGGTTGGAAAGAAAGGGTGGTAAAGCTATTTGGTAGGCTACTGGACCTATCCGACGAATAATTTGGTAAGGTCCAATGAATTTAGGAGTGAGTTTTCTAGATTTGATAACTCTTCCAACACCAGTCGTGGGTGTCACTCGCAAGAATACGTGTTCACCTTCCTCAAATTCAAGAGGTCTTCTTCTCTTGTCTGCATAGCTTTTCTGACGGCTCTGAGTCATCCTCATCTTTTCCTGAATCATCTTCACTTTTTCCGTTGTTTGTTGCACAAGATCAGGTCCAATGGTCATGCTTTCTCCATCTTGATACCAACACAAAGGTGTTCGGCATCGTCGCCCATACAGTGCCTCGTAGGGTGCCATCCTTATGCTTGAGTGAAAACTGTTGTTGTAGGTGAATTCTATTAGAGACAAGAATTCATCCCAACTCCCCTTCTGTTCTAACACACAGGCTCTCAGAAAATCCTTCAATGACTGGATAGTCCTTTCTGTCTGACCATCTGTCTGCGGATGGTAAGCAGAACTCAGAAGTAATTTTGTCCCCATAGCTTCTTGCAAGCTTTGCCAAAACCTCGAGGTAAACCGTGGGTCTCTATCAGAAATTATACAAGAGGGTACACCGTGAAGTCTAACAATTTCACTAATGTACACTTGGGTTAATCGTTCCATTGAATACTTGATATTGATTGGCAAGAAGTGTGCAGACTTCCTAAGCCTATCAACTATAACCCATATAGCATCATGACCCTTCTTTGTTCTTGGCAAACCAGTAACAAAATCTATTGATATACTATCCCATTTCCATTCTGGAATAATCAAAAGTTGTAACATACCGGCAGGTCTTTGATGTTCAACCTTTGCCTTTTGAAAGACTAGACAAGACGTAACTCGATCCGCAATATCTCTCTTCATCCTTCGCCACCAAAACATCCGTTTTAAATCTTGATACATCTTAGTCATTCCTGGATGCATACTCAATCTACTAGTATGTGCTTCATCAAGAATCGCTTGCTTCAGGTCGGGATCATTAGGTATACAAATCCTACCCTTGAACTTTAAGATTCCGTCAGTTCATTCTTCAACAGTTGTTGGATAACCTTGCTTTAAGAATTCCTCCTCATTCTGTAAAAATGGATCATCATCTTGTTTCTTTCGGATTTCCTCCAACAAGTCATTCAAAACAGTAACCTTACTCAGACGAATCCTTCCTGGTGCCAATTCCACGGATAGTCTCATATCCCTAAACTGTGTTATCAACTCTTCTTCCTTTATCATCATAGCTGAGACACTGATCACCTTCCTACTTAAGGCATCTGCCACAACATTTGCTTTTCCTAGATGGTATTGAAGTTGAAAATCATAATCTTTTAAGAACTCTAACCATCGTCTCTGCCTCATGTTCAATTCCTTTTGATTGAACAGGTATTTTAAACTCTTGTGGTCAATGAATACATCGAATGTAGCCCCATAAAGAAAATGCCTCCATATCTTTAATGCAAAAACCACTGCGGCTAACTTCAAATCATGCGTTGGCCAGTTCCTTTCATGTACCTTCAGTTATCTTGAAGCATAAGCTACCACATTTCTATTCTGCATCAGCACACATCCTAATCCCTGGTAAGATGCGTCGCAATGCACCTCAAAAGACTTGCTTGGATCTGGTAAAGTCAACACTGGTGCAGTCGTTAATCTTTTCTTCAACTCTTGGAAACTCTCTTCGCATTTGTCTGTCCAAACAAAAGCTTGATTCTTCCTCGTGAGTTGTGTAAGTGGTCCTGCTATCTTGGAGAAATCTGCAATAAACCTTCGATAATAACCAGCTAATCCAACAAAGCTCCGAATCTCAGTCACTGTCTTGGGCCTTTCCCATTGCAGAATTGTTTCCACCTTTGATGGATCCACCGCAATTCCATCCTTAGAAATCACGTGACCCAAAAATTGCACTTCCTCTAACCAAAATTCGCACTTTGACAACTTTGCAAACAGCTTCTTTTCTTTCAGGATCTGAAGAACTATGCTGAGATGTTCAGCGTGCTCTTCAGGACTTTGAGAGTAGATCAGAATGTCATCGATAAAGACAACGACAAATCTGTCTAGGTATAGATGAAAGATCCTATTCATGTAATCCATGAATATTGCAGGAGCATTCGTCACACCGAATGGCATCACTTGATATTCATAATGCCCACAGCGAGTTCGGAAAGTTGTTTTAGGTATATCCTCTACCTTGACACGAATTTGATGGTAACTTGATCGCAAATCTATTTTGGAGAAAATTGCTGCTCCCTTCAGTTGATCCATTAAATCATCAATTCTTGGAAGTGGATACTTGTTCTTTATTGTAACCTTGTTCAGTTGGCGATAATCTACACAAAGACGAGAAGTCCCATCTTTCTTTTTCACTAACAGCACCGGAGCTCCCCATGGCTTCCGCTGAAATTAGTTGTTGTTGTTATTTCCTCCCTTTTGGAATCTAGTCGGTCCAAAGTTCCGGTTCCTTGTATCCCTTGACGGCTCTAGCTCCTCGAGTCGTCGACAAGTATCCATCAATGCTGGGAATTGATTTATTCGCATCGGCAACACACCTCGTTTCAATTCCACTCGTAATCCTTCCTCAAACTTGCGACATTTCCAAACCTCATCAGGTTGGATCTGGAAGTACCTTGAGAACTTAGACAAGCTCTCAAATTTTGCAGCATATTCATTCACTAACATGCTACCTTGACGTAAGCCAAGAAATTCCATTTCTTTGGCATGTCGCGCACTTTCTGGAAAATATTTTTCCAGAAATACTTCGCAGAATACTTCCCACGTGATTGCTCTTCCCTTGGCTTGCAGTAGCCTCCTAGTTCCTTTCCACCAATTCTTGCTATCACCCATCAGCATGAATGTGGCGTAAGTCACCTTTCGATCATCAGGACATCCTATCCCTTCAAATATCTTCTCCAGCTCTTGAATCCATAGACTAGCCTTCTCCGGATCAAACTCGCCCCGAAACTGTGGCGGGTTATTGCGTCGAAACTCAGACAAGTTATGAGCATCAATATTTATTTCTTGGCGATTGGCTGCTTGTCGGTTCTGTTGTGCTATCACCTCAGCTATTCTTTGGATAGCTTCGACAGCTGCAGTCATCGCGTCGGTGTCACGTCCCGTATTCACGTGTGTTCCTCTTCCACGAGACATGTCATTCTTCAACAAGTCAAATTAGAAAAAAGTTAGATGTGTCCATTCGGAACAAATCACAGAGAATCACACAACACAAGCAAAACAGACCTAACCACAAACCCCAAAAGACTCTTAACTTGGGCTCTAATACCAACTAATGTAACACCCCGATGTAGGGCGTCACATTTACGACAAATTAAAATAAAAACCTTCCCAAGTTATAAATCGTTTGATAATAAGTACAACACGAGTTGTAAAATTTGAGTTATGTATTCTAAGAAGATCAATAATCATCCTATACAAATCCAATCATCTTCCATTATTGTTTCAACCTTCGTCCTATGGCTATTTCTTCTTGCGGAAAACATTACTAAATAAAAAAAAAAGAACATGAAATAAAATACATTATTACATACATACCATAATATCCATATGGTTTTGTTTTAAAAAATATTAAAAATTAACCTATAAACCGTTTGACACAAAAGAGTAGTTAACATACTTGCCCAAGTCCAACAGACTAAGAAAACACAAAAATACAGTACAGACATAACCACCACAGAACAATTAAGCCAACTAGTAAGGATAATCTAACGGCTCGCCTCATTCGTGGCTTGGTCCTCGGGTTCTGTCGCTTCTCTCACGAAAAATTAAGAGGTTGATCCTCTTCACCGTCCTTTACCATACATAATAATAACATAAAAATACATACAAAGAGGTGAGACAATCATCATCATTACCATCGGCAAGATATAAAAACGATAAATACAACTAGATATGTCATCAAAACATGTTATTACAACATATATAACATTTCATAGAATATATCAGAATAATATAATATGCAGACTCATAATGCACATGTACACGACACAAACCTACTCCATGGAGCTAAACACAACCAATCAGAGGGAATGATCCCGGAAGAACCTGTCTGTCAACTCGGCTGCTGCGGGCCACGTGCTACACAGTCAAATTCATCGTGGCTCGCACAGTACACAGTCAAATTCATCGTGTACTACAGGCATTCTACAAGACCGTCTCCAACAAGGTCGTGATTAAGAATAGTGCTTTGTCAAGATCACTAGTGTGTCATGCTCGGTACCACGACCCAGAGGAGCTATCGACTGTCCACATGTGGAATTTCCGCACAACAATGCCTCCAAGTTCAATAAATGAACAACACTACGCTTATCGCATCCAAACAGGGGTGTAATTCATCCTCTTAGGTATAACTCGTCAATGACACCAAAAACAACATATTCCTCAATACATGGTGCAAGACTCAAAAATTCACATATATCATAATATCATCAAATCACATGGTCAAGTGCCATAACTCGGCAGTACCATCCTTTAACATAACCAGGTCCAACCCGATAGCATACCGCTGTTATTTTCAATCGCGTAAATATTTTACCGCATTTTCACAATGTCATGATTATTTTCCAACGTTTTCAAATTGCGTAGGTATTTTCCCACATTTTTTTATCACATAAATATTTTTCAACGTTTCCAAATCTCATAGTTATTTTCCTACGTTTTTAAAATCATTTTCTCATTCGTGTAATATTTTCAAATCATTTTCTCAAGCACATAACATTTTTAAATCATTTTTCACCGTATAAAATATTTCTTGACGTTCTAAATTAATTTTTTTGAAAACTTTCCGAAATTAAAATCCTTTTTAATAAAGTACTTAGAGCGCTAAATAAATTTTAAAACGTATTCTCAATTATCATAATAAAAATTACTAAATTGAGCTCTCATTAAATAAATCTTTTAAAACTACCTTTAAGAAAAATATATATATATATATATATATATATATATATATATATATATATATATATATATATATATATATATATATATATATTTAATCTAAACATCAAACTTTTTTTTTGTTAGCCCAAAATTAATTTATTTTCCATAACCAAATATATAGTCATTTCCTATCTCCTTTTCCTTTGTAAAATATTTAATCCAATTATTTGTTACTTAATCCTCTAAAATCGATACTTGAAAAATAATTTTAGATTAAAAGTATATTGAATGGCATGTGACCAGAATTTACTATGTCTTAAACAAATCAAGCATTTGAAAATACATACATCAAAATCAATCATACAATAAAGTAAAACCATAAACATTCAAGTAAATGAATCCTCATGGATTCTTCACCACACACAATCCATTTTCATACTACCAAAATAGTTGATGAGATTAAATCTCCCTCTTACCTCTTGAAGACTATCCTTCTTGAAAGCTTCCTTGGAGAATTTTGTGTGGCTTCTAGAAAATACCTATCAAGCTTAAACAATTTACAAAATACAAAACTAAGCTTGAGAAAGAATAACCATGGATCAAACATGGCTTAGAAATTTAAAAACAAATTTAGAAATAGGAAACAAGAATTTTACCTAATAGGGTAGAAATTTCAACCTTGATTTCCAAGCTCAAGATGGTTGATTTCGAAGAAACTCACAACATGAAAGATGTTTGGAATGATGTTTAGCTTTAGAAATTAGGTTGGATAAAATTATTGAAGAGTGGTAGTGTGATTTGGGAGTGGTGGCCGAATGGCTCAAGAAATGGAGAAAAGATGAAGTTCTTCTTTGAGTTCTTGTGTTCTTGAAGAAAGAGAATGGAGAGAATAGATAGGAGTGATGGAAAATTAAGTGGAGAGGTCTCCTACACTATATATATCCATGTGGTGCATTGGAGGAGTGGGTGGAATGATTTGTGATAATTGCTTGGTGGAGCACTCAAGGAGACAAGGTGGTGCATGTTAGCTCACTAAAGTGTATGATTAAGTGTGATGGAATCAAAATGATAGCCTAAAAATCATGTGCATTGTCTTGGAGTTACATGGAGTGAATGGATGGAAATTGATTGAATATTTGAGTGGGAGACAAGGTAGTTGAAGGATGACTAAACTCCAAGTGATCATAAATGATAGAATGCATTATTATGCATTATTTGAAGAATCATTCACCTTCTTGATGGACATGGCCATGTGGCCTTGGTGGAATTCACCAACAAAAGAATCCCATTCCATGTTATAATGAAATGCATGAGTTGTACGTGGTTCAAAGTGTTTTACCTCTTTGGTTTCTACATTAAACATACTAGGTCCACTAACATAATTATAGAATCTAGGTAAATAGAAAACTTAATTACTAGGGCTAGGTAATTAGTTTTATGATTTCACTTACGGTAAGTAGATTTATAACCTTAACCTAAGGTAAATAGATTTATGACTTTAACCTAGGGTAAATAAATTTTTATAACTTTAACCGACGATAAATAAATTTACAACTTTAACCTAATGTAAATAGGTTTATAACTTTAACCTAAGGTGGATAGATTTATGATTTTGCCTAAGGTAAATAGATTTATAATTTTACCTACGTCTATTTCTCTACGTAGATTTTAACTTGTAGTTAATTTCAAATTTACAAAAATTACTACAGTAAAAACTAATTTTTACTGTCTAAAATTTACTGCAGTAAAAATTAAATTTTTACTGTGGTTCAATAATAACGCGTATCTAGATAAATTGTCAAACAACGAAGATTTTCGAATACTGTTTCTGGTTTCGGGTTTAGTAAGATCCCCCGGCCCCACTGAACAGTTCAAAAATTCATCCGGCCTGGGAAAATTATTATTTTCCTGACTCGGAGTAATTCATACACAAAGATCCAAAACATTCACATAGCAGTTAAAATAAATTTACAACACACAGAAATTACAAAACAGTACAGTTTAGTCGTTATTGTAATTTATCAAAAATTGGGTGTTATGTTACAACTCTCCCCACTAACAGAAAATTTCATCCCCAAAATTTACCTTACCTTAGAAAAGATGTGGGTATTGCTCCTTCATTTTATCTTCAGCTTCCCAAGTCGTATCACCTGTTGTTTGCATTCCGTATAACCTTCACCAATATAATCTCTTTTCCCGAACTTGCTTCACTCTCCTGTCCTCAATCTTAACAGGGAAGTGTCTCATAAGTCAAATTTTCTTTTAGTCAGACTTCATCGGGTTGTATGACATGAGTTGGATCGAGAATATATTTTCTCAACTGAGACACATGGAATACACTATGAAGGTTAGAAAGAAAGGGTGGTAAAGCTATTTGGTAGGCTACTGGACCTATCCGACGAATAATTTGGTAAGGTCCAATGAATTTAGGAGTGAGTTTTCTGGATTTGATAACTCTTCCAACACCAGTCGTGGGTGTCACTCGCAAGAATACGTGTTCACCTTCCTCAAATTCAAGAGGTCTTCTTCTCTTGTCTGCATAGCTTTTCTGACGGCTCTGAGTCATCCTCATCTTTTCCTGAATCATCTTCACTTTTTTCGTTGTTTGTTGCACAAGATCAGGTCCAATGGTCATGCTTTCTCCATCTTGATACCAACACAAAGGTGTTCGGCATCGTCGCCCATACAGTGCCTCGTAGGGTGCCATCCCTATGCTTGAGTGAAAACTGTTGTTGTAGGTGAATTCTATTAGAGACAAGAATTCATCCCAACTCCCTTCTGTTCTAACACACAGGCTCTCAGAAGATCCTTCAATGACTGGATAATCTTTTCCGTCTGACCATCTGTCTACGGATGGTAAGCAGAACTTAGACGTAATTTTGTCCCCATAGCTTCTTGCAAGCTTTGCCAAAACCTCGAGGTAAACCTTGGATCTCTATCAGAAATTATACAAGAGGGTACACCGTGAAGTCTAACAATTTCACTAATGTACACTTGGGTTAATCGTTCCATTGAATACTTGATATTGATTGGCAAGAAGTGTGCAGACTTCGTAAGCCTATTAACTATAACCCATATAGCATCATGACCCTTCTTTGTTCTTGGCAAACCAGTAACAAAATCCATTGATATACTATCCCATTTCCATTCTGGAATAGTCAAAGGTTGTAACATACCGGCAGGTCTTTGATGTTCAACCTTTGCCTTTTGACAAACTAGACAAGACGTAACTCGATTCGCAACATCTCTCTTCATCCTTGGCCACCAAAACATCCATTTTAAATCTTGATACATCTTAGTCATTCCTGGATGCATACTCAATCTACTAGTATATGTTTCATCAAGAATCGCTTGCTTCAGGTCGGGATCATTAGGTATACAAATCCTACCCTTGAACTTTAAGATTCTGTCAGATCCTTCTTCAACAGTTGCTGGATGACCTTGCATTAAGAATTCCTTCTCGTTCTGTAAAAATGGATCATCATCTTGTTTCTTTCAGATTTCCTCCAACAACTCATTCAAAATAGTAACCTTACTCAGACGAATCCTGCCTGGTGCCAATTCCACAGATAGTCTCATATCCCTAAACTGTGTTATCAACTCTTCTTCCTTTATCATCATAGCTGAGACACTGATCACCTTCCTACTTAAGGCATCTGCCACAACATTTGCTTTTCCTGGATGGTATTGAAGTTGAAAATCATAATCTTTTAAGAACTCTAACCATCGTCTCTGCCTCATGTTCAATTCCTTTTGATTAAACAGGTATTTTAAACCCTTGTGGTCACTGAATACATAGAATGTAGCCCCATAAAGAAAATGCCTCCATATCTTTAATGCAAAAACCACTGCGGCTAACTCCAAATCATGCGTTGGGCAGTTCCTTTCATGTACCTTCAGTTGTCTTGAAGCATAAGCTACCATATTTCTATTCTGCATCAGCACACATCCTAATCCCTGGTAAGATGCGTCGCAATATACCTCAAAAGACTTGCTTGGATCTGGTAAAGTCAACACTGGTGCAGTCGTCAATCTTTTCTTCAACTCTTGGAAACTCTTTTCGTATTTGTCTGTCCAAACAAAAGCTTGATTCTTCCTCGTGAGTTGTGTAAGAGGTCCTGCTATCTTGGAGAAATCTGCAATAAACCTTTGAAAATAACCAGCTAATCCAACAAAGCTCCGAATCTCAGTCACTGTCTTGGGCCTTTCTCATTGCAGAATTGTTTCCACCTTTGATGGATCCACCGCAATTCCATCCTTAGAAATCACGTGACCCAAAAATTGCACTTCCTCTAACCAAAATTCGCACTTTGACAACTTTGCAAACAGCTTCTTTTCTTTCAGGATCTGAAGAACTATGTTGAGATGTTTAGCGTGCTTTTTAGGACTTTGAGAGTAGATCAGAATGTCATCGATAAAGACAACGACAAATCTGTCTAGGTATAGACGAAAGATCCTATTCATGTAATCCATGAATATTGCAGGAGCATTCGTCACACCGAATGGCATCACTTGATATTCATAATGCCCACAGCGAGTTCGGAAAGTTGTTTTAGGTATATCCTCTACCTTGACACGAATTTGATGGTAACTTGATCGCAAATCTATTTTGGAGAAAACTGCTGCTCCCTTCAGTTGATCCATTAAATCATCAAGTCTTGGAAGTGGATACTTGTTCTTTATTGTAACCTTGTTCAGTTGGCGATAATCCACACAAAGACGAGAAGTCCCATCTTTCTTTTTCACTAACAGCACCGGAGCTCCCCATGGCGACACACTCAGTCGTATAAACTGTTTTTCCAATAGTTCATCTAGTTGCTTCTTCAATTCTACTAATTCTGAAGGCGACATCCGATACGGCGCAATCGAAATAGGACCTGCTCCTGGTACAAGATCGATAGAAAATTCTATCTCTCTTTCCGGTGGTAAACCAGGTACATCATCGAAAAAAACTTCAGGAAACTCGTTGACGATAGAAATAGCATTCACATCCTTTTCGCTCTTGACTTCTAAAGAAGACAGCAACATGTATCCTTGAGCTCCATCCCTCAATAATGATTTGACTTTAGCGGCAGTTAAAAATCCAGAATTCTCATTCCTAGGAAAAATTAAGGTCTCATTGGAATAGTCTAATAGGATATGGTTTGAAGATAACCAATCCATTCCTAAGATTATATCTATGTCAACAAGGGGTAAACAAATTAAATCAATAGAAAAGACTCGACCATGATTGCCAACAAGACAATTCAAACATACTTTAGAAGTAACAACGGGCTTGGTAGTTAGTGTAGAAATAATTAATTGAAAACTCAGAGAAGACACAGATAAACCTAACCGATCCACACAGTCATATGCAATAAATGAGTGAGTTGCACCTGAATCATATAGTACAGTTAAATGATTACCTGCTATGACACCTTCTCCCATGATAAGATCTTCAGACTGGGAGGCTTCAGCTCCGCTCATCGTATATACTCGCCCTCCAGCTTGTGGTTGAGCAGCACGAACGTTACTCAGTGATGGCTCCTTCTTTGGCTGGTCGCATTCCCTATAAGAATGCGCAGGCTTTCCACATCGGAAGCAAATAAGTCCCTTGATTGAACAATCTCTGGATATATGACCAGTCTTGTTACACTTGAAACATTTTGGGGTAAACGCCACCGCTTGCCATGCTTTGTTGCCATTAGAACTTCCCTCAAAAGATTGATTTTTGGGTTGGTTCCCCGGCGGTCTCGCATATGGCTTCCGCTGAAATTAGTTGTTGTTGTTATTTCCTCCGTTTTGGAATCTAGTCGGTCCAAAGTTCCGGTTCCTCGTATCCCTTGACGGCTCTAGCTCCTCGAATCGTCGACAAGTATCCATCAATGCTGGGAATTGATTTATTCGCATCGGCAGCACACCTCGTTTCAATTCCACTCGTAATCCTTCCTCGAACTTGCGACATTTCCAAACCTCATCAGGTTGGATCTGGAAGTACCTTGAGAACTTAGACAAGCTCTCAAATTTTGCAGCATATTCATTCACTGACATGCTACCTTGACGTAAGCCAAGAAATTCCATTTCTTTGGCATGTCGCGCACTTTCTGGAAAATATTTTTCCAGAAATACTTCGCAGAATACTTCCCACGTGATTGCTCTTCCCTCGGCTTGCAGTAGCCTCCTAGTTCCTTTCCACCAATTCTCGCCATCACCCATCTGCATGAATGTGGCGTAAGTCACCTTTCGATCATCAGGACATCCTATCCCTTCAAATATCTTCTCCAGTTCTTGAATCCATAGACTAGCTTTCTCCTGATCAAACTCGCCCCGAAATTGCGGCGGGTTATTGCGTCGAAACTCAAACAAGTTATGAGCATCAATATTTATTTCTTGGCGATTGGCTACTTGTCGGTTCTGTTGTGCTATCACCTCAGCTATTCTTTGGATAGCTTCGACAGCTGCAGTCATCGCGTCGGTGTCACGTCCAATATTCACGTGTGTTCCTCTTCCACGAGACATGTCGTTCTTCAACAAGTCAAATCAGAAAAAAGTTAGATGTGTCCATTCGGAACAAATCACAGAGAATCACACAACATAAGCAAAACAGACCTAACTACAAACCCCAAAAGACTCTTAACTTGGGCTCTTATACCAACTAATGTAACACCCCGTTGTAGGGCGTCACATTTACGACAAATTAAAATAAAAACCTTCCCAAGTTATAAATTGTTTGATAATAAGTACAACACGAGTTGTAAAATTTGAGTTATGTATTCTAAGAAGATCAATAATCATCCTATACAAATCCAATCATCTTCCATTATTGTCTCAACCTTCGTCCTATGGCTATTTCTTCTTGCGGAAAACATTACTAAATAAAATTAAAAAAAAAAGAACATGAAATAAAATACATTATTACATACATACCATAATATCCATATGGTTTTGTTTTAAAAAAATATTAAAAATTAACTCATAAACCGTTTGACACAAAAGAGTAGATAACAGACTTGCCCAAGTCCAACAGACTAAGAAAACCCAAAAATACAGTGCAGACATAACCACCACAGAACAATTAAGCCAACCTGTAAGGATAATCTAACGGCTCGCCTCCTTCGTATTGGTCCTCGGGTTGCTGCTTCTCTCACAGAAAATTAAGAGGTTGATCCTCTTCACCGTCCTTACCATACATAATAATAACACAAAAATACATACAAAGAGGTGAGATAATCTGTCATCATTACCATCAGACAGTATAGAAAACGATAAATACAACCAGATATGTCATCAAAACATGTTATTACAACATATATAACATTTCATAGAATATATCAGAATAATATAATATGCAGACCCATAATGCACATGTACACGATACAAACCTACTCCATGGAGCTAAACACAACCAATCGTAGGGAATGATCCGGAAGAACTGTCTCAACTCGATCCATTGCGCGGGCCACGTGCTACACAAATAAATTCATCGTGGCTCGCACAAGACACAAATCAAATTCATCGTGTACTATGGCATTCTACAAGACCGTCCCCAACAAGATCGTGATTAAGAATAGTGCTTTGTCAAGATCATTAGTGTGTCATGCTCTGGTACCACGACCCGGGAGCTACCGACCGTCCACATGTGGAATTTCCGCACACCAATGCCTCCAAGTTCAATAAATGAACAACACTACGCCTATCGCACCCAAACAGGGGTGTAATTCATCCTCTTAGGTATAACTCGTCAATGACACCAAAAACAACATATTCCTCAATACATGGTGCAAGACTAAAAAATTCACATATATCATAATATCATCAAATCACATGGTCAAGTGTCATAACTCGGCAGTATCATCCTTTAATATAACCAGGTCCAACCCGACAGCATATCGCTGTTATTTTCAATCGCGTAAATATTTTACCGCATTTTCACAATCTCATGATTATTTTCCAACGTTTTCAAATTGCGTAGGAATTTTCCCATATTTTTTTATCACGTAAATATTTCTCAACGTTTCCAAATCTCATAGTTATTTTCCTACGTTTTTAAAATCATTTTCTCATTCGTGTAATATTTTCAAATCATTTTCTCAAGCACATAACATTTTTAAATCATTTTTCACCGTATAAAATATTTCTTGACGTTCTAAATTATTTTTTTTGAAAACTTTCCGAAATTAAAATCCTTTTTAATAAAGTACTTAGAGCGCTAAATAAATTTTAAAACGTATTCTCAATTATCATAATAAAAATTACTAAATTGAGCTCTCATTAAATAAATCTTTTAAAACTACCTTTAAGAAAATATATATATATATTTTAATCTAAACATCAATTTTTTTTTTTGTTAGCCCAAAATTAATTTTTTTTCCATGACCAAATATATAGTCATTTCCTATCTCCTTTTCCTTTGTAAAATATTTAATCCAATTATTTGTTACTTAATCCTCTAAAATCGATACTTGAAAAATAATTTTAGATTAAAAGTATATTGAATGACATGTGACCGAAATTTACTATGTCTTAAACAAATCAAGCATTTGAAAATACATACATCAAAATCAATCATACAATAAAGTAAAACCATAAACATTCAAGTAAATGAATCCTCATGGATTCTTCACCACACACAATCCATTTTCATACTACCAAAATAGTTGATGAGATTAAATCTCCCTCTTACCTCTTGAAGACTATCCTTCTTGAAAGCTTCCTAGGAGAATTTTGTGTGGCTTCTAGAAAATACCTATCAAGCTTAAACAATTTACAAAATACAAAACTAAGCTTGAGAAAGAATAACCATGGATCAAACATGGCTTAGAAATTTAAAAACAAATTTAGAAATAGGAAACAAGAATTTTACCTAATAGGGTAGAAATTTCAACCTTGATTTCCAAGCTCAAGATGGTTGATTTCGAAGAAACTCACAACATGAAAGATGTTTGGAATGGTGTTTAGCTTTAGGAAATGAGGTTGGATAAAATTATTGAAGAGTGGAAGTGTGATGTGGGAGTGGTGGCCGAATGGCTCAAGAAATAGAGAAAAGATGAAGTTCTTCTTTGAGTTCTTGTGTTCTTGAAGAAAGAGAATGGAGAGAATAGATAGGAGTGATGGAAAATTAAGTGGAGAGGTCTCCTACACTATATATAGCCATGTGGTGCATTGGAGGAGTGGGTGGAATGATTTGTGATAATTGCTTGGTGGAGCACTCAAGGAGACAAGGTGGTGCATGCTAGCTCACTAAAGTGTATGATTAAGTGTGATGGAATCAAAATGATAGCCTAAAAATCATGTGCATTGTCTTGGAGTTACATGGAGTGAATGGATGGAAATTCATTGAATATTTGAGTGGGAGACAAGGTAGTTGAAGGATGACTAAACTCCAAGTGATCATAAATGATAGAATGCATTATTATGCATTATTTGAAGAATCATTCACCTTCTTGATGGACATGACCATGTGGCCTCAGTGGAATTCACCAACAAAAGAATCCCATTCCATGTTATAATGAAATGCATGAGTTGTACGTGGGTCAAAGTGTTTTACCTCTTTGGTTTCTACATTAAACATACTAGGTCCACTAACATAATTATAGAATCTAGGTAAATAGAAAACTTAATTACTAGGGCTTGGTAATTAGTTTTATGATTTCACTTACGATAAGTAGATTTATAACCTTAACCTCAGGTAAATAGATTTATGACTTTAACCTAGGGTAAATAAATTTTTATAACTTTAACCGACGGTAAATAAATTTATAACTTTAACCTAATGTAACTAGGTTTATAACTTTAACCTAAGGTGGATAGATTTATGATTTTGCCTAAGGTAAATAGATTTATAATTTTAGCTACGTCTATTTCTCTACGTAGATTTTAACTTGTAGTTAATTTCAAATTGACAAAAATTACTACAGTAAAAACTAATTTTTACTGTCTAAAATTTACTGCAATAAAAATTAAATTTTTACTGTGGTTCAATAATAACGCGTATCTAGATAAATTGTCAAACAACGAAGATTTTCGAATACTGTTTCTGGTTTCGGGTTTAGTAAGATCCCTCGACCCCACTGAACAGTTCAAAAATTCATCCGGCCTGGGAAAATTATTATTTTCCTGACTCGGAGTAATTCAAACACAAAGATCCAAAACATTCACATAGCAGTTAAAATAAATTTATAACACACAGAAATTACAAAAGAGTACAGTTTAGTCGTTACTGTAATTTATCAAAAATTAGGGTGTTACAAATCATATTCCAGAATATATATATATATATAGCATAATACAGTAACACATACAAAATGTAAAATATACTAGTTCAAAGACATATATGCAGTTACTGTTGGTGTATGCCCTTGTGGCCAATACATTTTGTTTGTATTTACATACATTATATTATGTTATTTTTGATATATGAGGCATTTCATTTATTGTGTTCTTTTTGATAGACATAATAAAGTCCTTAGAATAGTAAGTTTGATACCATAGGACATCAGGTGGATGACTTGATCGTGAGATCCTATTGGATAAAACACTATTCTTAAATGTCCCTAGTCAAGTATTATTGTTAATTAGGACAACAATAATGCATTGAGACTAGTATGAGTGTAGACTGATGATCACAACTCATGGGTCATGGATATGAGATATCAAGTCTACACATGGATACATATTAGAGTAATGATGTATTGGACAGACCCGCCATGAGAACGCTACGTGAATCGTTACGTGAGTATCATAAGCGATTCTCATAGTGATAATGGTGTATGTGGTCCTTTGACCTGAAATCACTACGATTCCTACATGAGGAGTTGTGTGTTTTAATGCCATCAAACGTCATCTATAACAAGATGATTATAAAGTTGGTTATTAGATATACTGCGATACATGTGGAGGAATGTGAGTGACCTAGATGGGATTTGTCCCTCCTACATAACAGGAGTGATATCTTTGGGCCCCCTGATTGAGTGAGGCTACGAAATGCATGGCCATGCTCAAATGAGTCAATATGAGATATTGATCTCATTTGTTATTACTATGTCTACTCAGGAATCAAGAAACTGAAGATTGAACTAAACAAGGGTGACACGTTCCATGCCTTGTGTTCAATCTGGATATCTGGACAAAGGGACTAAACTACACAGAAACATTGATCACGGATAGGTTATGTCAAATTACTGACATTCTCATTACTTGGGTAGCAGTGATGTGTTGCTAGATACCGCTCACTGTTTGTAATATTAAAATAAGATTTTGATGTTAATACCAACTGTTGGTGTATGCCCTAGTGGCCAATACATTTTGTTTGTATTTACATACATTATATTATGTTATTTTATACGAGGCATTTTATTTATTGTGTTCTTTTTGGTAGATATAATAAAGTCCTTAGAATAGTAAGTTTGATACCATAGGACATCAAGTGGATGACTTGATCGTGAGATCCTATTGGATAAAACACTATTCTTAAATGTCCCTAGTCAAGTATTATTGTTAATTAGGACAACAATAATACATTGAGGCTAGTATGTGCATAGACTGATGACCACATCTCACGGGTCATGGATATGAGATATCAAGTCTACACATGGATACATATTAGAGTAATGATGTATTGGACAGACCCGCCATGAGAACGCTACGTGGATCGTTACGTGAGTGTCATAAGCGATTCTCATAGTGATAATGGTGTATATGGTCCTTTGACCTGAAATCACTACTATTCCTACATAAGGAGTTGTGTGTTTTAATGCCATCAAATGTCATCTGTAACAAGATGATTATAACGTTGGTTATTAGACATGCCGCAATACATGTGGAGGAATGTGAGTGACCTAGATGGGATTTGTCCCTCCTACATAACAGGAGCGATATCTTCGGGCCCCCTGATTGAGTGAGACTACGAAATGCATGGTCATGCTCAAATGAGTCAATATGAGATATTGATCTTATTTGTTATTACTATGTCTACTCGGGAATCAGGAAACTGAAGATTGAACTAAACAAGGTGACACATTCCATGCCTTGTGTTCAATCTGGATATCCGGACAAAGGGACTAAACTACACTAAACATTGGTCACAGATAGGTTATGTCAAATCACTGACATTCTCATTACTTGGGTAGCAGTGATGTGTTGCTAGATACCGCTCACTGTTTGTAATATTAAAATGAGATTTTAATATTACTACCAACGTCATGAGAACCTGTAGGGTCGCACACTTAGAACAGACTAAATTGGAGTAATCGAATCCAAGTTGGACTCGGATTCAACTGGGCCTAACTCATGACAGATGGGTTTAGGGTTGCACCACTTACCTTGCTACTTTGCTCACACTCACTTGAGGCAACCTTTGTTATAAATAATACTACTAAGGGGGCTGCTACTAGGTTACATCACAACCCTAGCCGCACCTACAGAAAGTGAGTGAGAGATAGTGAGGTCTTCTTCTCCTCTCTTCGCAGCTAGCACTACGAAAATAGAGGCGTGACTCCTTTTGCAAGTCTGTTCGTGTGGATACCGCAGAAACATCGTCGCTATTACGGTGTTGGTGATTCACCTCGCTTGTGTCTATCACGCTTCACGAGGTAAAAATTTAAAAACTCAGATTATGGATTTTTCGCATGGATCCTGTAAGGGAATTCTGTTATTCCGCTGCGAGACTTTTGATCCACAAATTCCCAACACTAACGTCATGAGAACCTGCAGGGTCGCACACTTAGAACAGAATAAATTGGAGCAATAAAGATCCAAGTTAGACTCGGATTCAATTGTGGGCCTAACTCATGACAGATGGGTTTAGGGTTGCACAGCTTACCTTACTACTGCTCATACTCACTTAAAGCAGCCACTATTATAAATAGTACTGCTAAGGGGGGCTGCTACATACGTTACATCATAACCCTAGCCGCACCTAAGAAAGTGAGTGAGAGATAGTGAAAGGTTCTTCTCTTCTATTCGCAGCTAGCATCGCGAAACAGAGGCGTGACTCCCTTTTCGTGTGGATACTACAGAAACATCGTCGCTATTACGGTGTTGGTGATTCACCTCGCTTGTGTCTATCACACTTCAAGAGGTAAAATTTTAAAAACTCAGATTATGGATTTTTCGCATGGATCCTATGAGGGAATTCTTTTATTCCGCTGCAAGATATTTTGATCCGCAATTCCCAACAGTTACCACAACCAAGCCCATACTGACCCAAACGAGGAAGTAGAAACCCATATCAAGTCCTACTCAAAGATAGGGAAATGTTCCCAACGTATCCAATGTGCTCTAACTCCAATGGAGCAAACTATACGTCGGCACCTCCAAGAAAATTGCATCTCCAAAAACCCACAAAGATTCTGCCTTGCCGTTATCTCAGTCTTCACAGGTCATAAATATAAAATAGAACTAGACAAGAAAGAAGTGAGATCCCCTACATCAATTCCAATATGGCAGCAAGAAAATGATACGAATGACAAAGTCATTCCATACGTATAGATATTGCATATATATTCAAGTTATCAATTTCATAAATATCATCAGAAAGCATATCCTACAATAATATAAACATTAACAACATTATAGCAACAGATATCCAGAATAGGTATATAATGATTATTCCACCACAATATGTATGTTGACCATGCCATGACAATATGTGTACTGACCATGTGTAAGCATAATGAACCAGTTCCTACTCCATGGAGCTAATACCCAAACTCAGATATGAACATTCCAGAAGATCTGTCACCCTCAATGACAGTCCATGTCGGACCACGAAAAGAAGTAGTGCTTGTCGGTTTCTCGTCAGTGCATTGCTACAATTCTTCACGGCCAGAGGTATATAATGTGACAACTAGGTCACTAGATGAATCACCTCGCCCTGAGGCACCCTGAGATCCTTCCCTTGGATCACACTACTCCATTCGCATTCACTCATATGCAACAAAAGCTGTACAGACACTGACTATAAGATGTTCAATGCATGATAACTCAATGCATAACTCAAGCCACCATTTGTACTGTTCCCAATGATATTAAAACAACCGCCCATACAATTGTCTGATAACATTAGTATCAATGATAATATATAACCTCCCATACAATTGCATAATAACATTGATCCACCCAAGTCCAGCACATCGGCACAACAATAAAACAATGTATAATGTTCAATATATGATAATTGTAACATCCCGAAAAATATCTGTTTAAGTATAAATGATCATTTTATAATATTTTAGATTTTTGAGAATTTTTCGGAAACGACAAATATTTTAATATATTTCTCGTTTTACGTGCATACTGAGCTGAGAATTGCTGAGGTCAGTGTAACGCTCCGGAAGTTAATTATTTCACTACCAATAGTCATTTTCTAATATTTGTGATTTATGTGAATTCTTTCAGAATTTTTCGGAAACGATGAATATTTTAATATATTTCTCGTTTTACGTGTGCACTGTGCAGACCCGGGAAGATGCGATGTCTTCTCTATGGCTGGTAAACTTTAAATTGTGGAAATTTCGACGAGGGATCTTACTAAACATGAGGTCGGGCACAATTTACGAAGTTTACGTTTTACGAGGTTTTACCCGATGAATGAAATCGCGGTATTGTAAAAATCATCTGATGAATAATGAAATATTATTTTCATCATCAATAACTCTTCTACACTGGAGGAAAAATAATACTGACAGTGTAAATATTCATCTGTGTTAGTGTACCCGATTAGGAAACAGCTTTACTTTCATTTTATCGAGAAACGTGCGAAGCTTCTCATAGAAGCTTGGAGGAAGCTTCTTGGAAATTTCCTCATGCTCCTTCCCCAAGCAAAGCAGCTCATTCCCTTCTCTCTCTCCTTCATGCATGGCTGGACAACCTTTTGGGGGGAGATTGATTATATTTCCTAAACATTCCTTTACTTCTTCCTTCTTCTGCTTCACTCTTCTTCTTCCTCATGACATTTTCTCCTCTCTCTTTCTCCAGAAATCCCACGGCACCAGCAGCTCTTCCCCCTCATTCATCACAAAATTTTCTTCCAACCACACTCTCTTAACCCTCTTCCTCTCCTAGACATCCTTCTTGTTTGGAGCATCTTGAGATTCCACCATTCTCACCATTTCTTCAAGCTCCAAGCTTTGAGCTTTTTGGGTAAGACTCAAGACTTCTCTTCTTTCTCCTCTATTTTCATGGTCATGGTTTTCATGTTGGCCATCCATGGCTTATTTTTCAAGCCTTGGTATTGATTCTAACAAAGTCACCATTTTTAGGATTCTTGGAGCTCAAATCCGAAAATTCAAAGGAGGTTCTTGGTGTTCTTCTTTTGTTTTCTTCACTTAGGTAAGAGGAAGACACTCCTCCTCAACCTCTCTTAGCATCTAGGAACCTTGATTGTGTTGTTGGTGGAAAAACCCTAAAGAGGGTTATCCTTTGATTTTGTGATTACTATGTCTATGTGTTGATTTTAATTGATTTATGCTATTGGATTGATTTGTTGTATGATTGATTGATGCCTCTTGCATGATTTGAAGGTATATTTGAGTAACTTGTTGGTTAAATATGATAATGATTAGTTTGATTTGAGTTAAAGGACCTGAGAACTCTGTTTTCTGCAAGTTTACGCGTGGTAATCGATTACACGGGGCTTGTAATCGATTACCAAGCTCTTAAGGGTACTAAATCATGATTCTGGAAATCTGGTAATCGATTACATCTTATGTGTAATCGATTACAGAGATTCTGTCTAGCTTGTAATCGATTACAAGAATGGTGTAATCGATTACCAAGCCTCTGATGTCACGAAATGATGCTTCTGGGAATCACGTAATCGATTACAACTTGAGGGTAATCGATTACGGAGGTTCTGTCCGATTAGTAATCGATTACCATGGCTGTGTAATCGATTACCAGGTCCTTGAAGTTAAGAATCGTAGTTCTGGAAATCGTGTAATCGATTACAATGGGATGGTAATCGATTATAGGGATTCTGCTTCGCTGGTAATCGATTACCAGAGTGATGTAATCAATTACCAAGATCCAAAAATGAGATTTTTGAGCTGGAAATGATTGAAATTATGGTTCTTTGTCCTTTGTAACTCAAACATAACCTAGAAGCCCTGGATTCAAGGATTTTACTTTACTTAAAAGTGATAGGAACATGTATTCATACCGATGGAGAAGAAATGATTTTGAAAATGGAATTCTTGGATCCATGACATGGAAATTGTGGTATGTGTGATAAGGAACATATATTGATGCTTATATTGGCCTATTGTGGCATGTTATGTAATGATATGAAGTTGTGAATCATACATGTCCATGCATAGTGTTATATGCATTGTGAATGTCCTTGTGGACTGTTGTAAGGTCAAGTTGCCTAGGAGATTGAACACACCTTAGTGCGGGTGCGAGTAGACAAGTGTGGGTCTTGTTATGACCTTGGGGGCGTCGGGTTGCGAGTCCTCCACAATGGGTAGTTGGTAGCTCCTTTGCCTGTGGGGAAAATCGATGCAAACGCACTGACGATCCAGACTTGAAACTGTCCTATATCGTGATCTAGTGTAGAATGTCTGTACAATGCCATGATTGTGCACGAGAAAAATTATTGATAGCACTGGCCTCGGTAAATGTAGGAGTTACGTGAGACATGTCTCTTGATCTTTCTCTCCGACTGTTTGAGTCTAGCTCCATGGAGTAGGAATTTGGGAAAGCATACATGTGAGTCATGATATACATTGTCATTTTTAATATTCATATTTCCTATCTATGACTGATTTGGCTTTTACTGTGATGACTATCTACCTGGAATTGTTTATTTGCTTACTGTTGGAATTTCTGCTTATTAGTTGAATATGATATTTTGAGTTGCTATTTGGGTGCGTGGCGTCGTACTGTTTCTAGCTGCTATAATTGGTAATGATAGTAGGATGTCTTACCTCTTTCTTGTACCTCTGTTACTTGCTATATGTGTGTATACTGTATTGATCGAAGACGACGGTAAGGAGGCAGAAGATCCTGAGTTTCCCGGCTTCTGGCCCGAACGAGACTAGCTTCTACGAAGACGATGGCGGCACGTATGCGCGGATTTCTTAGGGATGTGCGTCTGACCTTCCTCGGAGGGCCGGAGTGTTGGCATATCAACTTGAGTTCCGATCGCTGCGTCTACTTGGGGGATGTGTCGATCGCCCTAGTCTGGAGACGTCATGAGGTACCTGTCCTCACCTGTCACATCAGCCTGCGACTGGAGTTTTACTTGCCCATCAGGGAGATGTGGGGTGACCGTTACTACACCCATTGGGAGGACTCTTTTGATTCTACTGCTCGAGCTCTTGCCCGTGGTTCTGTGGTTCCCATGGAGGTTTCCTCTGAAGAGGAGGATCCTGCTGAGGACCCGGATACGGTCCCTCCTCATCTGAGAGACTGAGTTTACTGGTAGCTACTGATGGCTACCAGTGTTTTATTTTGGGGCCTGATGTATTTTTTGTGGGCTGTATATTTTGGTATCATTGGGGCATATTTGTATAATCTTTTGGGGTAGGTATAGTTTTGTTTTTGGGTAATTCAGGCTTGTATCTAAGTATAAATGATATCGGTACTATATATATATATATATATATATATATATATATATATATATATATATATATATATATGCATGTTATCCAGATGAGAATTTTGTCTACTATTTTATCCCTCACTGTCATTTATATTCCGCATGGTTAAAATGATTATCAAAACAAAAAAAAATTGTACATTTCTGCTATTCTACTCGCGTATTTAAGAATTGAACAAGTTAAACTTAAACGAATGAACCGGGTCTTAAAATGTTAAAACTTTACTTTTTCGCATTTTCTTTTATTTGACAATGTGACGTTCCCTCCCAAAAAGAGGCGTTACATTAAGTTGGTATCAGAGCCCCGGTTTATGTTTTCTTTGGGTCTTGTGTGTGAGTCTGTCTTGTTTGTGCTGTGTGAAATCTCTGTGGTTTGTGTTTTGAAATGAATTCCTCTAACTTACCTTGTGGTTTTCAGTCAACCTGATTTGAGAAAGAGTGAGATGGCGAGAAGTGGAGAAATTGCAGCTGCTGTTGAGGCAATGCAGCGGATGGCAGAAGTCATCGCGCAGCAAAATGAGCGTGCGGCTCAACAACAAGAGAGAGCTGCTCAACAGCTCGAGGCGACTGCCGATGCCCAGAACTTGGCGGAGTTTCGTCGTCACAACCCTCCTCAGTTTAAGGGAGAATTTGATCCTGACAAGGCTAGTCTGTGGATCAAAGAATTAGAGAAAGTCTTCCGTGGCATGAGCTGTGCCGAAGACAAGAAGGTGAATTATGCTACCTTTATGCTTGTGGGCAACGCCGAAGACTGGTGGAACGGGGCTCAGAGAGCATTGGAAGCTGAAGGAACTGACATCACATGGGATGTGTTCAAGAACAAGTTCTTGGACAAATATTTTCCTGCTAATGCGAGACATGCGAAAGAGCTGGAGTTCCTCAACTTGAGACAAGGGAACATGACCGTCAGTGAGTATGCAGCAAAATTTGAGAACCTGGAGAAGTTCTCAACGCACTACCAACACCAAACCGATGAAGCCTGGAAGTGTTGGAAGTTCACCGAGGGATTGAGGTACAAGGTGAAGAAAGCTGTGATCACCCTGAAGATGAAGGTATTCTCAGAATTGTTAGACACTTGCTGTGAAGTTGAAGCCTTGGAACAGGCTAAAGACTCGAGAAACAGGAGCTTTGGGCCTGTATGGTCCAAAAGAGGTGGAGGCAGTGGTTCAAACCGCTTCTAAAAGAAGCCTTATTCCCGACCAGCGGGAAGTCAACAGCAAACCGGTGGAAGTTCTGGTGGAGGTTCTTCTGGGAACCGAACTGGCCAAAATGAGACCTATCCTTCAAAATGCCTGAAATGTGGGAAAGATCATCACATGAGAGATTACACGATCAAGGGAATCATCTGCTTCAGATGCGGCAAACCGGGCCACATGTCTAGAGACTGCAATAAAGCAAAGGTTGAACCTTCAGTCAACGCGACTCGAGCCAAGAAACCGCAAGCCAGAGGTCGAGTTTATACCATAAGTGGAGCTGAAGCTTCCGAAACCGAAGACTTGATTCAATGAGAAGGCACCATAGAAGGTAATCTTTTAAAAGTACTATATGACTCTGGGGCAACCCATTATTTCATATCATATGACTGTGTGCTACGACTTGGCTTACCTGTGTCTGAACTACTTTTTGAATTGACTGTTTCAACCCCCACTGATAAACCGGTAGTTACTACCAAAGTCTGTTTGAAGTGTCCCTTAGTTGTTGAAGGTCGAGTCTTTCCTGTTAATCTGATCTGTCTACCTCTGTCACAGTTAGATATAATCCTAGGGATAGACTGGTTATCTTCCAACCATGTTCTGTTAGATTGTTCCAGAAAAACCATAGTTTTCCCCATGGATGAGAATTCTAGATACTTGACGGCCAACCAAGCACGAGCTTTCTTGGAAGAAGGAGCTCAGGGGTACATACTACTATCTTCTTTGAAAATCGAGAGTGAGGCTGACCTGGACACTATTCCGTTTGTGAGAGAGTTCTCTGAAGTTTTTCCAGAGGAAGTACCTGGTTTACCACTGACGCGTGAGATTGAGTTTGCCATTAATCTGGCACCGGGAGCTGGTCCCGTGTCTATAGCACCTTATCGTATGTCGCCAACCGAATTGGCCGAGCTCAAGAAACAGCTAGAGGAGCTTTTGGAGAAACAGTTTGTTAGACCGAGTGTGTCACCGTGGGGAGCACCAGTACTATTAGTTCGGAAAAAAGACGGTACCTCAAGATTGTGTGTGGACTATAGGCAATTGAACAAGCTGACAATCAAGAACAAGTATCCACTCCCAAGAATTGATGATTTGATGGACCAACTGAAGGGAGCAGCAGTGTTTTCAAAGATTGATTTAAGATCTGGGTACCATCAGATAAGAGTGAAAACGGAGGATGTGCCCAAGACTGCTTTTTGTACTCGATACGGTCATTACGAATACCTTGTAATGCCGTTTGGTGTTACGAATGCACCTGCTATCTTCATGGACTACATGAACAGGATCTTTCATCCTTACTTGGACAAGTTTGTTGTCGTCTTCATTGACGATATCCTGATATATTCCCAGAATCAGAAGGATCATGTTGAGCACCTCAAAGATAGTTCTTCGATTTTTAAGGGAGAAGGAACTGTATGCCAAGCTGTCGAAGTGTGAATTTTGGCTTGATGAGGTGAAGTTTTTAGGCCATGTGATCTCGAAGGAAGGGATTGCAGTGGATCCGTCGAAAGTAGAAGCAGTATTACAGTGGGAACAACCAAAGTCAGTGACGGAAGTTCGTAGCTTCGTGGGTTTAGCCGGATACTACCGAAGATTCATAGAAGGGTTTTCCAAGATTGCTGGACCGCTCACTCAATTGACAAGGAAGAACCAAGCTTTTGAATGGACTGATAGCTGCGAGCAAAGTTTTCAAGAGTTGAAGAAACGGCTAACTACCTCACCGGTGTTCGTGCTACCTGGTCCGAATGAGCCATTCGAGGTGTACTGTGATGCTTCGTATCAAGGATTGGGATGTGTTCTTATGCAACATAGAAGAGTGGTAGCTTATGCTTCGCGACAGTTGCAAGTACACAAAAAGAACTACCCTACACATGATTTGGAACTTGCAGCTGTGGTCTTTGCTCTAAAGATATGGAGACATTTTCTCTATGGAGCGACATTTAATATCTTCAGTGACCACAAGAGCTTGAAATATTTGTATGATCAGAAAGAGCTGAATATGAGGCAGCGGAGATGGCTAGAATTCTTGAAGGACTATGATTTCTAGTTGTTGTACCACCCTGGCAAGGCGAACATCGTGGCTGATGCCTTGAGCAGAAAGACTATCAGTGCTTCTGCCTTGATGATCAAGGAAAGAGACCTCATAGAACAGTTTAGGGATGTATGGTCGTTTGTTAAGTTGGAACCCGGAAGGATTTGTATGAATATGGTCACCATCTCAAGTGAGCTAATGGATGACATACGGGAAAAGCAAAAGAGTGATGAATTCTTGCAAGAAGCGAGAGAATTGATAAGGCAAGGCAAAGAGACAGAATTTGAAGAAGGAACGGATGGAATCCTGAGATTCCGAGGTAGAGTTTGTATTCCCCATGACCAAGAGCTTAGGCGATATATTGTGGAACATGCTCACACCAGCAAGTTGAGTATGCACCCGGGCATAACTGAGATGTACTAAGATCTGAAGAAATTATTCTGGTGGCATGGAATGAAGAGCGACGTCACTAGATGTGTGTCAACTTGTTTAGTTTGTCAAAAAGCTAAAGTGGAACATCAAAGACCAGCGGGATTGCTACAACCATTATCTATTCCTGAATGGAAATGGGACAGCATTGCGATGGATTTTGTTGTGGGTTTGCCGAGGACGAAGAAAGGACACGACTCGATATGGGTAATAGTGGATCGACTCACGAAGTCAACCCATTTTCTCCCGATCAACATGAGGTACAGTTTGGAGAAGTTGACCCAGTTGTATATTGGTGAGATCGTTAGGCTACATGGTGTGCCTACGAGTATTGTTTCAGATAGGGATCCGAGATTTACTTCAAAATTTTGGCAGAGTTTGCAAGCATCATTGGGAACGAAGTTATGTCTGAGTTCAGCGTACCACCCACAAACCGATGGTCAATCGGAAATGACAATCCAATCTTTAGAAGATTTGCTTAGAGCTTGTACTATGGAACAAACTAGATGTTGGGATGAAGTTCTACCACTGATAGAGTTCACCTACAACAACAGTTATCATTCGAGTATAGGGATGGCACCCTATGAAGCTCTGTATAGACGACGGTGTCGAACACCATTGTGTTGGTACCAAGACAGAGAGCGTCTTACGATTGGACCAGATATCATTCAGCAGACAACTGAGAAGGTTAAAATGATTCAAGAGAAGATGAGAACTGTGCAGAGCCGGCAAAAGAGTTATGCAGATAAGAGGAGGAAGCCTCTTGAGTTTGAAGAGGGTGAGCATGTATTCTTGAAAGTCACACCCATGACTGGGGTCGGCCGGGCTTTGAAATCTAGAAAACTCACTCCAAAGTTTCTTGGACCTTACCAAATCCTTCGTGGGATAGGTCCAGTAGCCTACCAGATAGCCTTACCCCCTTTTCTTTCCAACATACACAATGTCTTCTATGTGTCACAATTTCGTAAGTATTTGCCTGATCCAAGTCATGTCATAGCACCGGACACAGTACAGTTAAAAGAGAACTTGACCTATGAGGCGCCTCCTGCGAGAATCGAGGACCGACGGATAAAGCAACTTAGAGGAAAGGAGATCTCATTGGTAAAAGTGATCTGGAATGAAACAACTGGTGATGCAACTTGGGAACTGGAAGACAAGATGAGAGAGCAACATCCGGAACTATTTTGAGGTATGTAAATTTCGGGGACGAAATTCCTTTTAGTAGGGAAGTGTTGTAACATCCCAAAAAATATCTGTTTAAGTATAAATGATCATTTTATAATATTCTAGATTTTGAGAATTTTTCGGAAACGACGAATATTTTAATATATTTCTCGTTTTGCATGCACACTGAGCTGAGAATTGCTGAGGTTAGTGTAACGCTCCGGAAGTTAATTATTTCACTATCAATAGTCATTTTCTAATATTTGTGATTTATGTGAATTTTTTCAGAATTTTTCGGAAACGACGAATATTTTAATATATTCCTCGTTTTGCGTGTGCACTGTGCAGACTCGAGAAGATGCGATGTCTTCTCTGTGGCTGGTAAACTCTAAATTGTGGACTTGTCGACGAGGGATCTTACTAAACCTGAGGCCGGGCACAATTTACGAAGTTTACGTTTTACGAGGTTTTACCCGATGAATGAAATCGTGGTATTGTAAAAATCATCTGATGAATAATGAAATATTATTTTCATCATCAGTAACTCTTCTACACTGGAGGAAAAATAATACTGACAGTGTAAATATTCATCTGTGTTAGTGTACCCGATTAGGAAACAGCATTATTTTCATTTTATCGAGAAACGTGCGAAACTTCTCATAGAAGCTTGGAGGAAGCTTCTTGGAAATTTCCTCTTCCTCCTTCCCCATGCAAAGCAGCCCATTCCCTTCTCTCTCTCCTTCATGCACGACTGGACATCCTTTTGGGGGGAGATTGATTTTATTTCCTAAACATTCCTTTACTTCTTCCTTCTTCTGCTTCACTCTTCTTCTTCCTTATGACATTTTCTCCTCTCTCTTTCTCCAGAAATCCCACGGCACCAGCAGCTCTTCCCCCTCATTCATCACAAAATTTTCTTCCAACCACACTATCTTAACCCTCTTCCTCTCCTAGACATCCTTCTTGTTTGGAGCATCTTGAGATTCCACCATTCTCACCATTTCTTCAAGCTCCAAGCTTTTAGCTTTTTGGGTAAGACTCAAGACTTCTCTTCTTTCTCCTCCATTTTCGTGGTCATGGTTTTCATGTTGGCCATCCATGGCTTATTTTTCAAGCCTTGGTATTGATTCTAACAAAGTCACCATTTTTAGGATTCTTGGAGCTCAAATCTGAAAATTCAAAGGAGGTTCTTGGTGTTCTTCTTTTGTTTTCTTCACTTAGGTAAGAGGAAGACACTCCTCCTCAACCTCTCTTAGCATCTAGGAACCTTGATTGTGTTGTTGGTGGAAAAACCCTAAAGAGGGTTATCCTTTGATTTTGTGATTACTGTGTCTATGTGTTGATTTTAATTGATTTATGCTATTGGATTGATTTGTTGTATGATTGATTGATGCCTCTTGCATGATTTGAAGGTATATTTGAGTAACTTATTAGTTAAATATGATAATGATTGGTTTGATTTGAGTTAAAGGACCTGAGAACTCTGTTTTCGGCAAGTTTACGCGTGGTAATCGATTACACGGGGCTTGTAATCGATTACCAAGCTCTTAAGGGTACTAAATCGTGATTCTGGAAATCTGGTAATCGATTACATCTTGTGTGTAATCGATTACAGAGATTCTGTCTAGCTTGTAATCGATTACAAGAATGGTGTAATCGATTACCAAGCCTCTGATGTCACGAAATGATGCTTCTGGGAATCACGTAATCGATTACAACTTGAGGGTAATCGATTACGGAGGTTCTGTCCGATTGGTAATCGATTACCACGGCTGTGTAATCGATTACCAGGTCCTTGAAGTTAAGAATCGTAGTTCTGGAAATCGTGTAATCGATTACAATGGGATAATAATCGATTACAGGGATTCTGTTTCGCTGGTAATCGATTACCAAGATCCAAAAATGAGATTTTTGAGCTGGAAATGATTGAAATTATGGTTCTTTGTCCTTTGTAACTCAAACATAACCTAAAAGCCCTGGATTCAAGGATTTTACTTTACTTAAAAGTGATAGGAACATGTATTCATACCGATGGAGAAGAAATGATTTTGAAAATGGAATTCTTGGATCCATGACATGGAAATTGTGGTATGTGTGATAAGGAACATATATTGATGCTTATATTGGCCTATTGTGGCATGTTATGTAATGATATGAAGTTGTGAATCATACATGTCCATGCATAGTGTTATATGCATTGTGAATGTCCTTGTGGACTGTTGTAAGGCCAAGTTGCCTAGGAGATTGAACACACCTTAGTGCGGGTGCGAGTAGACAAGTGTGGGTCTTGTTATGACCTTGGGGGCGTCGGGGTGCGGGTCCTCCACAATGGGTAGTTGGTAGCTCCTTTGCCTGTGGGGCAAACCGATGCAAATGCACTGACGATCCGGACTTGACACTGTCCTATATCGTGATCTAGTGTAGAATGTCTGTACAATGCCATGATTGTGCACGAGAAAAATTATTGATAGCACTGGCCTCGGCAGCCGAGTTACAGACACGTCTCCTGATCTTTCTCTCCGACTATTTGAGTCTAGCTCCATGGAGTAGGAATTTGGGAAAGCATGCATGTGAGTCATGATATACATTGTCATTGTTAATGTTCATATTTCCTATCTATGACTGATTTGGCTTTTACTGTGATGACTATCTACCTGGAATTGTTTATTTGCTTACTGTTGGAATTTTTGCTTATTAGTTGAATATGATATTTTGAATTGCTATTTGGGCGCGTGGCGCCGTACTGTTTCTAGCTGCTATAATTGGTAATGATGGTAGGATGTCTTACCTCTTTCTTGTACCTCTGTTACTTGCTATATGTGTGTATACTGTATTGATCGAAGACGACGATAAGGAGGCGGAAGATCCCAAGTTTCCCGGCTTCTGGCCCGAACGAGACTAGCTTCTACGAAGACGATGGCGGCACGTATGCACGGATTTCTTGGGGATGTGTGTCTGACCTTCCTCGGAGGGCCGGAGTGTTGGCATATCAACTTGAGTTCCAATCGCTGCGTCTACTTGGGGGATGTGTCGATCGCCCTAGCTCGGAGACGTCATGAGGCACCTGTCCTCACCTGTCATATCAGCCTGCGACTGGAGTTTTACTTGCCCATCAGGGAGATGTGGGGTGACCGTTACTACACCCCTTGGGAGGACTCTTTTGATTCTACTGCTCGAGCTCCTGCCCGTGGTTTTGTGGTTCCCATAGAGGTTTCCTCCGAAGAGGAGGATCCTGCTGAGGACCCGGATACGGTCCCTCCTCATCTGAGAGACTGAGTTTACTGGTAGTTACTGATGGCTACCAGTGTTTTATTTTGGGGCCTGATGTATTTTTTGTGGGCTGTATATTTTGGTATCACTGGGGCATATTTGTATAATCTTTTGGGACAGGTATAGTTTTGTTTTTGGGTAATTCAGGCTTGTATCTAAGTATAAATGATATCAGTACATTTTATATATATATATATCTATATGCATGTTATCCAAATGAGAATTTTGTCTACTATTTTATCCCTCACTGTCATTTATATTCCGCATGGTTAAAATGATTATCAAAACAAAAAAAAAATCGTACATTTCTGCTATTCTGCTCGCGTGTTTAAGAATTGAACAAGTTAAACTTAAACGAATGAACTAGGTCTTGAAATGTTAAAACTTTACTTTTCCGCATTTTCTTTTATTTGACAATGTGACATTCCCTCCTAAAAAGAGGCATTACAATAATGCTCAATGCACGATAATTCAATGCATAATCTAAGCCACCACGAGCCATAAATCATATTTTAATAAAACTGGGTCCAGTACGTGGGCCCGATAGCAAACCGCTATTTTCATAATCGTGTAAATGTTTTCCAATGTTTTCCCCAAAAATTTGTATTATATTACTTTACTGAAAACTACTTCCATTCCCTTTACTAAATCACTTTTAAAACTTATCCTCCATTATCTTAATTAAAAACACTATTATCTGATAATAAAACTTTGTTCTATTCTTCTTAAGTAAAATACTTTCAATCTCAAATCACCTTTAAAACTCATTTTCCATTTCTATTACAAAATCATTATTTATTCAATAAAAGCTATACCTTTCCATATTCCCCTAAAAATCCCTTTAAAACAAAATACTTTAAACTTAACATCATCTTCCAAATTCATTCTTTATGACCTAGGTTAAAAATCCATTCTTTCTAATTAATAAAATCATATTCATTTCCTTTCCAAACTTAAAAAAAAAATCTTTGATTCATATCCCTATTACCTAATCAACTAAATTCACAATTTGTAAAATATTTTTGACTTGGATTGTCCCAAAATGGGCTTAATGCCCATGAGCCTCATGGTCCATAGACCGCAAAATTTTCAGCCTTCAATAACAAGATTCCAAGCATATATCATACTTCAATTATCAAATCACACTATAGCACATCCATGCATAAATCATAATAGAGCATAATTAAGCACATAAGCACAAATCATATAAAATTAAGTTAATATAAAGCAAACAAGCATAAACCATCACCACATAATATAGTGAAGGAATCCTCACATGGATTCTTCACTTACAAATGCAACATTTCCATTTTCTCACCACCATATGTGGTCGATGAAGTTAATCTCCCTCTTACTTCAAGAGAAGATAAAAAAGAAGGCTCATTGATGTCTCCTTGATTGATTTTCATCCTCCACCAAAACCAACCCCTAGAAGTTTTCAAACATCCACACACCACAAATAAGCCATAAACAAGGCATGGCCGAAAATCACTTGGTTTGGAAACCTTGGAATCAAGAGAAAAACGAAAATGGAGAGATTTTCACCTTAAAAGCCCTAAACTTTGATCGAAAAAGTACTTGAAGATGAAAGATTTAGAAGATGATCACAACATGAAAAAGTCTTTAAATGTGGTCTAGATTTAAGAAATGTGGATGGATTAAATTAAAGAAAATAAATAAGTGGTTCTTGGGGTGTTGGCCGAAACTTCTATAGAGATAAAAGGAGAGAAGTTTTTGTGTTTTAACCTTTATGGAAGTGAAATGAGGATGAACAGTGAAGAAATAGGCTTAGGACTCACCAATGTGTGTGGTTGATTTAGGATGAAGAAAAGTGAATGGTGTTCTTGGGTGCCTTGACCGTAGCTCACAAAGAGGAGAAAAAAGAGGGTTTTGTGTGTAGTTTTCTTGGATGTTTGATAGAAGAGAATGATGGATGAATAATGGATGAACTTGAGTCACAATTTGGTTCTCGAAGAAAGCCATGGCCGTGAACCACTAGAGAGAAAAGAAAAAAAAAGAGAGAAGAAATGTGAAAGAAAAAAAATGAGTAGCTTTTTGGTTTAGGTAGAAAGATGAAAGGAAAATGAAAGAAATGAATAAAAGTGGAAACTTACACAAGAAGACTCCTCTCTCTCTCTTTGGCCGTGGGCCTTCCTTGGGTGGAGGAGAAGCATGCTTCTCCAACAAGCTTGAGAGAGGCTTGTTTAGGAAGCTTCACGCAAAGCTTCTTCAAGAAGCCAATTTTCACCCTTTCTGAAAAGTCAAAGATGATGTCACTTGTGTGATGTCACCAAGGTGATGTCATATAAAGTGAACATTCTAGAAAAGATGGCTAGCATTTTACTAAAAGCTATTATCCAGTGGATAAAAGTAACAGCTAACAAAACTAGTATTTATTATCCAATGGATAATAAAACGTACTATGATTTTATTTATCAGATAAAATCTCGAAAAATGAAAACTTCATAAACTGTGTCTGGCTTCGGGTTTAGTAAGATCCATGGGTCCCATTTTACAGTCCAAAAATTTTTGGCCTTAGAAAAATATTATTTTTTCAGCCCCGCTTAACGTGCACGTAAATCAAAGAATATAATAAAATAATCAAAGTCACCGAAATAATTCACAAAAATTACAAATATTATAAAATAAATATAAATCATGAAACAAGCAATTTTCGGGGTGTTGCACCTACTTGCTAGAATCCCTTATACATGCCTAGTAAAGTGTGTTGAGACACTAGTAGGGATATTTCTTTGAGAAAATGATTATCTTGCATATATGGGAAAGTTTGAGAACCTTTGTGCATTCTAGAGTAATGGTATGCCTTAGGTAGGTATCTAGCACCTTAGGCCACTTTATGTGGTATTTATATCACTTAAGATGTAATGAGTGATGATGGGGTGTATTAGATACAATAAACTAGGATGGATTGGTAGTGTTTACCGAAGAATGTGACTTTATATGACGAAAGGTCATTTAGCCAAAAGGAAAGGAATCAGAAGTTCCTAAGGGGACAAGTATTCTTAACCAAGTGCTAGGGTTACGTGTAGTATGAGGTTACAGATTCTCCTCTCAACAAAGGATAAACACAAGAAGCCAAAGTTCCTAATGGAGTATGCTTGGATCTTAAACGAACTAAGTATATAAGTATATATGTAAGTCTATGGATTGGTCTAGTAGTATTGATCTTGGTGAGTATCCTTTGATGTAGTACAGAATCATGTAGGCCAAGTGAGATGAAAGGGAAGTCCGAAAGACTTGTTTGAGTAAGGATGAAGCCCGAACTTCTCAGGGTACCAGGATATGTGTACTGTGAGGATGAGATTTCCCTCCAATTACCATCGAACGATATACTGAACCAGTTCCTAGCAAGCTTCTTTGTTTTCAACCTAAAACTCTGCATGTATTTCAAAACAAAACATTACACAAACATATCTTTATGATCTTTCTTAGGCATAATCATATTGCTTATCATCCTCATTGTATTTATAAACAGTTGTATGGACATTGTCACTGTGATATTTACAGTTGTATGGGCAGTTGTTTATATTCAACAGTGGGTTTGAGATCACACTACTAGATAGGGTGCAATTATGAGAATAGAGGAAAAAACTCCTAAGTTAGAAGTTATATATTTGTTTTATACAATGTATAGCTAGCCGGTATTGGAATTGCTTTTACTGAGAATTGTAATTCTCACCCCGTTGTTCTTCCATGTAAATCCAGGTACATACCCTATTAAGGGAATGAAGGTGAAACATGAAGACTAGTATAGTTTTATATGTTTTAATAGACAAAGCTTATATATAAGTTTATATTTGCTTTGTATGTTTTGAGTAGTATGTATTACAATATGCCTTTTTGTGGCAAGTGTTGTATATATATTTTTATGAGTTTAAATTTTTCTGCAATCTTTCAAGGCTTTCTATAATTACTCAGTTGTGATTATGGATATATGTTAGTATGTAGTATGTAGGAGTAACGTCTCTAGTACTGGTTATCTTTATATGTCTCTGTATATCTAAGATATAGCTAGATATCTGTATTGGGATATTACATTTCATCCCTTGTTTGCTTGATTTGGAGTCCAAGGAAGAAGTTGAGCTCACCCATCATTAACATTTCAAATTAACTTTGCGTAGTATTAGCAAACTCCTTACAAAAAGACTCATTAGTTGCACCAAAAATTATGTCATCAATATATATTTGCAGAAGGAGAATGTCATCTACTTTGTTTTTAATGAAGATCAACTTTTCCTCTTGTAAAGCCTTTTTCCGAAAGGAACTTACTCAACCTTTCATACCAAGCTGTAGGAGCTTGTTTTAAGCCATACAAGGTCTTTTTCAATTTAAAAACATGGTTGGGCAATTCATAATCTTCAAAACTAGGAGGTTGTTCCACATACATCTCTTCTTGTATAAAACCATTTAAGAAAGCATTTTTAACATCCATTTGATAACGTTTGAAATTCATGATGCCTGCATATGCAAGTAGCATTCTTATGGCTTCTAATCTAGCTAAGGTGCATATGTTTTCTTATAATCTATGACTTCTTCTTAATTATATCATTTAGCTACAAGCCTAGCTTTGTTTCTTATTATTAAGTCTATTTTCATCAAGTTTATTCCTAAAAACCCATTTGGTGCAAATTATGGGAAGATCATTAGGCCTTGGAACTAACTCCCAAACTTGATTTTTTTTTAAATTGGTTTAGTTCATCTTGCATGGCCAAGATCCAATGTTCATCATTAATGGCCTCATTTATGTCTTTAGGTTCAACTTGAGAGACAAAAGTCATATGGTTACATGCATCTCCAAGAGAGTTATGACTGGTTACCCCTTTTGATGCATCACCTATCACCTTGTCAAGAAGATGATATCTTGATGTCCTCCATTCCTTGGGAAGGTCCATGATTTGTGAATCCTCTTGCCTTGGGGAATCACAAGGGCTTTCTTCTTTCTTTTTGACTTCTTTTTCCTTATTCTCCAAGTGTGTTCTTGCCAAGATTTCTGCAACATCATCAATCAAATCCAACTTTGCCAACTCAACGAATTTTCCCTTTGTTGTTCTCACCATATGTTACATGCCCATTCTTCTTGGAGACTAGGAAGGAAAAGTTAGAGCCATATCCAGTCATGTGCTTGGAGCAACTACTATCACAATACTAATTTGAGCTTTTGGCCTTCAAGCATGCCTACAACATATATTTAGATTTTAACCTTTGGTACCTAAATTTTCTTGGGTCCTTGTGTGTTAGCTTTGGGCAAGGTGCCCTTGGGGAACCAAATCATTTTAGTCCCAACCTTGGTGTTGATGTTCTTCCTCACATTACATGTTGAAGCACTATGCCTCTTCTTCCCACAATGAAAGCATTTGATGAAGGGACTACTTGAAATACTTGAGGAAACAAATAAATTTTTGTAAAGCTTTTGTTGGTTTTTAGGATTATACCTTAAACTGGCCTTTTGGAAAATGCATCTTCGTTTCCCTAGCAATATATTCAAGTTATCTCTTCCAAAGGTGAATTTTGAAAGAGTATTTTTCAAATCCTTAATTTTTTTTCAAATGCTTTACATGATGAGCAAGATGAGGATGTGGATGTATTTTCATGTGAAGAACAAGTCATGCATGATAAGTTAAAATCAATTAGTCCTAGAGTCTCATTCTCAATTTTGAGTTCTTCAATCTCCTTGTTCAAAATAGAAATTTTGTTTTCTAATAAGGAGATTATTTTCTTGGAAGATGAAACTAATTTTGTGAGCCTCATAGACTCATCATGCAACTCTCCAAAAGCATCTTGTAATTCACTATAGGAAGGTGAAGAGTCTAGGTTAGAAGAAGTTACCTCTGTGTTGCTTTCTTTTTCTTCTTCTCCTCTAGCCATAAGACATAAATAGGCTTCCTCATTTTTCAAACTATCTGTGGAATCCATATCATTGTCATCTCATGCTATGTAGGCTCTAATTCTTTTCTTTTCCTTAGAAGGTATCTTTTCAAACTTCTTTGTCTTCTTTAGATAAACGGGACACTCCATCTTCATGTGCCTTAATTTTTTGCATTCATAGCATGTTGGAGTAGATGAGGCTTCTTCCCTTTTATGATAGGTCTTCTTTGGACGAAAATGTGGCCTTATTTGAATTCCCTTCTTCTTAAGGAATTTTCTAAACCTTCGTACAAGAAGACTAAGCTTCTCCTCATTTAGCTTAAGGTTTTCTATGTTATCTTCATCATCTTCATCATCATCATCAATTGTGGAGGAGGTGGCTTTGAGTGCAATCCCATTTTTCTTCTTGTCATGCTTCTCATTTTGATTAAGTCTATTTAGCTCTAATTCATGTTCTTGGATCTTCCTAAATAGAGTAACTAGTGTCATTGTTGAAACATTTCTTGACTCCACAATAACCATCACTTTGGGTTATCAATTCCTGCTCAAATGCCTCAAAACTTTGTTAATAAGGTCTTCATTAGAAAAAAAAATTCCCAATGAAGCATGATGATTTACAATATGAGTTAACCTCTTTTGCATTTCTTGAATATTTTCTCCTTGGTTCATTCTAAAAAGTTCATACTCATGAATGAGAGTATTTATTCTTGACATTTTTACCTTACTTGTACCCTCATGGGTTACTTGTAAAATATCCCATATTTCTTGGGCAGTCTTGTAATTTGATACCTTAAAGAACTCATTATACCCCCAAGGATGTGGTAATGATGTTCTTGGCTCTCAAATTGTATTGGACCTTTTTTTTTATCTTCATCGGTCCATTCATTTCTTAGTGTATTGGTTCTTACACCATCAACCATACGTGTGGGAACAAATGAACCATTTTCAATGGCATCCCACACATCAAGATCAATAACTTCAATAAAATTCTTCATCCTTTCTTTCCAATATGCATAACCACCCCCATTGAAAAAGGGTGGTCTATTTATAGAAGAACTTTCTGAAGAAAAATCATTTGAAGAAGCCATCACTTCTCTTGAAGCTGTTAAGCTCTTTACATAAGAGTCTAGCTCTAATACCATTTATTACCAAGTGGTTTCACTACTCAAGAGGGGGGTGAATTAAGTTTAAAAAATATTTTCGTAAATCTTTTGTAAAACACTTAAATATCAATTTTCGTTGAAGCTATTAATTGATTGAGATGAATGGATAGATAAGATTGAATACTTTCACTCACAAATGAATCAACCAAGACAGAAAGTATTCAAGCAAACATATCCTAATTCAGCCACTCGTTGTGGCCTACGTCTAGTCCTCAAGCAATCGCTCGAGATTTTCCATTAGAACTTCAAGCTTGAATAGGTGCTTACAACCTTTACAAACTAGAGCACTCAACAACACCTTGGGATACCTCGCCCTTTGTGCTTGACCCTCAACAACAAGGGATACCTCACCCTCTTTACATATTTAATCAAAGTATGAATGAAAGGAAACTCTCACAAGAGTTGATAATACAAATTGAAGCTCAAGGTGTATAAGGAATCACACTTTAATGCTTAAAACAGAGGTTTAATGGAAATGACTGTGAAAGCTCATATTAATGCTCAACAATGAAATTTAGATTGATTTCCCCCTTTTCTTTAATGCCCAGCAACTTGTATTTATAGCTTATTAAAGATTAGAGTTGTTAGGGAGTTGATTGGAGCATTAAATGCTTCAAACTAGCTGTTGTTCCCTGTTTCTAGAAAATGAGTTTATTCGAATAACAGAAGTTTTATTGGAATAACACTTCAAAGAGCACAGAGGGAAGTTGTTTCTGGAACACGTTATTCGAACACCCACATGGTTATTCAAATAAGACCTTTAAAAAAAGTTTTTCAAAAAACCTTATTATTAGAAAAACAATCATGTTATTTGAATAAACTTTTTAAAAAAAGTTTTTGGAAAACACTGTTATTCGAATAAACCATTAAAAAATAGAACGTGCCAAGACTTATTTTAAACCTTTACTTGAATAAAGCAAGACTTTATCTGAATAAAGCTTGATCAGATGGAATTCTTAGCTTCTCTGACTTTGGTTATTCAAATAAGGGATCCTTTATTTGAATAAACCCTTTTGAAAAACATTTCATATAGCTTTTAAAAACTTGCCAATGGATTCCAAATGTTCTAACAAGCTTTTGGGCACTTAGAGGTTATTTCTTAAGAAACCAAAATCCATTTTGAAGCCTTTAAAACAAGTGTGCTATTTTGGTTCTTTAAAAAACAAGTTTAGAGCTTTAATGTGAATCTCTTTATACCTTTACACAATAATCTAAGTCCTAAAGCTATTTCTTGAAGGTCTTGGACTTGATCTTGCAACATCTTCATATTTATTATCATCAAAACAAAACTTCAAAGGGCAATAGCTAATTACATATTTAATATTTACATAAGGTGTGCTAGTACATTTGTCTAGAATATTTACAACCCTAAAAAGGTACAAAACTACAAAAAGACATCTACAATGTCTAGATAATCAATTCTGGATAATACATTAGTAAGCAAACCACAACCAAAAAATAGTCATGTCAACTATATACATCTATATACAAGCACATCATGCATGCTTTGTGTAACACCCTTGTGGGGATGTCACATTTATGAATAAAATAAAGATAAATAAAATTCTACCCAAGTTGTAAAACATTTGTTACATAGTAATACGGGTTGTAAAATTTTTCCGGTTAAACAGAATATTACGAAGTAAAATAACATGGAACATAAAATAAACAAATTGTCATCACACATAATATACATATGATTTTGTTTTAAGTAGTACAAATAATTTACGACTACAAATATTTAAACCAAAACAGTAAACAAAGCAGTAAGAAGTCTATATATACAAATCGCAAACACGCCCAAGTACACATCATAGAATTCTAACCCTCTGAAGGATCACTCTCGGATGAAACTTCAGGTGATAAGTATCCAGGATGCCTCAACCCTCTACGGACCCTAGTCCGTGCTGTCGACACGCTGCTAATCTCACTAGGCGCATCAAACATACCACCCCAATGACGCCTAAGAGATAACGGTAGCTCTACATGTAAATATAACACCGTAGAAAAGATAGGCACTCCATCAAACTCTGTACGTATGGTCACAGTCAGACGCCCTACGTACGTAACCGAATCTTTGTCCTCTCGCAGTCGCCAGGCTTCCGAGCCTCCGTGAAAATCCAACCTCATGAAACCAAAGAATCCTGGTAGCGTCATACTCACACAATCAATTCAATGGGTATAGATGATCGGATGGTTCTTGGTCGTCGAACTGATATTCGGCTTGCTGTTGTTGCTCTTCCTATAGATTTCGGTTTCACCCTCCAAGAACCTATGGATCTTAAACAAAATTTTAAAGAGTTACTACTATAAGAGAAAATCATATACCATGGATCAATCATGGCTTATGACCTTAGAAATAAGATTAGAAATGAAAAACAACGATTTTCACCTTCTAGGTAGAATCTCCAAAGTAGTTTTTCAAGCTCAAAGTGATGGATTTTGAAAGAACTCTCAACTAGAGATGATCTTAGAATTGTGTTTAGGTTTAGAAAAGTGAGGTAGATAAAATTTTGGGTGAATGGATGTTGGTGTAGGAGTCTTAGCCGAATGGACCTTCAAAGGAACATCAATGGTGTTTCTTGTTTTTGATGAGAGAAAAGCTTAAGTTAAAAGATAGAAAATGAAATAAAAATTGGCTTCCTAAGGCTTATGGCCGTGGAGCTCACCCTAGGGAGGTGTCCACTTGGTTGGCTTCATCCAAGCCTTAGAAATGATCAAAGGCTAACATAAACCCTTGTCCTCCAAGCTTAGCTCTCATTGGTTGATACTAACCTAGTCATTGCATGACTAAGCTTGTTCTTGAAAGCTCTTGGCTTGCCTTGTCATGGCTTGGCCGAAATTCACCAAGGAGAAAGCAACTAAGTTTGCTTCTTTGTAGTCATCTAGTTACACTTAGGTGAAACAATCTAGTTACTTGTCTAACTAGTTATTTACTTAGGTTAACTTAGTTAACTTGGTACTAATAGATTTTTACTAACTTAGAAACCAACTTGATAGTTAAATAATTTACTATCACTTAGTTACTTAACAAGTCTTCTAAACTAATTTAATTAGGCTTCAAACTAACTAGCTTAGGTTTTCTAGTTATAAACTAATTAGTCTAACCACTTTTGTTGACCTCTTCCTATTGGTTAGAAATTTCAAGCCTACTTCGTTGACTTACTCTCATTGGCTTAGAAATTCCTCTAGCCAAAATCGTTGACTGTTTCCCTAAACGTGGGTCCCATAAAACATTTTCGGGTCCGTTGTCATCGATTTATACTGCCTAATAAAATAATATTATAATAATATAAAATTATTTTATTTCACAATAAAATCCTAAAAATTAAAAGATTAATAACAATATCATTCAGAATTGAGTTTAGTAAGATCCCTCAGCTCTGAATAATTAAAATAAGATTTCCCTAGCCCAAAAATTATTATTTTCCTGACTAGAAGCAAATCGCACAAAAAGTCCAAATAAAATCACAGACAGTAAAATAAAACAGTGTATCATACAGAAAAACAACAAACAGTACAATTCGGGACACAACGGTCATTTATCCTAAAGTTTGGGGTGTTACACTTTATCAATAGTCTGTATCATGCATGATGAAGTAGCAGATATTTATGGCGTCTATCACCGGGTGAAGTTCTTCAGTAGCAAGGTGAAATACAAAATGAGTATAAATATCAAGTAACAGAGTGATATGTACCATCTTGATTTTCTAAACATGACAAATAAAGAGTGAGAATTTATAATTCTCAGTAGGAAAATCACACAGTTAAAAAATATTTTTATTTGAACTATGCTATGTTCAGCTGCATTCACTGCAGAAAATACTTTTTCATGCAAAACATCATACATAATTATATAGTAGTAATTTAAAATTAATTTCTAAACATAATCAAACATAATATCATAATTTAACCACCACATTAATATAAAACCATTTCACATTCCATTATATATTACTTTTCTCTTCTTGCTCACAATGACCATTATCCTAGTAGAGATCTCATACTTTCTAGAGTGTCGCCTAGCTTAAATAGACCCAACCCAATGTAAGACTCCCTATTAAGTTTCAATTAGCCCGAGAACAACTTAATTCCTCTTAGCCCATGAACTTCCTTAATGGGTTCTAGAAGTCAAAATTTCTATTAAGTTCCACTTAGCCTCAGGATAACATAATTCCTCTTAGCCCATAGACCTCCTTAATAGACTTTAGAATCATTACATTATTTTCTTCTTCACATTAATATCACATCTTTAAGCTAAATGCCAAATAGTAAAATGTCAAACCTTTAAGTATCATTCTTTCACATAAGTAACATCAATAATTCATAACTTGTGACATTTACATAATCAATCATTTTTCATCATAATTTCAATACTTAATAAAAATTTATATTAATAACATATTTCACTTGATCATCTTTTATAGCATCAACCATTTAATCACAATTCCAACATCAATATAATCCAAATCATTTATTTTTTATAATTACAATAATAAAATGTTATATAATTCATCAACAAGTAAATTTATCTCTAATTTACATGCTTGGCCAAATTCATCATCATGTGGCAATGAAGATTTTTTTCTCATTCTAATCATTTTTACACCATTTCTATCATTAAGAGTTCATTTCTAACATCAATTTCACTTTAAACAAAAAATTAAATCAAAATCCCCAAATTGATTTGATTAAAACCCTAGTTCTTAGATATTTTTCTCTTGACCATATTTCCTCAAAATTAACATCATTCATATGATTCTTTTTTCATCAACAACTATATCCTTCCTTAATCTTCCATTGAAACTCAATCAAAACCTCAAGAACACAACTTAAGTCTTACTAACCTAGGGTTCCAATCCAACAAAAACAATCATAAACAAGGCTTCTTTCATCCATAAGCATGATGAAGAAGCATATTAGAATATTATTTAAAGCAAGAACAACACAATAAAATAGGAGAAAAAGTATAACTCCCTACCTCAAAGTTAGATGAAACTAAGATGAAAAAGGTGATGTTCTTGGCTTAATCACTTAGTGGATGAACTTGAGAAACCTTGATTCTTCTTCTTCATGGTGTTTTTCCTTTTTCCTCATTTTTTCTATTATTTTCTCCTCTCCTCCCTTGCTTGGTCAAAGCTCCTAGCTCTTTATGGATTGTTCATCTTTCTTTTTTTCTTTTCAATTCTTTTCCTTTTATATTTTCTAGCCTACCAATCACTAATCAGCCAAATGGTCCTTCTTCAAGTTTCTAACCAATGGGAAGCCAACCAAATGTCTAGCTTCTCATTAGTTCTTGGCTAAATCATGATGACTTAGTTACTCTTAACTAAACTAACCTAACTAAGTTACCAATCTAGTTTCATAAACTAACTAAACTACTAACCAAATTAATTAGCATAATTACTTAGGGTTTGAGAGTTTTGTTTTTCTCATTTTTTCCTAAATCTCCATTTAACATACCTTATTAATATTTTTCACAATTTCTAGCATTCTAGGAAATCTTCTGTCAATCCTTCAGACTCATTGTATAAAAATAATTCAATTTGTACGCAAAAGTTTTTAATTCAACGTATGTCTCTCCTTACTCAAAAAATTAATTTTCACTTATGTCCCCTTGATATAAAACATAAATAAAATGCTGACTAATTGAATTAAATGTATAGAAATTTAATCTGGAATGGATATTACACATAGCCCGGGAGGACCAAGAGAAGACAACTTTCACCTACCCATTTGGCACGTTTACTTATAAGAGGATGCCTTTTGTGCTTTGTAATGCCCTAGGTACATTTCAGCAATGTATGGTGAGTATTTTCTCTAACTTGTTAAAACACTGCATGGAAGTTTTTATGGATGACTTCACAGTTTATGGATCTTCTTTTGATGCATGTTTAGACAGCCTTGCTAGGGTGCTTGATAGGTGCATTGAGACACATCTTGTTCTTAATTTTGAGAAATTTCATTTCATAGTAGAACAAGGCATAGTCTTAAGGCATGTAGTTTCTAGCAAAGGCATTGAAGTAGTGAAGTAGATAGAGCAAAGATCGATGTTATTGCCTCTTTACCCTATCCCACTTGTGTGTAGGAAGTGCATTCATTTCTTGGTCATGCAAGGTTCTACAGGCATTTCATAAGGGACTTTAGCAAAATTGTCTTTGCATTGTCTATGCTTCTTCAAAAAGAAGTAGAGTTTGAATTTGATGAGCATTACAAGAAGGTATTCGATTAGATGAAGAATAACTCGACCTCTTCTCCTATTATTCAGTCGCCAAATTGGGAGCTTCGTTTTGAGCTGATGTGTGACGCTTCCAACTTTGCAGTTGGCACCATCCTTTATTAATGAGTTGACAAGTAACCTCATGTGATATCATATGTCTCTCATACTTTGGATTTTGCCCAAGCCAATTACACCACCACTGAAAAAGAGCTTTTAGTAATTATTTTTGCTTTAGATAAATTTCATTCCTATTTGTTGGGCACTAAAGTTATTGTTTTCTCAGACCATGCAGCCTTGAAGTTCTTATTGAAGAAGCCCGAGGCAAAGCCTAAACTCATTCAGTGGTTGTTGCTCTTGCAGAAGTTTAACATTGAGATCATATATAAGAGCAAAGCCGAGAACTTGGTGGTAGATCATCTGAGCTAGATCCCACAGGCAATGGACACTCTTCCAATCTGAGAGACCTTCCTAGATGAGCAACTTTTTCAATTATTAGGTAAAGACCCTTGGTATACTGATTTAGTGAATTATTTAGTTGTATCTGAGTTACCTACTTATTTTAAGAAACATCAAATTGATAAGCTTAAGAGTGAGTCTAAATATTATGTTTGGGATGATCCTTATCTATGGAGACTACGTAGTGACCAAGTGATTAGACATTATGTTCCTGATTATAAGTTTTACTCTATTATGTATTTTTGTCCTACCTTTGCATGTGGTGGTCACTTTGGACCGCAACGCACTACTAGGAAGATTTTAGACTTTGGATTGTATTGGCCTAACTTGTTTCATGATGTTTACAGTTATTGTAAGAATTGTGAACAATGCTAATGAACATGTAACATTTCTCATAGGAATGAGATGCCTCAATAACCATTATTATTTTGTGAGATATTTGATGTGTGGGGCATTGATTTCATAGGTCCCTTTCTCAATTCCTTTGGTTTTATTTACATTTTATTAGCTGTTGATTATGTATCTAAGTGGGTAGGACAAAGGTCACTCAGACTGATGATTCTTATATTATTTTAGACTTTGTTAGGTCTCACATTTTCTGCTGGTTTGGAGTTTTAAAAGCCATAATCAATTATCAAGGCTCCCATTTTTGTAATAAAAACATGAAGGCATAGTTGAAGAAATATGGTGTGATGCATAAGGTTTCAACTCATTACCATTCACAAACTAATAGGCAAGCCGAAATTTTGAATAGAGAGTTAAAACAAATCTCGGAAAAAAATAGTTCAACCAAATAGAAAAGATTGGAGTAAGAGGCTTGAGGACACATTGTGGGCGTATAGTACTGTCTTCAAGACTCCTTTAGGCATATATCCCTATAGGATAGTCTTTGGCAAGACATGCAACTTTCTAGTGGAGATTGAGCACAAGGCCTATTGGGTGGTATGTTGGTCAAGGCATCACAAGTTTTTAAAGCAACTTTAAGAAATTATACATTTTGACATACCCAATCAACACATGCAGCGAAATAAGTCTAACAAAAATACAACTATTGTAGATTACTCAAACACAACGTGGGTTATAGGATAAATCGGGCAAATAAGCTATATATCAAGTTCTTAAAATCAAAATATCAAAGTACTAAGATCACAAGATATGTAATAAATAAATATACTACACCAAATATTGAAATTATAGAGTGTACAAAAGAGATAATCAAATTCAAGAATTTATCCTAATTTAGTCATCAACCACTTGTGGCCTACATCTAGTTCTCAAGCTAAACTTGAGATTTTCTTCACTATCTCCTAGACTTCACGAGTGCTGGGAAACCTTTGTACAAACAAGAGCACTCCTCACACCTTGGGATGCTCCACCCTTATGCTAGAACCTCCAACTCTTCAAGCTTCACAGGTGCTTAAAAAATCTTTACATTCAAGAGCACTCACAACACCTTTAGGATACCTCACCCTTTTTCTCTCTTAAAGGATACCTCACCCTCTTACGATGATTTTAAGATGAAGAGAAAGATTAGAAACTCTCACAAAAGTATATATACAACTTGAAGAATAAAGGATAGAATGATTTTGCAATAAAAAACTCAAAATATGATTTTGATGATTTAAGGATCAAATCAAGTATTCAAGAGTTGTAAAAGCTTCAATCTACACTTATTTATGGAGGCCAAGTGATAAAATAGTTGTTGGTAGTGTTTAGAAATGATTTCTTATGAAAATTAGCCATTTATAGTCGTTGAGGGCTCGTGGTAATCGATTACCATGCTTCTGTTTTGTATAGCATATGATGCTTGGAAAACGACTTTAAACACTCATAACTTCTTCATTTATCATCCGTTTTAAGAAAATGACCACTCATTAGAAAGATATTTGAGTCTATTTTCATATGAAAGAAGTCTCAGGACAAAACTCAAAGTATTTATAAGTTCTGATCAAAAGAGTAACCAAAGGTCAGCTTCTCAAAACTAAAACTTGACTATTTTTCATAGTTTTTAACTACCACCATGACTAGCTTTTCAAAACATGTTTGTTGGGCATTTTAATATATAAGAACCATTTGTAAAGATTTAAAAACATATTTGACATCTTTTCTTGTAAAACCTCTATCTTTACATAGGAGAAAGCCTAAAAAGAAAATATATCAATTCTAGTCTTTAGGCTTCTTAATGTAATCCAAGCTTCCAAAAATTTCTTCTCTTCAAATCTTGCAAAAGCTTGGAACATCTTATCATTATCATTCTTCTTAAGTTAAGTATAATTATGATCTTTTGCTTTCTTATTGCAATGCTTACCTTGGTACTTGGACTATCCTACAAAGTATTGCTCACTTAAAATAAACATAGTTAGTCCAAATTCATACTTCAATATCTTCATATGCATGATTCATAAATGTATAACTCTAGTTAGTCTAACATGCATATAATAAGACTTTCATAGACACATCCAAATAAGATATTTATCAATTACTAATAGATATGCTCTATATATGATGCAACAAGAGTACTTTGCACATTTTTATTTAAATAGAGCCAAATCCAATATTAATTCAATACAACTTATATAACATATTATTGGATATATTCTATAAAAAAATGCTATAAAGAATATGCATATTTCTTGTATGACATATAGCAAGATGGAGTACATGATCATGCATGATCCAATATAATCTATTAAGCACATCTATGTAGCATAATCATCATTCTTTTTATCTTGTATCTGTCATCATCAAAACTTAACATAATAAACCATTGGAGCAAACTTATTTCCTCAATCTCCCCCTTTTTATGATGACAAATCACCAAAGAAAAATATATTGAGCAATATGGAAAAATAGATATTTGTATAAGCATATCAAACAATAAGCACAAGAACATATTTTCTTTCCAATTTTCACTCCCTCTATTTGACTTCAACAAAAAGGCTTAGGAAGGAAAGATAATATTTTCTCTCTCCCTATAGATAAAACTCACGTTGCCAAAAAGAGTAGGATCATCAAAACCATAAACTTCTTCAAGTTATTCAAAACATAATTATATCCCCCTATTTGATTCTACATATGATTCGAGAATAGAGAGATGAAACAAGCACACTTTCAATATGTAAAAGATTATTCATGCAAAGTTTGTCATATTTTGGTATATTAACATTTAGCATATGATAGCAATAAAACATTTTATGTCAAACAATGATGTAAGTCAAGAGATATAAATAACTTAAGAGCTAGGCTCCCCTTCATTGAAGCACAAGATGGATAAAGTGAAATATGTATATCAAGACCATGTAAGCACATTACCATAAAGTAAAGCAAGGTAAGAGCAACTATCATTTCAACTATTGTGATAGCTGTGAAGTCCACATGGTGCACTCTAACTGGATAGACGTGGTTAGGGTTCTGCACGCCATAATGAGTGGCTTTTGAAATCTAAAGTTTAGCACGAAATTGCCCCCTAACCGTCTTGCCTCTATAATAGGGGTTAACACGTCTCTTCCATATTTTACTATTTTTGACTACTTTATGGCAACTTGAGACAATTTTTTGCGATTGTGAATGGCATTGTAGTGCGGTTTGCAGCAGTTTGTAGCAATTTTTCTTCAATTTCACTCCCTTTTGTCATCTAATTTCTTCACTTTTTCAAAGTACGTTATCTTCTACCCTCTATTTTTGTTGCTTTTGCCATCGTTCTAAGATAGAGGGTTTATGTCTTCTCTGTCTTAGGGTATTCTCTTTCTTTTTCTAGTGAAATGAGTAGGGATACCTACATTTCTAAGTTTATAGTAGTTTTTCTTCAATTTCACTCCCTTTTGTCATCCAATTTCTTCACTTTTTCAAGGTATGTTGCCTTTTACCCTCTATTTTTGTTGCTTTTACCATCGTTCTGAGATAGAGGGTTTATGTCTTCTCTGTCTTGGGGTATTCTCTTTCTTTTTCTAGTGAAATGAGTAGCAATACCTGCATTTCTAAGTTCATTCGGTGGCGTCGTTCTATGGCGCACCCTTTCTGTTGCGCCATGAGCAGCGAAGGTGTCCAACTGAGGCCTAGGCTTCTGTGGGCATGGAGGCCGTATTTTTGGAGAGGAAAGGCGGATATGGATGTGGACTTTTACTGGCTCCCTTCGTGGTTCAACTCCCTCCATGTCTAAATCTATAGGTTGATATTCTTGATTCTGACAATACTTATCAACCTCCGTGGGGGTATCTAGGAGTTATATGGCAAGGAGAAGAGTAGTAATGCAAAGGAGGCTAGTTATTGAGGGACCTTTGGTACTTGCCCCTAGGAAAAGTGTGTACCCCTAGGTTGGAGACGACATCTGGAAGCACGAGTTCGCATTCTGGATTAGGGAGAAGCTTAAGGAGCTCAAAGTGTATTTGAGATTGATAGAAAACGGCGCAGGGGACCATGAGTATCAAATTCTAGCTCCGGAGGAGAACAAGATAGTGTGCTCGGGTTGGGAGGTGGGCGCATACTTCATGCTTATATACAAAGACCTCTTCATTCAATTAGGACTCTAGATTCCATTCACTAATTTCTAAATAGAGGTTCTCTGTGCTCTCAATGTGGCTCAGTCCCAGCTTCACCCAAACAGCTGGGGAAACATTCTTGTTTTTGAAAGATTTTGCCAGGTAGTTGGACTACAGTGCTTGGAGAAGGCGTTCTTCTACTTCTGCACTCGGTGGTGTCCCCAAGGAGGGGAGCGATGCAAAAGAATTAGTTGACACTCCCGTCTAGGTCTGGACAAAAGGTGTTCAGAGTCTTCTAGGACAACTTCAAGAACTACAAGGGGAAGTTCTTTAAGTTAATAGGAGCACCAAATACCCGTTCGTTGATCCTGGATGCCAATGGGGACTTGATGTTCCACTTGTATTGGACAACCTAGGCATGAAGCACCCCCATTGGGTTAATTGAAAAGGAGAAGCCCGATCTTAGTCGAGATGACTCCGAGTGTGTTGATTTTATAGAGACTTGAGCTCGAGAAATTGACCCCATCTCTTGCAAGGATATCCTAAATGCCGCTGATGATTAAACTCTAGTGGCCATTCTAAGTAGAGTGTAGATCACAGTCCATATTTACTTTTTGTATATAGCAATTTCCTTTAAACATTTTTCTTGTTTTTGAATTGTCCATTTTGCAGAAAGCATGGCATTCGGAAACGCTCTTACCGCCCTCCTAGTCTTGAAACCAAGGAATAAGGATGCTGGACCTTCCAACACTCTGGTGGATGTTGATCTAGTCCCTTCTGTCTAGGATCCGGTGATTGAGGTGGGTCTAATCCAATTGGAGGAGTCTCCTGCTCAGCCTCTTCAGAGGCACGAGAGGAAAGTTATTAAAGGTAGTAGGATGGAGGATCGAGGGAAAAGCGCGACCATTGAGGTGGATGACGAGGGTCTGATTACCTTGTTCAGGGACAATTTGGAGCCCGAGTCGTTCATTGACTAGAGACTCTTAGATGACAAAGTTATGAATCATGTCACCCAGGATAGCCCGTCAGAGAACCTATACCCAGACCTATAGTTTCTGCCTTACTATTAGAGCCCATTGTGTTGGGAGGTGCATGGGGGAGTATGATAAGCAAATGATAACGAAGTTGAGGGTGAACGAGTAGGAAGGAACCCAACAACTTAACTTGGCCCTCAAGGCTAAAGTGGAAGCCGAGAAGGCCAAGGAAGATATTGAAGCAAAGGTCAATGAGCTAAAAGGGAAGCTAGTGGACTTGGAGGATGATCTGAAAAAAAAAAAAGAAAGCTTGCTCTGTGGAGGCTAGGAAGGAAGTCTCCGACCTCCGTGATGAGAATGAAAGCCTCCAGATTGAAAATATATGCCTCTGATCCCAAATGGTGCAACTGTAAGAGGATACCCGATAGCTAATGACAATCTGCACAAAGATCAGTGGGAAGCAATTCCAAAATGTAGTCGACCAAGTCCAACTCCTCAACCACGGGGTGTCTCTGGTATTGGATGCATTGGACTTTGAGAATGTGATGTAAGATGACTGTCTTGTGCTTCTAGATCTTGCTCAGCAGAACAACCTAGGTGTTGTTGAGTTCCCAGTCGCCACTATCTAAGATCAAGCCATTGTCGAAGAAAATGGTGAAGCATCGGGTACCGGTCGCAAAAGTGTGGATGGAGATGATGGCGAAGCTTAGCTTGGTTCCTTTTTTGCTTGCTCTATTTATTACATTCCTTCACCCTTGCGTGGAGCATTTTATTTCAGTAAAGTATTTGCCCCGATTGTCAGGGTATACTAAATGTATTTCTTTGGCCCTTATAACTTAGTGTTGTATGCTTGTTTCTTTTCCATGGTCTGGATTGGGTCCAACGCCCATTATAAATGTGCACTTGGTAACCGTTTAAGGACTTAGTAGAATTTTAATCGAGTAGAACCTTAGTCTGGGGTCCAACGCCCAAAACATTTGTGCACCTGAAATTCTATTGAGGACTTGGGCAAAATTTTAAGGTGATCTATAACAGGGGTCTTTAATGTTTATGGTCTAGTTCAGAAAATCAACCAACACTTAGGAATTTTCAACTACAGAACTAATTTAACACAAAACATTCACAGTAGGTACCTAATGATGGACCAAGGATGTCGTAATTTGTGCTGCCAATTAATTTCACAACCACAAAATGATTATGGCCAAGTGTTAAGGATTCGGGCATGGACCCATAACTTGCGAAAAAAACACACAAACAGGTCTTGTAGGTTATTCCTCTTAACCTGAAATCTAAGAGACCTCAGATCCTATAAGGAACGGGAACTAGAGAATCTCAAGACAAAGTTCAGCTTGAGGTTCTGTTGAGACTTTAGAGAGTGCAAATAGATGTATGAAAATAACTTCTTTTTATTGATTGAATGAAGGACTTAAGTCTGTACAATGTACATGCTCACCAAAATTGGGACAAATCAAACATAAAGTAAACTAAGAGATTAGACCTTAAAGGGTACTTAGCTATAGTACTTTCTAAATTTGTTTTCATTCCAATAGTTTTTTATTGGCTTACCTATTAACGTCTCCAGGGTGTAAGCTCTCTTACTAGTACTGATCATAATACGGTAAGGACCTTCCTAATTAGGGACTAACTTCCCTTTGGAGGCATTCCTACCATTGATTTCTGCTCTCCTGAGCACTAAGTCACTTAGATAGAATTTCCTTGAGACAACCTTCAGGTTATAACAAGCCACCGCCTTTTATTTGATGGTGACATCGCATATATAAGTGACACGTCTTTTTTCTTTTAGAAGATCCAAGTCTTCTCTGATTAGTCTGGGGTTGGTGTCGGGTGAGAACTATTGGAGACGCCAGCTAGGTTCTCCTATCTCCACCAAGATCATAGCCCCACACCCATAAGTGAGTTTAAAGGGGGTTTCATATGTTGTAGAGTGAGACGTTGTCCAGTAGGCCTGAAGGACATGGTCAAGTTGCTTGACCCAATTTCCCTTGGCTTCGTCTAACCATCTTTTAATTCCTTGGACAATAACTTGGTTGGCGGCTTCAACTTGTCCATTCATCTTAGGATTCTCAACGAAACTGCAATGGTGCTTGATTTTTAACCTAACAAGCAACTCTTCAAAGTCCTAATCTTTGAACTAGGTCCTGTTGTCCGTCACAATGGACTCTGGAACTCCAAACCTAGTGATGATGTAACGCCAAATGAACTTTTGGATCTGGAAAGAAATGATTACGACCAGGGGTTCTGCCTTAATCCATTTGGTGAAATAGTCCACAGCCACCACTAAGTACTTTAGTTATTTGGGTGCTTGAGGAACAGACTCAAAATATCCATACCCCATTTGTAGAATGGTCAGGGTATAGATGTCGTGGATAGTTTTTCTAGGGGAGCCTGATAATGGTCCAATTGGCACTGACATTTATCGTAGACTCAGACATGTGCAAGGGAGTTAGCTTCTATTGTTAGCCAATAATATCTGGCCCTGAGTGCTTTTAAGGCTAAGGCTTTGCCCTCCATGTGGTGTCCATAACTCCCCTGATGGACCTCGGCCAAAATATATTATGCTTCCTTTAGTGTGAGGCACTTGAGGAGAGGTGAAGAAAAACCATGGCGGTATAGTTGTCCATTGTAGATAATGTACTAGATTGCGGTCCTGACTAGATTGGAGGCTTCTTTTTGGATTATCGGGTCGAAAACTGAACTACAAATACTCCATTATTAGGGTAAGCCAAGTATACTCCACGTTTTCCACTTGGAAAATGATTGTGTCCGAGATGGAAGGCTAAGCGAGGGCCTCTTGGATCACCAAGCAGTTATTGCCTAGGCTCTTAGTGCTAGCTAGTTTGGATAGGAGGTCCGCCCTGGAGTTCTACTCCCTGGGAATATGCTCTATCTTGGCATCTTGGAAGTTCTTGAGGAGCTCTTGGACTTTGGCTAAGTATCTCTGAAAGAAGGGCTCTTTGGCCAGATAATCACCTCAGATCTATGAGGTCAAAAGTTGAGAATCACTACACAATGTGATCCTAGTCACTCCCATGTCTGTGGCCATTACCAATCCAGCAATGCATGCTTCGTACTTCGCCTGATTGTTTGAGGTTGGGAACTCGAACTTCAAGGAGTTTTCCACTATTAGTCCTTTAGAATTTTCCAAAATCACCCCAGCACCACTTCTGTTGGGGTTCGAGGACCCATCAATGAATATGGTCTAAGAAATTCCCTCTGGGTCGTGGGGGTGAGCCTGAGCCTTTATTGTTAGTCGTGGCTCATACACGATTCCAAACTCAGAAAGCTAGATGGACCAAGAAATCATTCTACCTGCTAGGTTTGGCTTGTGCAATATCTGACTGATAGGTTAGTCCGTCCTCACCACCATGGGATGACACTGAAAGTATTGTCTCAATCTTCTGGCCATAGTGATGAGTGTGAAAGCAACCTTCTATATTTTCTTATAACAAAACTCTAGACCTTGCAATACCTTGCTCATGAAGTAGACTGACTTCTTTCCCTCTGCCATCTCCCAAATTAGTACTGAGCTTATAGCTTTTTCGTAAACTAAAAAGTACAAGTACAGTGTCTCACTGGGTTTCGATCATGTCAGCATAAGGGGAGAAGACAAAACATTCTTCAAAGAACAAAAGGCATCCTCACACTCTTGAGTCCACTCAAAACCTTTCCTCTTCTTAAGCAGTTTGAAGAGGGGAAGAGATTTGTGAGTGACTTTGGTAAGGAAACGTATGAGGGCCACAATCTGTCCTGTCAGCTGCTGCACTTCTTTGACACTTTGTGTGCTTCACATGTTGAGCACCACATTGGCACTTGTCTGGATTCACTTCGATCCCACGATGAGTCAACATAAAGCCCAAGAATTTTCCTGCTAGGACCCCAAAGGCTCACTTCTATAGATTAAGCCTTATGTTATGCTTCCGGAGCTGTGCAAATACCTCTTTGAGGTCCGCAATGTATGATCCGCCCTATGGGGTATTCACTATCATGTCATCAATGTAAACCTCCAGCATCATCCCCACTTGGTCTTCAAAGACCTTATTCATCATTCTCTAGTAGGTGGCTCTTGCAATTTTTAGACTAAAGGGCATAACTCTATAGCAGTAGCTCACCCTATCTGTGATGAAGCTAGTCTTGTCTTCATCTCCGAGATACACTAGGATCTAATTGTACCAAGAGTATGCGTCCATGAAGGACAATGAACAAAAATCGAAGGAGTTGTCAACCAGTTTATCCACATTGGGGAGCGGGTACGGATCTTTGGGGCATGCCTTGTTCAAGTTCGTGTAGTCCACGCACATTCTCCATTTCCCGTTTGACTTTTTCACCAGGACAACGTTAGACAGCCATATGATGTAAGATATTTCCCTGATGAAGCCTACATTGAGCAATTCCTTAACCTGTTCTTCAATAACCCATTATCTTTTTAGGCTAACTTTTCTTTTCTTCGATGAGACCGATCTCGCATCCTCCCTAATAGACAGGTAATGGCAAATAAAGGCAGGACATCTAAGTGAAGAGATCTTTGTTTTTACACAGGAGCTCAATCAACTAGTGCCTCTCTTCTTTTTCCAAGTTCGCCCCAATCTTGGTGACTTGATTTGGCTTAACACCAAGTTGGAACGACTATAGTTCACCCTCCAGCTAGGGTCTGATACCCTAGATTTCTTCTCGTACGTCTAGCTCAGCCATAAGGATGTTGACTTAGTCTAGAACTGGGCTAGACGTGTTAGTTTTTACTTTCTTGGTTGTTTGGCCAATCTTAAGGCTCTCATTGTAGCATTTATGTGTCATAACCTGACCCCTCTTGACCATGACAACCTCATTATTCTTGCTGAGGAATTTCATGTCCAAGTGGGTAGTAGATACCATGGCGCCAAGGGCATTCAAAGTAGGACGAACCAAGATGATGCTATACGCTGAGGGGCAGTCCACAACCAGAAACCTGACATTGACCGTCCTGAAAAGTTTAGTGCTCCCCAAGGTCAGGTGAGTCTCAAAATATCCTGCCAGAGTGATATTTTCTCCAATGAACTCGGTAAGTTCACCATCATAGGGAGTCATTTCTGAGCATATAACTTTTAGCTTTTGGTACAGGTCCATGAACATAATATCCGCTGAACTCCCTTAGTCAACGAAGATGCATCCGACCTTGACGTTGGAAATTACTCCCGAGATAACTAGCGGGTCATCATGATCTAGGATAATTCTGTCAGAATCCTAGTTTGAAAAGGTGATAGGGGGCATCCTCTAATCTTTGGCTTGTGATTTAGGTGTAGAGTGAGAGACACTTAATACTGCCATCTTGAGCGCCTTCTTCTAAGTATCATTCGATGAACCCATGTAACATCTCGAAAAGTATCTGTTTAATTATAAATCATCATTTTATAATATTCATGATTTTTAGGAATTTTTTTGGAATTTTTTGGAAATGACGAATATTTTAATATATTTCTCATTTTACGTGCGCACTGAGCTGAGAATTGCTGAGGTCAGTGTAACGCTCCGGAAATTATTTATTTCACCATAAATAGTCATTTTCTAATATTTGTGATTTATGTGAATTCTTTCAGAATTTTTCGAAAATGATGAATATTTTAATATATTCCTCGTTTTGCGAGAACATTTAGCAGAGTAGGGAAAATGACTGTAATGCTTCAAAAATTGGAAAATTATATGACAAATAGTCGTTTTATAATAATTGCAATTTTTGAGAATTTTCTGGGATTTTTTCGGAAACGTCGAATATTTTAATATTTTCCTCGTTTTGCATGCGCACTGAGCAGAACTGGAGAAACGCGATGTTTCCTCCGAGAACCTTGTACTATGGACATGTCGACGGGGGATCTTACTAAACCCGAGGCTGGATATAGTTTACGAGGTTTCACGATTTTTGAAAAATTATAACAGATAAAACAAAACAACACTGCGAAAAATTTATCTGTCAGATTAATTAAATACCGACTTCTGTCAACCGTAACTATTATCCATTGGATAATAGCATGTAATAAAAATCTTATCACATTATCCAAATGCAATCTACTTTATGTCTAATTAATTCACTTTAATTCAAATTTAATGTTAAATAATCAAAGCTTCTTTGGGAAGCTTTGACCAAATAATGACCAAATGACCCTTAGCTTCTAAGGGAATCCAAAAACTCTCTCCTCCCTCTCTCTCTCTATGCACGGCAGCAGCCCACTTTGGGGAAGAAAAATGCTTTGTTTCATTTAATCAAATATACTACATTAATTTCCAAAAATTCACCAAAGCACTTTCTCTCTCTACCTTTCTTTTTCTTCTTCTTCATTTTAGTTTTCTCCTCCTTCTCTCTAGGAGAAGCTCATGGCCAGCCCCTCTCCCACACCTCAACCATCACAAAATTTTCATTCAACCCCATTTTCTTAATCCTCTCTACCTCCTAAACACCTCTCTTGCTTGGAGCATCTTGAAATTCCACCATTTTCACCATCTTCTTCAAGCTTCAAGCTTTGAGTTCTTGGGTAAGATTTTTTATTCTTCCTTCCCTCTCTTCATTTTCGTGTTCATGGTCCTCTTGGTGACCATCCATGCTTTATTTTTCAAGCATTGGTGTTGTTTTAACTAAGTTGAAATTTCTAGGGTTTTGGTGGCACCCAATCCGAATTTGCAAGGAGTTTCTTGGTGGTTCTTCTTGATTTCTACACTTAGGTAAGAGGAAGACACTCCTCCTCAACCTCTATTAGCATCTAGGAACCTTGGTTGTGTTGTTTGTGGAAAAACCCTAATAAGGGTTATTCTTTGATTTGCTAAATTAAATGCTTACATGTTGATTTTATGGAGTTCATGACCTTGATTTGATTTATTGTGTATATCGATATGTTGGATTGGATTGGATGGCTTGAAATGGAAGAAAATGAATTTGGAAGGGCTCTTGGGTGGCCACGATTTTGAGGTGAAAATTGATGTGTTCTTGGTGAACAAATTTTAACAAGTGAATGACTAAACTAATCAAGTGTGTACTATAAAATCAATGGAATGGAAAAATTGAGAATTGAATCCACTAGGGAGGCCACGGCCTCTAGGGCTATTTAGGACTTAATTATGTAATTTTTGGTGATCTTGAAATTTAGAAAATTAAATGATTGGAACATAGGCAATAAATTAGTAAGGTAGCAAATTTGGAAGAATTAAATACAATTGGAGATTCATAAATTTTAAAGGACTAAGGAAGGAACTTGTCATGAAACTTGAGAAAATTTTACAAGAGTAAGAACAAGAGAGTGTGAGATTTGAGATCTTAGAATAATCATACTAAGTGTATGAGAATAAATTACTTTAGAAAAATTCAATGAATTATGAAAACTTACTTAGTGTCGGATTCTTGTATGATTGGCAAATCTTGAATAAGAATGCATAATGGACCTTAGAAAGGTATTACCGTAATTGATTTCAATATTATGAAATTATGTGTCTATGTGAGTGACCATTTATATGTTGATGCTTATCTTGGCCAATTGTGGCATATTATGGAATTGTATGAAATTGTAAATCATACATGCTCATGCATAGAGTCTTATGCATTGTGAATGTCCTGTGGACTGTTATAAGGCCAAGTTGCCTAGGAGATTGAACACACCTTAGTGCGGGTGCGAGTAGACTAGTGTAGGTCATGTTATGACCTTGGGGGCGTTGGGGTGCGGGTCCCTCACAATGGGTAGTTGGTAGCTCTCCTACCCGTGGGGCAAACTGATGCAAACGCACCGACGATCCGGTCCGAGACACTGTCCTATATTGTGATCGAGCGTGGAATGTCTGTACAATGCCTGGATGTGCACGCGAGAATTATTGATTTTAGCACTTTGGCCGCGGTAGCCGAGTTTCAGACATGTCCCCTGATCTTTCTCTCTGACTATTTGTGTCTAGCTCCATGGAGTAGGAATTTGGGAAAGCATGCATGTGCATCATGAAATAATCTGTCATTATAAATCATTATTTTCCGTAACTGTGAATTGTCTGATCATTACTGTAATGGACATCTACCTGGAATTGTTTATTTGCTACTGTTGGACTTACTGCTTATTATTTGGAAATGATGTTCTGAATTACTATTTGGGAACAATGCGCCGTTTTGTTTCTGGCTGCTATAATTGGTAATGATGGTAGGATGTCTTACCTTTTTCCTATATTTGTGCATTTCTGTTCTATATTTATATTTGATAAAAGATCGTGAGGAAGATAAAGAGGGGCCACACCTTGGTTGATTGGCTTGAGCGTCTGGACAAGATTTCTTCGACTACGTAAGAGTGCAGCCGCGTGGAGGCATTGATGCCTGTCATGTTCACTGGGACGCCGTGCGTCATGTTTATAAGGGGTTACGGCTTTGTCTGCTGGTAGTACCCTTCCCTGGGTTACTACTTTTCCCCATTTAGTGTTTTTATTTCTGCTATATTTTAATGGACTCTGTAATTATTCTATTCTATGTCATCATTGATTTGTGTAAATTGACTATAAAATATATATATATAAGGAATATGATTTTATTTCAGTGGTTGTATTATGGGTTGAATATATTTATATTTCATTCGAGGCTCGTATTTTCTACTTATGCAGATTGTCAAAAAAAAAATATAGACTCTTAAGAATTTAAATTACTATTATCATGACTGTGACACACTTGGATTAAGTAACTGTGGCGTAATGATGATTACGCTCCGGTTGTTATATTCAGGTGCGTTACATTAGGTGGTATCAGAGCAGTTTATCCTGTTGAGCCGGGGTATGGACTTGCTATGTTTAGGCATATTAGAATTTGGTCTGTTGTGCACTTCCTTGTCTCTTAATTGAGATGATGGGAAAGGAATGCATGACTTGTTGTAGGTTGAATGTTGATAGTTACTGTTATGCAGTTGCATGATATTGAGGACTGGCCTACTCAATATGTAATGTTCTGTGTGTACGAGAAACTATGACTTCTCCTAGGCGTCCTGTGTTAGAAGATAGGAAGTCTTTTGTGCGGAGATCAAAAGGTTTTGGAAAACCGATCTTTTGGATAAAGAATGACTAGTTTAAATTCGGTTCGAGAAGCTGTTTGGAGATTGGGGACTTACGAGAGATTACGCCACAGGAGACAGAACGAAGAAGTTCGAGCTAGAGATCGTTAGGATTTGTGAATTGAACTTGCTTTGTTTGAATTGTGTGCTTTGTGTGACTCTTTTTGTTTGACTTCCGAAGGGAGGTAATGTTGTTTGAAATAATTACATTTGTTTTATCGTGTTATGTTTGGTCTGCCTTCGAAGAGAGTCAATGGCTCATGGCAAATGTACTCACATAAGCGCAGGACAAGAACGTTGAATTATAGCTGCGACTGCAAGAGAAAATACAAAGGATAGCTGATGTGACAATTCACCAAGATCAGAGGACCACACAACAACGAGAATTGGAGGTTAAGATTCAAAATCTATTGAAGGAAAGTTAGACTTGGGATAACCATGGACTACCTAGATTCCAAAGGAGGAATAATGGAAAAGCTAATAAGTTTAAACGAGAACTATGTTCACAGGTACCAAGGAAGTAACAACAACACCCAACCCGTAGGGGAAAGTGCTAGTAGTAGTAGATCCAATCAGACCTCAACATTTGGAGATCTCAACAAGGGAAGTTATGCCTCAAATGATGACCCTGTAATCGTGCCATATAATTCTGGGGGTAACCCTTCCACTTTCAATTAAATCGCATGGATCATTTGGATTCATCTATATCCTTCTTCTTATCTTTGACTTAGTTGTTCCCATTCCTGCTGTTGAGACTTGTCTTGACACCTGAGTTTGTTTAATCTATCCTACTTCTCATGAAGATTGAACCTTTTGTTGATCTATTTTGCTTACTTCAAATCGCATCGGTTAGAGTTCATGATTTAGAGACTGATTGATCTTTTTCTAGTCATATCCTACTAAACCATTCCAATGTAAACCTTATTAATTTTCAGAATTAAGACTTCTGATATCCATAACGACCGAAGTCAGTGACGGAAATTTGTAGCTTCGTGGGTTTAGCCGGATATTACAGGAGATTCATAGAAGAATTTTCCAAAATTGCTGGACTGCCCACTCAGCTGACAAAGAAGAACCAAGCTTTTGAATGGACTAATAGCTGCGAGCAGAGTTTCCAAGAGTTGAAGAAACGGTTGACCACCTCACCAGTCTTGGTGCTACCTGATCCGAATGAGCCATTTGAGGTGTACTGTGATGTTTTATACCAAGGATTGGGGTCTGTTCTTACACAGCATAGAAGAGTGGTGGCTTATGCTTCACGACAGTTGCGAGTGCATGAAAAGAACTACCCGACACATGATTTGGAGCTTGCAACTGTGGTTTTTGCTCTGAAGATATGGAGGCATTTCCTTTATGGAGCGACGTTCAACATTTTCAGTGACCACAAAAGTTTGAAGTACTTGTATGATCAGAAGGAGCTGAACATGAGGCAGCGAAGATGGTTGGAATTCCTAAAGAACTATGACTTCCAATTATTGTACCACCATGGCAAGGTGAATGTCGTGGCTGACGCCTTGAGTAGGAAGACCGTCAGTGTTTCTGCACTAATGATCAAGGAAAGAGAGCTCATTGAACAGTTTAGAGATACTTGGTCATTTGTCAAGTTGGAACCCGGAAGGATTAGTATGAATATGGTTACCATCTCAAGTGAACTAATGGAGGACATACGAGAAAAACAAAAAGTCGACAAATTCTTGCAAGAAGTGAGAGAGTTAATGAAGCAAGGTAAGGAAACGGAATTCGAGGAAGGAACTGATGGAATTCTGAGATTTCGAGGTAGAGTTTGTATTCCCCGTGACCAAGGGCTTAGACGATATATTGTGGATCATACTCACACCAGCAAGCTAAATATGCACCCAGGCATAACTAAGATGTACCAAGATCTGAAGAAGTTGTTCTGGTGGCATGGGATGAAGAGCGATGTCACTAGATGCATATCGACTTGTCTAGTTTATGAAAAAGCTAAGGTGGAACATCAAAGACCTACAGGATTGCTGCAACCATTGTCTATTCCTGAATGGAAATGGGACAACATTGCAATGGATTTTGTTGTGGGTTTGCCAAGAACGAGAAGAGGACACGACTCGATTTAGGTAATAGTTGATCGACTCACAAAGTCGGCTCATTTCCTTCCGATCAACATAAGGTACAGTTTGGAGAAGTTAATCCAACTGTACATTGGAGAGATCGTTAGACTGCATGGTGTGCCTACAAGTATTGTTTCGGATAGGGATCCGAGGTTTACTTCAAAATTTTGGCAGAGTTTACAGGCATCGTTGGGAACAAAGTTACGTCTGAGTTCGGCATACCACCCACAAACCGATGGTCAATCGGAAAGAACGATCCAATCTTTAGAAGATTTGCTTAGAGCTTGTACTATGGAACAGACTAGATGTTGGGATGAAGTTCTACCATTGATAGAATTCACCTATAACAACAGTTTCCATTCAAGTATAGGGATGGCACCCTATGAAGCTCTGTATGGACGATGGTGTCGGACACCATTGTGTTGGTACCAAGACGGTGAGCGTCTCACGATTGGACCAGATATCATTCAGCAGACAACTGAGAAGGTCAAAATGATTCAAGTGAAGATGAGAACTGCTCAGAGCCGGCAGAAGAGTTATGCGGATAAAAGGAGAAAGCCTCTTGAGTTTGAGGAAGGTGAGCATGTATTCTTGAAAGTCACACCCCCGACTAGGATCGGCTGGGCTTTGAAATCTAGAAAACTCACCCCAAAATTTCTTGGACCTTACCAAATTCTTCGCCGGATAGGTCCAGTAGCTTACCAGATAGCCTTACCCCATTTCCTTTCTAACATACACAATGTCTTCCATGTGTCACAACCGCGTAAATATTTACCTGACCCAAGTCATGTCATAGCACTGGGACATAGTACAGTTAAAAGAGAACTTAACCTATGAGGCACCTCCTGTGAGAATCGAGGATCGACGGATAAAGCAACTTAGAGGCAAGGAGATTCCATTAGTAAAGGTGATTTGGAATGAGATGACTGGGGATGCAACTTGGGAACTAGAAGACAAGATTAAGGAGCAACATCCAGAACTATTTTGAGGTACGTAAATTTTGAGGACGAAATTCCTTTTAGTAGGGGAGTGTTGTAACATCCCGAAAAATATCAGTTTAATTATAAATCATCATTTTATAATATTCATGATTTTTAAGAATTTTTTTGGAATTTTTTGGAAATGACAAATATTTTAATATATTCCTCATTTTACGTGCGCATTGAGCTGAGAATTGCTGAGGTCAGTGTAACGCTCCGAAAATTATTTATTTCACCACAAATAGTCATTTTTTAATATTTGTGATTTATGTGAATTCTTTCAGAATTTTTCGGAAATGACGAATATTTTAATATATTCCTCAATTTGCACGAATGTTTAGCAGAGTCGGGAAAACGACTGTAATGCTTCAAAAATTAGAAAATTATATGACGAATAGTCGTTTTATAATAATTGTAATTTTTGAGAATTTTCTGGGATTTTTCTGGAAACGTCGAATATTTTAATATGTTCCTCGTTTTAAGTGTGCACTGAGCAGAACCGGAGAAACGCGATGTTTCCTCCGAGAACCTTGTACTATGGACATGTCGATGGGGGATCTTACTAAACCCGAGGCTGGATATAGTTTACGAGGTTTCACGATTTTTGAAAAATTATAACAGATAAAAGAAAACAACATTGCGAAAAATTTATCTGTCAGATTAATTAAATACCGACTTCTGTCAACCGTAACTATTATCCATTGGAAAATAGCATGTAATAAAAATCTTATCACATTATCCAAATGCAATTTACTTTATGTCTAATCAATTCACTTTAATTCAAATTTAATGTTAAATAATCAAAGCTTCTTTGGGAAGCTTTGACCAAATAATGACCAAATGACCCTTAGCTTCCAAGGGAAGCCAAAAACTCTCTCCTCCCTCTCTCTCTATGCACGGCAGCAGCCCACTTTGGGGGAAGGAAAATGCTTTGTTTCATTTAATCAAATATACTACAATAATTTCCAAAAATTCACCAAAGCACTTTCTCTCTCTACCTTTCTTCTTCTTCTTCATTTTAGTTTTCTCCTCCTTCTCTCTAGGAGAAGCTCATGGCCAGCCCCTCTCCCACACCTCAACCATCACAAAATTTTCATTCAATCCCATTTTCTTAATCCTCTCTACCTCCTAAACACCTCTCTTGCTTGGAGCATCTTGAAATTCCACCATTTTCACCATCTTCTTCAAGCTTCAAGCTTTGAGTTCTTGGGTAAGATTTTTGATTCTTCCTTCCCTCTCTTCATTTTCGTGTTCATGGTCCTCTTGGTGTCCATCCATGCTTTATTTTTCAAGCATTCGTGTTGTTTTAACCAAGTTGAAATTTCTAGGGTTTTGGTGGCACCCAATCCGAATTTGCAAGGAGTTTCTTGGTGGTTCTTCTTGATTTCTACACTTAGGTAAGAGGAAGACACTCCTCCTCAACCTCTATTAGCATCTAGGAACCTTGGTTGTGTTGTTTGTGGCAAAACCCTAATGAGGGTTATTCATTGATTTGCTAAATTAAATGCTTACATGTTGATTTTATGGAGTTCATGACCTTGATTTGATTTATTGTGTATATCGATATGTTGGATTGGATTGGATGGCTTGAAATGGAAGAAAATGAATTTGGAAGGGCTCTTGGGTGGCCACGGTTTTGAGGTGAAAATTGATGTGTTCTTGGTGAACAAATTTTAACAAGTGAATGACTAAATTAATCAAGTGTGTACTATAAAATCAATGGAATGGAAAAATTGAGAATTGAATCCACTAGGGAGGCCACGGCCTCTAGGGCTATTTAGGACTTAATTATGTAATTTTTTGTGATCTTGGAATTTAGAAAATTAAATGATTGGAACATAGGCAATAAATTAGTAAGGTAGCAAATTTGGAAGAATTAAATACAATTGGAGATTCATAAATTTTAAAGGACTAAGGAAGGAACTTGTCATGAAACTTGAGAAAATTTTACAAGAGTAAGAACAAGAGAGTGTGAGATTTGAGATCTTAGAATAATCATACTAAGTGTATGAGAATAAATTACTTTAGAAAAATTCAATTAATTATGAAAACTTACTTAGTGTCGGATTCTTGTATGATTGGCAAATCTTGAATAAGAATGCATAATGGACCTTAGAAAGGTATTACCGTAATTGATTTCAAATTATGAAATTATGTGTCTATGTGAGTGACCATTTATATGTTGATGCTTATCTTGGCCAATTGTGGCATATTATGGAATTGTATGAAATTGTGAATCATGCATGCTCATGCATAGAGTCTTATGCATTATGAATGTCCTGTGGACTGTTATAAGGCCAAGTTGCCTAGGAGATTGAACACATCTTAGTGCGGGTGCGACTAGACTAGTGTAGGTCATGTTATGACCTTGGGGGCGTTGGGGTGCGGGTCCCTCACAATGGGTAGTTGGTAGCTCTCCTACCCGTGGGGCAAACCGATGCAAACGCACCGACGATCCGGACCGAGACAGTGTCCTATATTGTGATCGAGCGTGGAATGTTTGTACAATGCCTGGATGTGCACGCGAGAATTATTGATTTTAGCACTTTGACCGCGGCAGCCGAGTTACAGACATGTCCCCTGATCTTTCTCTCCGACTATTTGTGTCTAGCTCCATGGAGTAGGAATTTGGGAAAGCATGCATGTGCATCATGAAATAATCTGTCATTGTAAATCATTATTTTCCGTAACTGTGAATTGTCTGATCATTACTGTAATGGACATCTACCTGGAATTGTTTATTTGCTACTGTTGGACTTACTGCTTATTATTTGGAAATGATGTTCTGAATTACTATTTGGGAACAATGCGCCGTTTTGTTCCTGGCTGCTATAATTGGTAATGATGGTAAGATGTCTTACCTCTTTCCTATATTTGTGCATTTCTATTCTATATTTATATTTGATAAAAGATCGTAAGGAAGAAAAAGAGGGGTCACACCTTGGTTGATTGGCTTGAGCATCTGGACAAGATTTCTTCGACTACGTAAGAGTGCAGCCGCGTGGAGGCATTGATGCCTGTCATGTTCACTGGGACGCCGTGCGTCATGTACATATGGGGTTGCGGCTTTGTCTGCTGGTAGTACCCTTCCCTGGGTTACTACTTTTCCCCATTTAGTGTTTTTATTTCCGCTATATTTTAATGGACTCTGTAATTATATTATTCTATGTCATCAGTGATTTGTGTAAATTGACTCTAAAATATATATATAAGGAATATGATTTTATTTCAGTGGTTGTATTATGGGTTGAATATATTTATATTTCATTCGAGGCTCGTATTTTCTACTTATGCAGATTGTCAAAAAAAAATATAGACTCTTGAGAATTTAAATTACTGTTATCATGACTGTGACACACTTGGATTTAGTAACTGTGGCGTAATGATGATTACGCTCCGGTTGTTATATTCAGGTGCGTTAAATTAGGTGGTATCAGAGCAGTTCATCCTGTTGAGCCGGGGTATGGACTTGCTATGTTTAGGCATATTAGAATTTGGTCTGTTGTGCACTTCCTTGTCTCTTAATTGAGATGATGGGAAAGGAATGCATGACTTGCTGTAGGTTGAATGTTGATAGTTACTGTTATGCAGTTGCATGATATTGAGGACTGACCTACTCAATATGTAAGGTTCTGTGTGTACAGGAAACTATGACTTCTCCTAGGCGTGCTGTGTTAGGAAGATAGGAAGTCTTTTGTGCGGAGATCAAAAGGTTTTGGAAAATCGATCTTTTGGATAAAGAATGACTAGTTTAAATTCGGTTCAAGAAGCTGTTTGGAGATTGGGGACTTACGAGAGATTACGCCACAGGAGACAGAACGAAGAAGTTCGAGCTAGAGATCGTTAGGATTTGTGAATTGAACTTACTTTGTTTGAATTGTGTGCTTTGTGTGACTCTTTGTGTTTGACTTCCGAAGGGAGGTAATGTTGTTTGAAATAATTACATTTGTTTTATCGTGTTATGTTTGGTCTGCCTTCGAAGAGAGTCAATGGCTCATGGCAAATGTACTCACATAAGCGCAGGACAAGAACGTTGAATTATAGCTGCGACTGCAAGAGAAAATACAAAGGATAGCTGATGTGACAATTCACCAAGATCAGAGGACCACACAACAACGAGAATTGGAGGTTAAGATTCAAAATCTATTGAAGGAAAGTTAGGCTTGGGATAACCATGGACTACCTAGATTCCAAAGGAGGAATAATGGAAAAGCTAATAAGTTTAAACGAGAACTATGTTCACGGGTACCAAGGAAGTAACAACAACACCCAACCGGTAGGGGAAAGTGCTAGTAGTAGTAGATCCAATCAGACCTCAACATTTGTTGATCTCAACAAGGGAAGTTATGCCTCAAATGATGACCCTGTAATCGTGCCATATAATTCTGGGGGTAACCCTTCCACTTTCAATTCGTAACTGCATGGATCATTTGGATTCATCTATATCCTTCTTATCTTTGACTTAGTTGTTCCCATTCCTGCTGTTGAGACTTGTCTTGACACCTGAGTTTGTTTAATCTATCCTACTTCTCATGAAGATTGAACCTTTTGTTGATCTATTTTGCTTACTTCAAATCGCATCGGTTAGAGTTCATGATTTAGAGACTGATTGATCATTTTCTAGTCATATCCTACTAAACCATTCCAATGTAAACCTTATTAGTTTTCAGAATTAAGACTTCTGATATCCATAACGACCGAAGTCAGTGACGGAAATTTGTAGCTTCGTGGGTTTAGCCGGATATTACAGGAGATTCATAGAAGAATTTTCCAAAATTGCTGGACCGCCCACTCAGTTGAAAAAGAAGAACCAAGCTTTTGAATGGACTAATAGCTGCGAGCAGAGTTTCCAAGAGTTGAAGAAACGGTTGACCACCTCACCAGTCTTGGTGCTACCTGATCCGAATGAGCCATTTGAGGTGTACTGTGATGTTTTATACCAAGGGTTGTGGTCTGTTCTTACACAGCATAGAAGAGTGGTGGCTTATGCTTCACGACAGTTGCGAGTGTATGAAAAGAACTACCCGACGCATGATTTGGAGCTTGCAACTGTGGTTTTTGCTCTGAAGATATGGAGGCATTTCCTTTATGGAGCGACGTTCAACATTTTCAGTGACCACAAAAGTTTGAAGTACTTGTATGATCAGAAGGAGCTGAACATGAGGCAGCGAAGATGGTTGGAATTCCTAAAGAACTATGACTTTCAATTATTGTACCACCATGGCAAGGTGAATGTCGGGGCTGACGCCTTGAGTAGGAAGACCGTCAGTGTTTCTGCACTAATGATCAAGGAAAGAGAGCTCATCGAACAGTTTAGACATACTTGGTCATTTGTCAAGTTGGAACCTGGAAGGATTAGTATGAATATGGTTACCATCTCAAGTGAACTAATGGAGGACATACGAGAAAAACAAAAAGTCGACAAATTCTTGCAAGAAGTGAGAGAATTAATGAAGCAAGGTAAGGAAACGGAATTCGAGGAAGGAACGGATGGAATTCTGAGATTTCGGGGTAGAGTTTGTATTCCCCGTGACCAAGGGCTTAGACGATATATTGTGGATCATACTCACACCAGCAAGCTGAATATGTACCCGGGCATAACTAAGATGTACCAAGATCTGAAGAAGTTGTTCTGGTGGCATGGGATGAAGAGCGATGTCACTAGATGCATATCGACTTGTCTAGTTTATGAAAAAGCTAAGGTGGAACATCAAAGACCTACAGGATTGCTGCAACCATTGTCTATTCCTGAATGGAAATGGGACAGCATTGCAATGGATTTTGTTGTGGGTTTGCCAAGAACGAAAAGAGGACACGACTTGATTTAGGTAATAGTTGATCGACTCACAAAGTCGGCTCATTTCCTTTCGATCAACATAAGGTATAGTTTGGAGAAGTTGACCCAACTGTACATTGGAGAGATTGTTAGACTGCATGGTGTGCCTACGAGTATTGTTTCGGATAGGGATCCAAGGTTTACTTCAAAATTTTGGCAGAGTCTACAGGCATCGTTGGGAACAAAGTTACGTCTGAGTTCGGCGTACTACCCACAAACCGATGGTCAATCGGAAAGAACGATCCAATCTTTAGAAGATTTGCTTAGAGCTTGTACTATGGAACAGACTAGATGTTGGGATGAAGTTCTACCACTGATAGAATTCACCTACAACAACAGTTACCATTCAAGTATAGGGATGGCACCCTATGAAGCTCTGTATGGACGACGGTGTCAGACACCATTGTGTTGGTACCAAGACGGTGAGCGTCTCACGATTGGACCAGATATCATTCAGCAGACAACTAAGAAGGTCAAAATGATTCAAGAGAAGATGAGAACTGCTCAGAGCCGGCAGAAGAGTTATGCGGATAAAAGGAGAAAGCCTCTTGAGTTTGAGGAAGGTGAGCATGTATTCTTGAAAGTCACACCCCCGACTGGGATCGGCCGGGCTTTGAAATCTAGAAAACTCACCCCAAAATTTCTTGGACCTTACCAAATTCTTCACCGGATAAGTCCAGTAGCTTACCAGATAGCCTTCCCCCTTTCCTTTCCAACATACACAATGTCTTCCATGTGTCACAACTACGTAAATATTTACCTGACCCAAGTCATGTCATAGCACCAGACACAGTATAGTTAAAAGAGAACTTGACCTATGAGGCACCTCCTGTGAGAATCGAGGATCGACGGATAAAGCAACTTAGAGGCAAGGAGATTCCATTAGTAAAGGTGATCTGGAATGAGACGACTGGTGATGCAACTTGGGAACTGGAAGACAAGATGAAGGAGCAACATCCAGAACTATTTTGAGGTACGTAAATTTCGAGGACGAAATTCTTTTTAGTAGGGGGTGTTGTAACATCCCGAAAAATATATGTTTAATTATAAATCATCATTTTATAATATTCATGATTTTTAGGAATTTTTTGGAATTTTTCTAAATGATGAATATTTTAATATATTTCTTGTTTTACGTGCATACTGAACTGAGAATTGTTGAGGTCAATGTAACGCTCCGGAAATTATTTATTTCACCACAAATAGTCATTTTCTAATATTTGTGATTTATGTGAATTCTTTCAGAATTTTTCGGAAATGACGAATATTTTAATATATTCCTCGGTTTGTGCGAATGTTTAGCAGAGTCGGGAAAACGACTGTAATGCTTCAAAAATTAAAAAATTATATGACGAATAGTCGTTTTATAATAATTGTAATTTTTGAGAATTTTCTGGGATTTTTCCGGAAACGTCGAATATTTTAATATATTCCTCGTTTTAAGTGCACACTGAGCAGAACCGGAGAAACGCGATGTTTCCTCCAAGAACCTTGAACTATGGACATGTCGACGGGGGATCTTACTAAAGCCGAGGCTGGATATAGTTTATGAGGTTTCACGATTTTCGAGAAATTATAACAGATAAAACAAAACAACACTGCGAAAAATTTATCTGCCAGATTAATTAAATACCGACTTCTGTCAACCGTAACTATTATCCATTGGACAATAGCATGTAATAAAAATCCTATCACATTATCTAAATGTAATCTACTTTATGTCTAATCAATTCACTTTAATTCAAATTTAATGTTAAATAATCAAAGCTTCTTTGGGAAGCTTTGACCAAATAATGACCAAATGACCCTTAGCTTCCAAGGGAAGCCAAAAACTCTCTCCTCCCTCTGTCTCTCTATGCACGGCAGCAGCCCACTTTGGGGAAGGAAAATGCTTTGTTTCATTTAATCAAATATACTACATTAATTTCCAAAAATTCACCAAAGCACTTTCTCTCTCTACCTTTCTTCTTCTTCTTCATTTTAGTTTTCTCCTCCTTCTCTCTAGGAGAAGCTCATGGCCAGCCCTCTCCCACACCTCAACCATCTCACAAAATTTTCATTCAACCCCATTTTCTTAATCCTCTCTACCTCCTAAACACCTCTCTTGCTTAGAGCATCTTGAAATTCCACCATTTTCACCATCTTCTTCAAGCTTCAAGCTTTGACTTCTTGGGTAAGATTTTTGATTCTTCCTTCCCTCTCTTCATTTTCGTGTTCATGGTCCTCATGGTGTCCATCCATGCTTTATTTTTCAAGCATTGGTGTTGTTTTAACCAAGTTGAAATTTCTAGGGTTTTGGTGGCATCCAATCCGAATTTGCAAGGAGTTTCTTGGTGGTTCTTCTTGATTTCTACACTTAGGTAAGAGGAAGACACTCCTCCTCAACCTCTATTAGCATCTAGGAACCTTGGTTGTGTTGTTTGTGGAAAAACCCTAATGAGGGTTATCTTTGATTTGCTAAATTAAATGCTTAGATGTTGATTTTATGGAGTTCATGACCTTGATTTGATTTATTGTGTATATCGATATGTTGGATTGGATAAGATGGCTTGAAATGGAAGAAAATGAATTTGGAAGGGCTCTTGGGTGGCCACGGTTTTGAGGTGAAAATTGATGTGTTCTTGGTGAACAAATTTTAACAAGTGAATGACTAAATTAATCAAGTGTGTAATATAAAATCAATGGAATGGAAAAATTGAGAATTGAATCCACTAGGGAGGCCACAGCCTCTAGGGCTATTTAGGACTTAATTATGTAATTTTTGGTGATCTTGGAATTTAGAAAATTAAATGATTGGAACATAGGCAACAAATTAGTAAGGTAGCAAATTTGGAAGAATTAAATACAATTGGAGATTCATAAACTTTAAAGGACTAAGGAAGGAACTTGTCATGAAACTTGAGAAAATTTTACAAGAGTAAGAACAAGAGAGTGTGAGATTTGAGATCTTAGAATAATCATACTAAGTGTATGAGAATAAATTACTTTAGAAAAATTCAATTAATTATGAAAACTTACTTAGTGTCGGATTCTTGTATGATTGGAAAATCTTGAATAAGAATGCATAATGGACCTTAGAAAGGTATTACCGTAATTGATTTCAATATTATGAAATTATGGGTCTATGTGAGTGACCATTTATGTGTTGATGCTTATCTTGGCCAATTGTGGCATATTATGGAATTGTATGAAATTGTGAATCATACATGCTCTTGCATAGAGTCTTATGCATTGTGAATGTCCTGTGGACTGTTATAAGGCCAAGTTGCCTAGGAGATTGAACACACCTTAGTGCGGGTGCGAGTATACTAGAGTAGGTCATGTTATGACCTTAAGGGCATCGTGGTGCGGGTCCCTAACATTGGGTAGTTGGTAGCTCTCCTACCCGTGGGGCAAACCGATGCAAACGCACTGACGATCTAGACCGAGACACTGTCCTATATTGTGATCAAGCGTGGAATGTCTGTACAATGCCTGGATGTGCACGCGAGAATTATTGATTTTAGCACTTTGGCCGCGGTAGCCGAGTTACAGACATGTCCCCTGATCTTTCTCTCCGACTGTTTGTTTCTAGCTCCATGGAGTAGGAATTTGGGAAAGCATGCATGTGCATCATGAAATAATTTGTCATTGTAAATCTTTATTTTCCGTAACTGTGAATTGTCTGATCATTACTGTAATGGACATCTACCTGGAATTGTTTATTTGCTACTGTTGGACTTACTGCTTATTATTTGGAAATGATGTTCTGAATTACTATTTAGGCGCATTGCGCCGTTTTGTTTCTGGCTGCTATAATTGGTAATGATGGTAAGATGTCTTACCTCTTTCCTATATTTGTGCATTTCTGTTCTATATTTATATTTGATAAAAGATCGTGAGGAAGATAAAGAGGGGTCACACCTTGGTTGATTGGCTTGAACGTCTGGACAAGATTTCTTCGACTACGTAAGAGTGCAGCCGCGTGGAGGCATTGATGCCTGTCATGTTCACTGGGACGCCGTGCGTCATGTACATATGGGGTTGCGGCTTTGTCTGCTGGTAGTACCCTTCCCTGGGTTACTACTTTTCCCCATTTAGTGTTTTTATTTCCGCTATATTTAATTGGACTCTGTAATTATTCTATTCTATGTCATCAGTGATTTGTGTAAATTGACTATAAAATATATATATAAGGACTATGATTTTATTTCAGTGGTTGTATTATGGGTTGAATATATTTATATTTCATTCGAGGCTCGTATTTTTTACTTATGCAGATTGTCAAAACAAAATATAGACTCTTGAGAATTTAAATTACTATTATCATGATTGTGACACACTTGGATTTAGTAACTGTGGCGTAATGACGATTACGCTCCGGTTGTTATATTCAGGTGCGTTACATTAGGTGGTATCAGAGCAGTTCATCCTGTTGAGCTGGGGTATGGACTTGCTATGTTTAGGCATATTAGAATTTGGTCTGTTGTGCACTTCCATGTCTCTTGATTGAGATGATGGGAAAGGAATGCATGACTTGCTGTAGGTTGAATGTTGATAGTTACTGTTATGCAGTTGTATGATATTGAGGACTAGCCTACTCAATATGTAATGTTCTGTGTGTACAGGAAACTATGACTTCTCCTAGGCGTGCTGTGTTAGGAAGATAGGAAGTCTTTTGTGCGGAGATCAAAAGGTTTTGGAAAACCGATCTTCCCGATAAAGAATGACTAGTTTGAATTCGGTTCGAGAAGTTGTTTGGAGATTGGGGACTTACGAGAGATTACGCCACAGGAGACAGAACGAAGAAGTTCGAGCTAGAGATCGTTAGGATTTGTGAATTGAACTTGCTTTGTTTGAATTGTGTGCTTTGTGTGACTCTTTGTGTTTGACTTCCGAAGGGAGGTAATGTTGTTTGAAATAATTACATTTGTTTTATCGTGTTATGTTTGGTCTGCCTTCGAAGAGAGTCAATGGCTCATGGCAAATGTACTCATATAAGCTCAGGACAAGAACATAGAATTATGGCTGCGACTGCAAGAGAAAATACAAAGGATAGCTGATGTGACAATTCACCAAGATCAGAGGACCGCACAACAACGGGAATTAGAGGTTAAGATTCAAAATCTATTGAAGGAAAGTTAGGCTTGGGATAACCATGGACTACCTAGATTCCAAAGGAGGAATAATGAAAAAGCTAATAAGTTTAAACGAGAACTATGTTCACGGGTACCAAGGAAGTAACAACAACACCCAACCCGTAGGGGAAAGTGCTAGTAGTAGTAGATTCAATCAGACCTCAACATTTGTTGATCTCAACAAGGGAAGTTATGCCTCAAATGATGACCGTGTAATCGTGCCATATAATTCTGGGGGTAACCCTTCCACTTTCAATTCGTAACTGCATGGATCATTTTGATTCATCTATATCCTTCTTATCTTCGACTTAGTTGTTCCCATTCCTACTGTTGAGACTTGTCTTGACACCTGAGTTTGTTTAATCTATCCTACTTCTCATGAAGATTGAACCTTTTGTTGATCTATTTTGCTTACTTCAAATCGCATCGGTTAGAGTTCATGATTTAGAGACTGATTGATCATTTTCTAGTCATATCCTACTAAACCATTCCAATGTAAACCTTATTAGTTTTCAGAATTAAGACTTCTGATATCCATAACGACCGAAGTCAGTGGCGAAAATTCGTAGCTTCGTGGGTTTAGCCGGATATTACAGGAGATTCATAGAATGATTTACCAAAATTGCTGGACCGCTCACTCAGTTGACAAAGAAGAACCAAGCTTTTGAATAGACTAATAGTTGCGAGCAGAGTTTCCAAGAGTTGAAGAAACGGCTGACCACCTCGCCCGTATTGGTGCTACCTGATCCAAATGAGCCATTTGAGGTGTACTGTGATGCTTTATACCAAGGATTGGGGTCTGTTCTTATGCAGCATAGAAGAGTGGTGGCTTATGCTTCGCGACAGTTGCGAGTGCATGAAAAGAACTACCCGACGCATGATTTGGAACTTGCAGCTGTGGTTTTTGCTCTGAAGATATGGAGGCATTTCCTTTATGGAGCGACATTCAACATTTTTAATGACCACAAAAGTTTGAAGTACTTGTATGATCAGAAGGAGCTGAACATGAGCCAGCGAAGATGGTTGGAATTCCTAAAGAACTATGGCTTCCAATTGTTGTACTACCCTGGCAAGGCGAATGTCATGGCTGATGCCTTGAACAGGAAGACCGTTAATGTTTCTGCACTATTGATCAAGGAAAGAGAGCTCATCGAACAATTTAGAGATACTTGGTCATTTGTCAAGTTGGAACCCGGAAGGATTAGTATGAATATGGTTACCATCTCAAGTGAACTAATGGAGGACATATGAGAAAAACAAAAAGTCGACAAATTCTTGCAAGAGGTGAGAGAGCAAATGGAGCAAGGCAAGGAAACGGAATTCGAGGAAGGAACGGATGGAATTCTGAGATTTCGGGGTAGAGTTTGTATTCCCCGTGACCAAGGGCTTAGACGATATATTGTGGATCATGCTCACACCAGCAAGCTGAATATGCACCCGGGCATAACTAAGATGTACCAAGATCTGAAGAAGTTGTTCTGGTGGCATGGGATGAAGAGCGATGTCACTAGATGCGTATCGACTTGTCTAGTTTATCAAAAAGCTAAGGTGGAACATCAAAGACCTACAGGATTGCTGCAACCATTGTCTATTCCTGAATGGAAATGGGACAGCATTGCAATGGATTTTGTTGTGGGTTTGCCAAGAACGAAAAGAGGACACGACTTGATTTAGGTAATAGTTGATCGACTCACAAAGTCGGCTCATTTCCTTCCGATCAACATAAGGTATAGTTTGGAGAAGTTGACCCAACTGTACATTGGAGAGATTGTTAGACTGCATGGTGTGCCTACGAGTATTGTTTCGGATAGGGATCCAAGGTTTACTTCAAAATTTTGGCAGAGTCTACAGGCATCGTTGGGAACAAAGTTACGTCTGAGTTCGGCGTACTACCCATAAACCGATGGTCAATCGGAAAGAACGATCCAATCTTTAGAAGATTTGCTTAGAGCTTGTACTATGGAACAGACTGGATGTTGGGATGAAGTTCTACCACTGATAGAATTCACCTACAACAACAGTTACCATTCAAGTATAGGGATGGCACCCTATGAAGCTCTGTATGGACGATGGTGTCGGACACCATTGTGTTGGTACCAAGACGGTGAGCGTCTCACGATTGGACCAGATATCATTCAGCAGATAACTAAGAAGGTCAAAATGATTCAAGAGAAGATGAGAACTGCTCAGAGCCAGCACAAGAGTTATGCGGATAAAAGGAGAAAGCCTCTTGAGTTTGAGGAAGGTGAGCATGTATTCTTGAAAGTCACACCCCCGACTGGGATCGGTCGGGCTTTGAAATCTAGAAAACTCACCCCAAAATTTCTTGGACCTTACCAAATTCTTCACCGGATAAGTCCAGTAGCTTACCAGATAGCCTTCCCCCTTTCCTTTCCAACATACACAATGTCTTCCATGTGTCACAACTACGTAAATATTTACCTGACCCAAGTCATGTCATAGCACCGGGACATAGTATAGTTAAAAGTGAACTTAACCTATGAGGCACCTCCTGTGAGAATCGAGGATCGACGGATAAAGCAACTTAGAGGCAAGGAGATTCCATTAGTAAAGGTGATCTGGAATGAGATGACTGGTGATGCAACTTGGGAACTGGAAGACAAGATGAAGGAGCAACATCCAGAACTATTTTGAGGTACGTAAATTTCGAGGACGAAATTCTTTTTAGTAGGGGAGTGTTGTAACATCCCGAAAAATATATGTTTAATTATAAATCATCATTTTATAATATTCATGATTTTTAGGAATTTTTTTGGAATTTTTCGGAAATGATGAATATTTTAATATATTTCTTGTTTTACGTGCATACTGAACTGAGAATTGTTGAGGTCAATGTAACGCTCCGGAAATTATTTATTTCACCACAAATAGTCATTTTCTAATATTTGTGATTTATGTGAATTCTTTCAGAATTTTTCGGAAATGACGAATATTTTAATATATTCCTCGTTTTAAGTGCACACTGAGCAGAACCGGAGAAACGCGATGTTTCCTCCAAGAACCTTGAACTATGGACATGTCGACGGGGGATCTTACTAAAGCCGAGGCTGGATATAGTTTATGAGGTTTCACGATTTTCGAGAAATTATAACAGATAAAACAAAACAACACTGCGAAAAATTTATCTGCCAGATTAATTAAATACCGACTTCTGTCAACCGTAACTATTATCCATTGGATAATAGCATGTAATAAAAATCCTATCACATTATCTAAATGCAATCTACTTTATGTCTAATCAATTCACTTTAATTCAAATTTAATGTTAAATAATCAAAGCTTCTTTGAGAAGCTTTGACCAAATAATGACCAAATGACCCTTAGCTTCCAAGGGAAGCCAAAAACTCTCTCCTCCCCCTCTCTCTCTATGCACGGCAGCAACCCACTTTGGGGAAGGAAAATGCTTTGTTTCATTTAATCAAATATACTACATTAATTTCCAAAAATTCACCAAAGCACTTTCTCTCTCTACCTTTCTTCTTCTTCTTCATTTTAGTTTTCTCCTCCTTCTCTCTAGGAGAAGCTCATGGCCAGCCCCTCTCCCACACCTCAACCATCACAAAATTTTCATTCAACCCCATTTTCTTAATCCTCTCTACCTCCTAAACACCTCTCTTGCTTAGAGCATCTTGAAATTCCACCATTTTCACCATCTTCTTCAAGCTTCAAGCTTTGAGTTCTTGGGTAAGATTTTTGATTCTTCCTTCCCTCTCTTCATTTTCGTGTTCATGGTCCTCATGGTGTCCATCCATGCTTTATTTTTCAAGCATTGGTGTTGTTTTAACCAAGTTGAAACTTCTAGGGTTTTGGTGGCACCCAATCCGAATTTGCAAGGAGTTTCTTGGTGGTTCTTCTTGATTTCTACACTTAGGTAAGAGGAAGACACTCCTCCTCAACCTCTATTAGCATCTAGGAACCTTGGTTGTGTTGTTTGTGGAAAAACCCTAATGAGGGTTATTCTTTGATTTGCTAAATTAAATGCTTACATGTTGATTTTATGGAGTTCATGACCTTGATTTGATTTATTGTGTATATCGATATGTTGGATTGGATTGGATGGCTTGAAATGGAAGAAAATGAATTTGGAAGGGCTCTTGGGTGGCCACGGTTTTGAGGTGAAAATTGATGTGTTCTTGGTGAACAAATTTTAACAAGTGAATGACTAAATTAATCAAGTGTGTAATATAAAATCAATGGAATGGAAAAATTGAGAATTGAATCCACTAGGGAGGCCACGGCCTCTAGGGCTATTTAGGACTTAATTATGTAATTTTTGGTGATCTTGGAATTTAGAAAATTAAATGATTGGAACATAGGCAATAAATTAGTAAGGTAGCAAATTTGGAAGAATTAAATACAATTGGAGATTCATAAATTTTAAAGGACTAAGGAAGGAACTTGTCATGAAACTTGAGAAAATTTTACAAGAGTAAGAACAAGAGAGTGTGAGATTTGAGATCTTAGAATAATCATACTAAGTGTATGAGAATAAATTACTTTAGAAAAATTCAATTAATTATGAAAACTTACTTAGTGTCGGATTCTTGTATGATTGGCAAATCTTGAATAAGAATGCATAATGGACCTTAGAAAGGTATTAACGTAATTGATTTCAATATTATGAAATTATGGGTCTATGTGAGTGACCATTTATGTGTTGATGCTTATCTTGGCCAATTGTGGCATATTATGGAATTGTATGAAATTGTGAATCATACATGCTCTTGCATAGAGTCTTATGCATTGTGAATGTCCTGTGGACTGTTATAAGGCCAAGTTGCCTAGGAGATTGAACACACCTTAGTGCGGGTGCGAGTATACTAGAGTAGGTCATGTTATGACCTTGGGGGCATCGGGGTGTGGGTCCCTCACAATGGGTAGTTGGTAGCTCTCCTACCCGTGGGGCAAACCGATGCAAACGCACTGACGATCTAGACCGAGACACTGTCTTATATTGTGATCGAGCGTGGAATGTCTGTACAATGCCTGGATGTGCACGCGAGAATTATTGATTTTAGCACTTTGGCCGCGGTAGCCGAGTTACAGACATGTCCCCTGATCTTTCTCTCCGACTGTTTGTTTCTAGCTCCATGGAGTAGGAATTTGGGAAAGCATGCATGTGCATCATGAAATAATCTGTCATTGTAAATCTTTATTTTCCGTAACTGTGAATTGTCTGATCATTACTGTAATGGACATCTACCTGGAATTGTTTATTTGCTACTGTTGGACTTACTGCTTATTATTTGGAAATGATGTTCTGAATTACTATTTAGGCGCATTGCACCGTTTTGTTTCTGGCTGCTATAATTAGTAATGATGGTAAGATGTCTTACCTCTTTCCTATATTTGTGCATTTCTGTTCTATATTTATATTTGATAAAAGATCGTGAGGAAGATAAAGAGGGGCCACACCTTGGTTGATTGGCTTGAGCATCTAGACAAGATTTCTTCGACTACGTAAGAGTGCAGCCGCATAGAGGCATTGATGCCTGTCGTGTTCACTGGGACGCCATGCGTCATATACATATGGGGTTGCGGCTTTGTCTGCTGGTAGTACCCTTCACTGGGTTACTACTTTTCCCTCTTTAGTGTTTTTATTTCTGCTATATTTTATTGGACTCTGTAATTATTCTATTCTATGTCATCAGTGATTTGTGTAAATTGACTATAAAATATATATATAAGGAATATGATTTTATTTCAGTGGTTGTATTATGGGTTGAATATATTTATATTTCATTCGAGGCTCGTATTTTCTACTTATGCAGATTGTCAAAAAAAAAATATAGACTCTTGAGAATTTCAATTGCTATTATCATGACTGTGACACACTTGGATTTAGTAACTGTAGCGTAATGACGATTACGCTCTGGTTGTTATATTTAGGTGCGTTACATTAGGTGGTATCAGAGCAGTTCATCCTGTTGAGCTGGGGTATGGACTTGCTATGTTTAGGGATATTAGAATTTGGTCTGTTGTGCACTTCCTTGTCTCTTGATTGAGATGATGGGAAAGGAATGCATGACTTACTGTAGGTTGAATGTTGATAGTTACTGTTATGCAGTTGCATGATATTGAGGACTGGCCTACTCAATATGTAATGTTCTGTGTGTACAGGAAACTATGACTTCTCCTAGGCGTGCTGTGGTAGGAAGAATGGAAGTCTTCTGTGCGGAGATCAAAAGGTTTTGGAAAACTGATCTTCTGGATAAAGAATGACTAGTTTAAATTCGGTTCGAGAAGCTGTTTGGAGATTGGGGACTTACGAGAGATTACGCCACAGGAGACAGAACGAAGAAGTTCGAGCTAGAGATCGTTAGGATTTGTGAATTGAACTTGCTTTGTTTGAATTGTGTGCTTTGTGTGACTCTTTGTATTTCCCTTCCGAAGGGAGGTAATGTTGTTTGAAATAATTACATTTGTTTTATCGTGTTATGTTTGGTCTGCCTTCGAAGAGAGTCAATGGCTCATGACAAATGTACTCACATAAGCGTAGGACAAGAATGTAGAATTATGGCTACGTCTGCAGGAGAAAATACAAAGGATAGCTGATGTGACAATTCACCAAGATCAGAGGACCGCACAACAACGAGAATTGGAGGTTAAGATTCAAAATCTATTGAAGGAAAGTTAGACTTGGGATAACCATGGACTACCTAGATTCCAAAGGAGGAATAATGAAAAAGCTAATAAGTTTAATCGCGAACTATGTTCACGGGTACCAAGGAAGTAACAACAACACCCAACCCGTAGGGGAAAGTGCTAGTAGTAGTAGATCCAATCAGACCTCAACATTTGTTGATCTCAACAAGGGAAGTTATGCCTCTAATGATGACCCTATAATTGTGCCATATAATTCTGGGGGTAACCCTTCCACTTTCAATTCGTAACTGTATGGATCATTTGGATTCATCTATATCCTTCTTATCTTCGACTTAGTTGTTCCCATTCCTGCTGTTGAGACTTGTCTTTACACTTGAGTTTGTTTAATCTATCCTACTTCTCATGAAGATTGAACCTTTTGTTGATCTATTTTGCTTACTTTAAATCGCATCGGTTAGAGTTCATGATTTAGAGACTGATTGATCATTTTCTAGTCATATCCTACTAAACCATTCCAATGTAAACCTTATTAGTTTTCAGAATTAAGACTTCTGATATCCATAACGACCGAAGTCAGTGACGGAAATTCATAGCTTCGTGGGTTTAGCTGGATATTACAAGAGATTCATAGAAGGATTTTCCAAAATTGCTGGACCGCTCACTCAACTGACAAAGAAGAACCAAGCTTTTGAATGGACTAATAGCTGCGAGCAGAGTTTCCAAGAGTTGAAGAAACGACTAACCACCTCACTAGTATTGGTGTTACCTGATCCGAATGAGCCATTCGAGTTGCACTGTGACGCTTTATACTAAGGATTGGGGTCTGTTCTTATGCAGCATAGAAGAGTGGTGACTTATGCCTCGCAACAGTTGCGAGTGTATGAAAAGAACTACCCGACGCATGATTTGGAGCTAGCAGTTGTGGTTTTTGCTCTGAAGATATGGAGGCATTTCCTTTATGGAGCGACGTTCAACATTTTCAGTGACCACAAAAGTTTGAAGTACTTGTATGATCAGAAGGAGCTGAACATGAGGCAGCGAAGATGGTTGGAATTCCTAAAGAACTATGACTTCCAATTGTTGTACCACCCTGGCAAGGCAAATGTCGTGGCTGACGCCTTGAGTAGGAAGACCGTCAGTGTTTCTGCACTAATGATAAAGGACAGAGAGCTCATCGAACAGTTTAGAGATACTTGGTCATTTGTCAAGTTGGAACCCGGAAGGATTAGTATGAATATGGTTACCATCTCAAGTGAACTAATGGAGGACATACGAGTAAAACAAAAAGTCGACAAATTCTTGCAAGAAGTGAGAGAGTTAATGAAGCAAGGTAAGGAAACGGAATTCGAGGAAGGAATAGATGGAATTCTAAGATTTCGGGGTAGAGTTTGTATTCCCCGTGACCAAGGGCTTAGACGATATATTGTGGATCATGCTCACACCAGCAAGCTGAATATGCACCCGGGCATAACTAAGATGTACCAAGATCTGAAGAAGTTGTTCTGGTGGCATGGGATGAAGAGCGATGTCACTAGATGTGTATCGACTTGTCTAGTTTATCAAAAAGCTAAGGTGGAACATTAAAGACCTATAGGATTGTTGCAACCATTGTCTACTCCTGAATGGAAATGGGACAGCATTGCAATGGATTTTGTTGTAGGTTTGCCAAGAACGACAAGAGGACACGACTCAATTTAGGTAATAGTTAATCGACTCACAAAGTCGGCTCATTTCCTTCCGATCAACATAAGGTACAGTTTGGAGAAGTTGACCCAACTGTACATTGGAGAGATCGTTAGACTGCATGGTGTGCCTACGAGTATTGTTTCGGATAGGGATCCGAGGTTTACTTCAAAATTTTGGTAGAGTCTACAGGCATCGTTGGGAACAAAGTTACGTCTAAGTTCGGTGTACCACCCACAAACCAATGGTCAATCGGAAAGAACGATCCAATCTTTAGAAGATTTGCTTAGAGCTTGTACTATGGAACAGACTGGATGTTGGGATGAAGTTCTACCACTGATAGAATTCACCTACAACAACAGTTACCATTCAAGTATACGGATGACACCCTATGAAGCTTTGTATGGACGATGGTGTCGGACACCATTGTGTTGGTACCAAGACGGTGAGCGTCTCACGATTAGACTAGATATCATTCAGCAGACAACTGAGAAGGTCAAAATGATTCAAGAGAAGATGAGAACTGCTCAGAGCCGGTAGAAGAGTTATGCGGATAAAAGGAGAAAGCCTCTTGAGTTTGAGGAAGGTGAGCATGTATTCTTGAAAGTCACACCCCGACTGGATCGGCCGGGCTTTGAAATCTAGAAAACTCACCCCAAAATTTCTTGGACCTTACCAAATTCTTCGCTGGATAGGTCCAGTAGCTTACCAGATAGCCTTGCCCCCTTTCCTTTCCAACATACACAATGTCTTCCATGTGTCACAACTGCGTAAATATTTACCTGACCCAAGTCATGTCATAGCACCGGGACATAGTACAGTTAAAAGAGAACTTAACCTATGAGGCACCTCCTGTGAGAATCGAGGATCGACGGATAAAGCAACTTAGAGGCAAGGAGATTCCATTAGTAAAGGTGATCTAGAATGAGATGACTGGTGATGCAACTTGGGAACTGGAAGACAAGATGAAGGAGCAACATCCAGAACTATTTTGAGGTACGTAAATTTCGAGGACGAAATTCCTTTTAGTAGGGGAGTGTTGTAACATTCCGAAAAATATATGTTTAATTATAAATCATCATTTTATAATATTCATGATTTTTAGGAATTTTTCTGGAATTTTTCGGAAATGATGAATATTTTAATATATTTCTCGTTTTACGTACGCACTGAGCTGAGAATTGCTGAGGTCAGTGTAACGCTTTGGAAATTATTTATTTCACCACAAATAGTCATTTTCTAATATTTGTGATTTATGTGAATTCTTTCGGAATTTTTCGGAAACGACGAATATTTTAATATATTCTTCGGTTTGCGCGAATGTTTAGCAGAGTCGGGAAAACGACTGTAATGCTTCAAAAATTAGAAAATTATATGGCGAATAGTCATTTTATAATAATTGTAATTTTTGAGAATTTTCTGGGATTTTTCCGGAAACGTCGAATATTTTAATATATTTTTCGTTTTATGTGCGCACTGAGCAGAACCAGAGAAACGCGATGTTTCTTCCGAGAACCTTGAACTATGGGCATTTTGACTGGAGATCTTACTAAACCCGAGGCTGGATATAGTTTACGAGGTTTTACGATTTTCGAGAAATTATAACAGATAAAACAAAACAACACTGTGAAAAATTTATCTGCCAGATTAATTAAATACCGACTTCATCAATAAACTATTATCCATTGGATAATAGCATGTAATAAAGATCTTATCACATTATCCAAATGCAATCTATTTTATGTCTAATCAATTCACTTTAATTCAAATTTAATGTTACATAATCAAACTTCTTTGGGAAGCTTTGACCAAATAATGACCAAATGACCCTTAGCTTCCAAGGGAAGCCAAAAACTATCTCCTCCCTCTCTCTCTCTATGCTTGGAAGCAGCCCACTTTGGGGAAGGAAAATGCTTTGTTTCATTTAATCATATATACTACATTAATTTCCAAAAATTCACCAAAGCACTTTCTCTCTCTACCTTTCTTCTTCTTCTTCATTTTAGTTTTCTCCTCCTTCTCTCTAGGAGAAGCTCACAGCCAGCCCCTCTCCTACACCTCAACCATCACAAAATTTTCATTCAACCCCATTTTCTCAATCCTCTCTACCTCCTAAACACCTCTCTTGCTTGGAGCATCTTGAAATTCCACCATTTTCACCATCTTCTTCAAGCTTCAAGCTTTGAGTTCTTGGGTAAGATTTTTTATTCTTCCTTCCCACTCTTCATTTTCGTGTTCATGGTCCTCTTGGTGTCCATCCATGCTTTATTTTTCAAGCATTGGTGTTGTTTTAACCAAGTTGAAATTTCTAGGGTTTTGGTGGCACCCAATCCGAATTTGCAAGGAGTTTCTTGGTGGTTCTTCTTGATTTCTACACTTAGGTAAGAGGAAGACACTCCTCCTTAACCTCTATTAGCATCTAGGAACCTTGGTTGTGTTGTTTGTGGAAAAACCCTAATGAGGGTTATTCTTTGATTTGCTAAATTAAATGCTTACATGTTGATTTTATGGAGTTCATGACCTTGATTTGATTTATTGTGTATATCGATATGTTGGATTGGATTGGATGGCTTGAAATGGAAGAAAATGAATTTGGAAGGGCTCTTGGGTGGCCACGGTTTTGAGGTGAAAATTGATGTGTTCTTGGTGAACAAATTTTAACAAGTGAATGACTAAATTAATCAAGTGTGTCATATAAAATCAATGGGATGGAAAAATTGAGAATTGAATCCACTAGGGAGGCCACAGCCTCTAGGGCTATTTAAGACTTAATTATGTAATTTTTGGTGATCTTGGAATTTAGAAAATTAAATGTTTGGAACATAGGCAATAAATTAGTAAGGTAGCAAATTTGGAAGAATTAAATACAATTGGAGATTCATAAATTTTAAAGGACTAAGGAAGGAACTTGTCATGAAACTTGAGAAAATTTTACAAGAGTAAGAACAAGAGAGTGTGAGATTTGAGATCTTAGAATAATCATACTAAGTGTATGAGAACAAATTGCTTTAGAAAAATTCAATTAATTATGAAAACTTACTTAGTGTCGGATTCTTGTATGATTGGCAAATCTTGAATAAGAATGCATAATGGACCTTAGAAAGGTATTACCGTAATTGATTTAAATATTATGAAATTATGGGTCTATGTGAGTGACCATTTATGTGTTGATGCTTATCTTGGCCAATTGTGGCATATTATGGAATTGTATGAAATTGTGAATCATACATGCTCTTGCATAGAGTATTATGCATTGTGAATGTCCTGTGGACTGTTATAAGGCCAAGTTGCCTAGGAGATTGAACACACCTTAGTGCGGGTGTGAGTATACTAGTGTAGGTCATGTTATGACCTTGGGGGCATCGGGGTGCGGGTCCCTCACAATGGGTAGTTGGTAGCTCTCCTACCCGTGGGGCAAACTGATGCAAACGCACTGACGATCCGGACCGAGACACTGTCCTATATCGTGATCGAGCGTGGAATGTCTGTACAATGCCTGGATGTGCATGTGAGAATTATTGATTTTAGCACTTTGGCCGCGGTAGCCGAGTTACAGACATGTCCCCTGATCTTTCTCTCTGACTGTTTGTGTCTAGCTCCATGGAGTAGGAATTTGGGAAAGCATGCATGTGCATCATGAAATAATTTGTCATTGTAAATCATTATTTTCTGTAACTGTGAATTGTCTGATCATTACTGTAATGGACATCTACCTGGAATTGTTTATTTGCTACTGTTGGACTTACTGCTTACTATTTGGAAATGATGTTCTGAATTACTATTTGGGCGCATTGCGCCGTTTTGTTTCTGGCTGCTATAATTGGTAATGATGGTAGGATGTCTTACCTCTTTCCTATATTTGTGCATTTCTGTTCTATATTTATATTTGATAAAAGATCGTGAGGAAGATAAAGAGGGGCCATACCTTGGTTGATTGGCTTGAGCGTCTGGACAAGATTTCTTCGACTACGTAAGAGTACAGCCGCGTGGAGGCATTGATGCCTGTCGGGTTCACTGGGACGTCGTGCGTCATGTACATATGGGGTTGCGGCTTTGTTTGCTGGTAGTACCCTTCCCTGGGTTACTACTTTTCCCCCTTTAGTGTTTTTATTTCTGCTATATTTTATTAGACTCTGTAATTATTCTATTCTATGTCATCAGTGATTTGTGTAAATTGACTATAAAATATATATATATAAGGAATTTGATTTTATTTCAGTGGTTGTATTATGGGTTGAATATATTTATATTTCATTCGAGGCTCGTATTTTCTACTTATGCAGATTGTCAAAAAAAAAAATATAGACTCTTGAAAATTTAAATTACTATTATCATGACTGTGACACACTTAGATTTAGTAACTGTGGCGTAATGACGATTACACTCCGGTTGTTATATTTAGGTGCGTTACACCCCCCCGCTGGTAAACCCACCAGTAATAGTGTTGATGGTTTAATTTGGTTGAGCTCGGCGGTCATTGTTGTCATCAGGTGGAGTGTCTTGGTTCTAATCCTATTGGTTATCAATATCGCAGTTGGATGGACTCTAGGATCTTTTCCTAGGACTTCAGGTTCTTCTTCCCTTGTACGGAGATGGGCTTCGCTGAGGGTTGTGCCTTCATTGTCTCCATCCTCTGCAGTGTTAGTCATTTTGGACATGGCTAATGTACTAATCCATCCTTCTTGCCCTAATTAAGGATTCGATAACATCACAGAGTTGGAAACAATCTTCAGTGTCATGGTAATGGCTCTTATGCCATGTACAATGTTTCGTATGATCTTTTTATGCATGTTTCTTTAGAGGAGGTGGCCTCTTGATACCCCAGAACTCGGTCTGGAACACTTCCCTCAAGATAGTTTCACGTGGAGTGTTCAGATGAGTGTAGCTAGAGTACTTGGCCCGAGGTATATCATCCTTAGAGGAGTTCTGGGGCTGTGAGGAGTTTTGATTGCCTTTATGGTGAGTGGGCTCACCCTTCTCTAGGCTCTCCTTGGCCTTAGTAACCTCCTCAAGGTTTATATACTTTAGGGACCGTTGCCGAAGATACAAAAAAATTAGGAATTGGTCCAAAGGCTGCTTCTAGTGTACTGGAAAACAATCCTGTTATCGATGTTCTTTACACTAATACAGGTTGTGTTGAACCTCTTAAGATACTCGCGAAGGGGCTCATTGCTCCCTTGATGAATCTCAGAAAGAGATTCAACAAACTTATGCTACTCCTTGCTGGTCGTATAGTAGAGCAAGAAACGTTGTCTAAGGTTTGACCAATTGGTGACGGATCCTCGTGGCAAGGTCACGAACCATCTTAGGGCCCCTTTCTTCGGGGAAATAGGAAAGACACGACATAGTAATTATGAGGATCCCCCATGGAAGCGCATAGATTGGACATAGACATCTATGTGCTCCTAAGGGTCCGTCATCGTAAAGCTCCACGTTAGCAAGAAACTTAAAGCTTGTTAGAACCCTAAACTCAATAAGTTGAGCAGAGAAAGGATGCTTCTAATCATCGAGGTTCGGGTTGTTGTTAATAACATTTGATATTTCGAAGTCAGAGCGTGACACTCCCCATTGATCATTAGCCTGGTTCCACCTTCCATCATCACGGTGTTATCCGGACTGACCTTCATGCTTGGATCGCTCAAGGTTTTCCAATCTATGATGTTCCTCTTCTAACATCGTGGTTTGTCACTGCACAAAGTCCAGGAGAGGGTTTCTGGGTGCATTGGACTGAATCGTGCCCTCCAAATGAGATACACAATCATCTGCATTGTCGTTCTTGGGTCCCAAGCACTAGTGCACTAGGATTTTGGACCCATGAACGTCGTCAGAGTTGGCTCCTTGCACGCGTGTACTAAGTCTTTCCCTCATTGGGACCCTACGCGATAGGTGTAGGTTTTTGTCAAAAAGTGAAGTTTCATGCCTATCGTGCAAAAGTTTAGCATTGGTTGCCTGGTTCCTCACTGTAGAGGTTTCAACAACTGGAGGTGGAACATGGTGTAACATCCTTCCTAACCTAATAGCTCTAATCAGGGTTATAGAAGCTCAGTAATACTAGTAAGAGTTATCTATTAATTCCGATAATTTTCTAAATCAATTTGAGCCTAATTCTGTAACACTGAACACAAGAGAATAATTAAAGTATTTGTAGAATTAGTTGATATGATGTAAATAAATATGAAAAACTTATTTCCTAGTTAAAAATGATTGATAAGAATTATTAAAAAAATTTGGAGAGTCAACTGACACAGTTTGGTATTTTTAATGATAACGATAAAAAGAATTGATGAAACAGTTATAGAACAGCTAAGTAACTCAAAAAATTATGAAAATTCAAGGAGGTGACAAATAAGATATGGGGAATATTTTAGTATAAAATGTCAACTAAGATAAGTATTAGTAAGCATATTTACTTAATCGCTAGGTTTAATTCAATTGGGGACCGAGTAATGAAGCTTAACTGATAAATAGCAGTATATAGAAAGTTATGGGAAAATGGATCTGAGAACCAAGATGAGTTCTAAAATTTTGCATAACATTTATGGATACTTAAAAACTTAACTTTGAAAGATTAAAATGTACATAACAAATATAAATTTCCAGCACCATAATTTGACCAATTCCACCGCCTTTGATTTTTCTTCATCCTTACCCATTTATTTGACTTTCCTTCATCTTATATCTCTCATTTTTACGCACTTAGCCAGCCAAGAGACATGGGAAGAGAACGGCCAACAAAGGAAGAGAGAAAGGAGAGAAAAAAGGAAGAAAAAGTGAAGAAAAAAAGGAGAAAAATCCAAGGAACTGAGGCTAGGAAATTGAGGTAGTGGGTTTTACCTTCCAAATCACTCATCTTTCCATTGAAATAAAATTAAAATTCTGGTTCTTGAGTATGTGGTAGTCATGGCCATGCATGGAAAAAGAAGAAGAATTCTTTGTTAAATTGTGATTTAGTTCCTATATTCTCTTTATTCTTCTTCTATGAAATTTTGAATCAATTTGGTGACCTTGGAGCTTATAGAACTCATGGTCAAGCCATAATTTTGATAAGAATCTTTGCTTGAATGCATTCTTTTCTTCTAATGATTTTTGTCTTGAAAATTATGATATTGGTTGTGATTAGAAAAATTTGAAGTTCTTTTGAAAGGCATGGCCTAAACCTAACCTTAACCATAAACCTAAACATAACCATAAACCTAACACTAACCCTAACCCTAATACTAACTCTAACCCTAACTTGAATCATATAAGTGAATTTTTGTTGGCTTTTGACCAAACTGCCCTTTGTAGCAACTATATTTACCAAAATACCACAATTTTCAAACTATTTATCAGAATGCCACTGTTTTGGCCATGATGGCATTTTTTAATCTTTGTTGGGCTACGTAGGATACGCCAGAGGAGATGGCCTTTTCCACATGGATATACGCGTGGCACATCTTACGTGGATACGCCAACACGCGTGGTATTTTCCACGTGGTAACGCCAGACGTGATGGCATTTTCTATGTGTAAATGCCACGTGTGTTGGCGTATCCACGTAGGATGCACCACGAGTGTTGACGTTTCACATATGGAGAAAAAAATGAAATGTCACGTTGCATGTGTAAGGCATTTAACCCATTCCACATGGATCTCTTGAGAAATAGCGCCCAGAGACACATACAATTGACATGCCTACTATAGAGTGCACCATAATATTGAGAAACATCAGTTTCAATTAGCTTATTTATAGGCCAAGTCTTTGCTTCTGATCTGTATAGTAATTGATGTGGGACTTTGATATTAGTAAGGCAAAACAATTAAGTAAAACAACAAAATATTTTTGTTCGATGTGGGACTTTTATGTGGGTGAGGATTAGTGGAGGACTTTTCCACCAAAATGAAAAACAATATTAGATTTACAAACCTCACTCTTTTTGAGTTGTATTCAATGTCTATAAAATGAAAAATAAAAAAAGAACAAGGGACATGGGAAACTAAACTAGTCTATAGTGTCTAGTGGCTGAACTAAACTAGTTTAGACTAGATATATATATTTGATGCATAGTTATTAATATAATAATATTACATATAACTAGCCTTTCCCTTTCCTCTTTTATTTGGCATAGAATTATCACTTGCATTTTACATCTCAACTCGTCACTTAAAGATAATCAGATTATCCAGCTTTAATTTTGTTTTAGTATATTGTATATTTGTATCATTAGCTTTAATTTTGTTTTAGTATATTGTATATTTGTATCATTATTTAATAATTGTTGTTGTTGTCTTTTGCTGATGAACATATTAAACCAGATTCATTAGAATAAAATTAGCAAAGACTTGATAATGAACTTATGTCAATGAATTGATTATTTCGTTCTCTGTTTGGAGTTTAGCAGTCAAAACTAATGTTTGCTTCAGAATTCATGATATGTTATCCTTTTTTATCTTATCAATAATAATAAAACTAATCATGAAATGACAGAGACTTCCTTATTATCTCTGGTAAAAATTTAGAAACTAACTTGAAGTTGGTCATCAAGTATTGATGGGTTCGCAAATATGAAATTTGAAAATATAGGAACTAGGATAGTCTGGTTCTTCATATAAGTTATGTCTTTGCTTACATTAGTGAAGATTCAAGTTACAAACCAAAGTGCTTATCGGATTTTTCAAGAAGGGAAATAAAAAGGGAAAATAAAAAGAATTTTTTTATGGTTGAATATAAGCATGATATAAGGTCTAATTTTTGTAAACTTTTCAGGAATATGTTGTATAAGATTACAACTTTATTTTTTCCAACAACAGCATTTAATTTATCTATTGTTCTGAATCAAATACTAAAACACTATAGACTAGTTTAGTTTCCCCTGTCCCTTATTCTTTTTTTATTTTTCATTTTATGGACATTGAATACGACTAAAAAAGATTGAGGTTTGCAAATCTAATATTGTTTTTCATTTTAGTGGAAAAGTCCTCCACTAATCCTCACCCACTGAAAAGTCCAACATCGAACAAAAATATTTTGTCGTCTTACTTAGTTGTTTTGCCTTATCAATACCAAAGTCCCACATCGATTACTATACAGATCAGAAGCAAATACTTGGCCTATAAATAAGCTAATCGAAACTATTGTTTCTCAATATTATAGTGCACTATTTAGTAGACATGTCAATTGTATGTGTCTCTGGGTGCCATTTCTCAAGAGATCCACGTGGAATGGGTTAAATGCCCTGCACATGCAACGTGGCATTTCATTTTTTATTTTTTTCTCCACGTGTGAAATGCCAACACGTGTGGCGCATCCTACGTGGATACGCCAACACGCGTGGCGTTTACACATAGAAAACGCCATCACGTATAGCGTTACCATATGGAAAATGCTATGCGTGTTGGCATATCCACATAAGATGTGCCACGCGTATTGGCGTATCCACGTGGAAAATGCCATCTCCTCTGGCGTATCCTACATGGCCCAACAAAAATTAAAAAATGCCACCGTGGCCAAAACGGTGGCATTCTAATAAATAGTTTGAAAATTATGGCATTTAGGTAAATATATTTGCCACAAAGGGTAGTTTGGTCAAAAACTTAAATTTTTGTCTAACTTATAATTCTAAAGATTTTGTGAAAGTATGTAGTGTATAAGTACAAAAATTTGCTCGAGTGTAATTTCCATGAAGCTCACGGCCATGTATAAATTAAGAAGAAAAATGTTGAATTTTGTATGTTATATATATAGTTATTCAAGAATTTAGTGATTAAAAATAAATAGAATAGTTATTCTTGTGAATTGGTTACATAATTGATGATTATGTGATTTCCGACTATGCTAGAAGAATCTAATATTTGAATTTTGTATTACACTTTTAGATGCTTATTAAAGCTCTAATTGGTGATAATGATTATAGTGTACTTGAATAAAAGTGTACTGTATATAATGAGTTAGAATTGTATATCTAGAGAGGATTGTGTTCTTATTGAGAATGTATGGAATATGATGATGAAATTTATTGGTATTGCTCCTTGATTATTCAAGTTGAGCTAGATTTTGTATTAAGTTAGAATATATGATTGAATAATCAATGCTCATGAGAATTGAATTTGAATTGTATAAGAGAATTGTGAATATTTATCCTTGAATGGAAAGAGAATGATATTGGTTTGTTATTTCCAACATATGATTATCCTCTTGTATTGAATAGATTTGGCATTGTACTTTATTTGAATATATCTGGTATAAATGAATTCTGGAGTTGATCCTTTGTGAGGGAAGGGTATCCAAATTCCATTAGAATTATGGAGATGATCTTCTGTGAGGAAGAGGATCCTATATTCTTAAAATTCCTCACTAGTTTTGCTCATGGGCCTAGGGTCCCTCATGTGTATACATAAGGATACTCATGAATAGTTCTGTGTGACTAGTTAATGGTCATAAATAGGTTAGAAAGAGTCGACCTGAAAGCAGACTATTACCAAGCTAGAATTCAGGTTATGTGAGGTGACCTGGTTCTATGGGAATTAGAATTAGCACTAGATAATGAGTAGTGATATGAATTTGTAGTTGAATATCATATTATGACTTTGATATATTATAAAACCATTGAATGAATTAGAGATTATGGTTTCTATTTAGAAATTGTTTCTAAAATGTGTTATAAGTATAAATTATGATGTATTTGAATTTAATGCTATATTATGGCTTAGTTGTGTTGTAAGAACCACTGCATGAGTTGAAGACTATACTATGGTTCTTGATTAGAAATTGTTTCTAAATTTATTTATGAATATAAATTATATTGTTTGATAATAAACGTTTTTTAAAACACGTACAATTAATAAATTGAAATTCTGTTTCGAGAAAAGGAATGACTAGATTTGGCTTTTGCCACCTTCCTACGTTATAAAATGAGTTTTGAAATGATTTTTCTGAAGCGGCCAAAAGTATTATGATGACACGGATTTTCAGTAATACTACTGCAAATTTTTTTAGAATTCTCACCCCGTTTTATTTGAATTCCATAATATTTCCAGGGATGCGTTTATTAGCAAGGAGGTAGAAGACAAAGACATAATTTAGTTTTGATGTTATTTTGTATTTTGTGATGTATATTTAAATTTGATACTCTGTAATAGTTTGTTTAATTAATATATATTATAATAGTTCATAGTATGTATGTAATCTTAACCCTTTACAGGCTCATACTTTACTTATATTGTATAAATTTAATTTCAAATTATTTTATTAGTTATAAGTGACATACTTAATTCTTGTTGTTAATGCGTAATTCTGGATTCGCTATTAGTACTAGTATTAGGATGTTATATTTTGGTATCAGAGCAGTTCATCTTGTTGAGCCACGGTATGGACTAGTTATGCATTGTTATGCATTTGTCTTGTCTTAATGATGAGATGCTTAGGTAGAATTGTATGACTACCTTGAGTTTGCATGTTATTAGTTAACTGTTGCATAATATTGAGTCTGATCAACTCAATATGCAATATGATGTGTATGCAGGAAACTATGGCATCGACTAGGTGTACTCGCGGCCGAGGTAATACAGTCCCTGCTGGTAATAAGGATAATACTCCATATATGACTGAGGCTTTTAGAGATATAACTGCTACAGTTAGAGAGCAAGCAGTCATTACAAGGTAAGAAGCAGTTGTGACAAATAGAATTTTGGAGGAGATGAGGGTCAATGCTCAACCAGCACCAGTGCAGAATGTAGCTTTAGTAGAGAATCAAGATTTCTATGATTTATCTGAATTCATGAAGGCAAATCCTCTGTCATTTGAAGGTGAATATAGTCCAGTAAAAGCAAAGGTATGGTTGAGGCAGTTGGAAAAGATTTTTGAAGTGATGAGGTGTAGGGATGATCAGAAAGTGTCCTTTGCTTCCTACATGTGAATGGGGGAAGCTGAATATTGGTGGAGTGATGTGAGAAGGTTAAAGGAAGTAGTTGGTGTTCAGGTGACCTGGGAAGTGTTCAGAACGGCTTTCTTGGATAAGTACTTTCCAAGATATTTACAAGAAGTAAAAGAATTGGAATTTCTGAAATTGGAGTAGGGGGATAGGTCTGTGGGACAATATATTGCAAGGCTTGAGGAGTTATCAAAATTTTCTTCTTAATTCCAATATAATCTGGATGAGAATTGGAAATGCATCAAATTTGAGGATAAACTAAAAGATGAAATTAAAGGAATGGTAAAACCATTGGTGATCGGGGATTTTCATACTTTAGTAGATAGATGCCGAATTGTGGAGTCAGTTAGTCCAAAACCGCAACAATAATATAGGCAGCAAAACTTTCAGAAAAGAAAGAGGGTAGATGAGGAATTTGAGAGGAATGTTCCACATCCAAAGATTCAACAAAATAAAGGGAAACAGGTACAAGTCGAATCTTTTGGACCGAAATATCCTAAATGTGGAAGATATCATGGAAGTAAACCTTGCTTAGCGGGTCAAATAGTATGATATACTTGTGGCAAGCTAGGACATTATGCTAGATATTACCCTACAGAGGCAAGAAGTAGGGCCTATTACCATACCCAAAACCACAGGGAGAGTATATACGCTGAAGAGCAAAGAAGTAATCCAATTCTCTAAAGTTATCGGGAAGATAGATTGTATTACATGAAAGTATTTGAAACTTCTCATATCAGATAATCAAATTTTGAAGACAAAATTTTAAAAAGGAGAGAAGAATTGTAACATCCTCCTTAACCTAATAGTTCTAATCAGGGTTATAGCAGCTCAATAATATTGGTAAGAGTTATCTATTAATTTCGGTAATTTTCTGAACCAATCTGAGCGTAATTCTGTAACATTGAACATAAGAGAATAATTAAAGTATCTGCATAATCAGTTGATATGATGGAAATTAATATGAAAATTTTATTTCCTAGTTAGAAATGATTGATAAGAATTATAGAAAATTTTGGAGAGTCAACTGACACAGTTTGATGTTTTTAAGGATACCGAAACAAAATTGATGAAACAATTATGGAACAACTAAGTAACTCAGAAAATTATGAAAATTCATGGAGATGACAAGTAAGATATGAGGAATATTTTGGTATAAAATACCAACTAAGATAAGTATCAGTAAGCATATTTACTTAATCCTTTGATTTAATTCAATTTGAAACCAAGTAATGAAGCTTAACTGATAAATAATAGTATATGAAAAGTTATAAACAAATGGATCTGAGAACTAAGATGAGTTCTAAAATTTTCTATAATATTTATGGATACTTAAAAACTTAACTTTGAAAAATTAAAGTGTACATAACAGATATAATAGTTGGCACCATAATTTGACCAATTTCACTGCCTTTGATTTTGCTTCATCCTTACCCATTTATTTGACTTTCCTTCATCTTTTGTCTCTCATATTTACGCACTCAGCTAGCCAAGAGGCAGAATATAACACCCTCCGTAGGGCATCACATTTCCGACTACAAGCTCATAATCTGAAAATGATTTCATAAAAAGTTTGAGTTATAAAACATGGGTTTATAAATTTCTTTTCATGGAAACATAAACTTATTGAAATTTATAGGTAACACTGAAAAATAGATTTAAACTGATTAATATACATTACTGACACCACATAATATTTAACAATTATTCAGAAAACATAACACTTACAGACTTAATTTTAAACAGAGCAAACCCCGTGACGGGTCCTACTTAATAGCACTGTAAAATACTAACGAGAAAACTCAACATACTTATTTCGTCTTGTATCCATCTTGATGCATCATATATCTATTCCTCATCAACACTGCACACCATCGAATTTGGGATGGCCACTCCTCGATATTGTCATCGAACTCAGAATATTTGCTTCTAGTTAAGTCTAAGAAACTCATTCCATCTACTATACAATTTTAACAATACAAGCACAATAAAACAACATAATAAAGAGGTGAGATCACCTATGCCAATACCAACATGGTAGCATGGAGATAACACAAATAGCACACCATACAGGTATATCATACCATAATTACAATCATGCCCTCATCATTATTTATCATCACAACAGATGTAATAAATAGTAATTACGATCCTACCCTCAACATTTTCCATATATTCAATAATTCAATTATAATAAATAATAATTACGATAATGCTCTCAACATTATCCAAATATTCAACAATTCAATTATCACATCGATAATTATGATAATGCCACCAACATTATCCAAATATTCAACAATTCATTGTATAATCACACGATAATTACAATAATGCCATCAACATCATCCAATATTCCTCAACTAATATATCACACAGATATAAATATTCAAATTATGCATGTGCACATAGACTCAATTTCCTACTCCATGGAGGTTTTCACAATTTCGAGATGAATGTTCTGGTTAATTGTCAGCCTTAGCCCAAAGACAATCTCCAGTCTTCAAAAGGAATCGTGTTCTTGTCGAGTATCGTCAATGCGTTGCAACGGACTGCATCGCCACGTGACATAGGGTACTTGCCACTGCCCACTGGATCGACCGCCATGCCTTGATGCCCCCAAGATCTATCATAGATCTTATTTTTCAATTCTCATTCTCTCTTCGACCACAAGGGCCATAATAGCTATCAGCTATTCCGTTCAATGCACGAATATCTCAATGCAAATTCTGTTCAATTTCATCATATGCCTCAATGCATATCTTTCAATTTTATAATCTCATAATCAGGGTCCACACACTGGCCCAATAGTATCTTTACTGTATTTTCAATTGCAAAATCACATTATCACATTTTCTCAATCGCGCAATACTTTTGTCGCGTTTTTCACAATCGTGCAACATTTCTGTTACGTTTTCACAATTTTGCAACATTTCTGTCACATTTCCAAATCACGTAGCGATTTTCCATCGTTTTTTTAATCGCGTAAAATATTTCATCATTTCTCAATCACGTAGTGATTTTTCAACAATATTTCAATCGCGTAAAAATATTTAAACGCTTTCTAAATCACATAGAAATATTTAAACATTTTTTTTTCAAATCGCGTAGCTTAAAAATCATGTTTTTAAGTTACGTAAATCATTTTTCACCACTTTTCCACTACGTAAAATATTTCTCAACTTTCCAAAATTCCATTTCAACCTTTCTCAAAATAATATGACTTCTCACTTCGTTTTCCACATTTTCTTACTCAAGAAAATCCTTTTCGTAATATATTCCATAAATTCACTATTTCATTGAATTAAATCAGTGTTTCTAACTTAAAATTTCCTAACGCACTCCAAAACCCAAGGATGAGTTATACGTTAGTAAATCTCAAGTCACCACGTATTCTTCATAATTCTCAAATCAATTCTAAAAATCAATCCTCTTTAAAATAAAATGAGGTTCAAACACTTTCAACCTTTCTTTTCCACTCATATACGAAAATTCTATTTTTCAAGTGACAAAACACTTTGTTTCTATTTCTTTAATCCTTGTAATAGATCAATTCCATTTCTACTTTGAAATCACTTTGTTTCATAAAACCAAGGCATTACAAGCCTTCAAAACCATGGTACATGGCCATTGAAACCATCAAATATTTTTCCTTCTAAATCAACTAAGTTCCATTCATGTTTTTACACAAACAAAACCATGAAAATTTCCTCCAAAAACCGTGAACTCTTGGTCTTTAAAACCAATCCATCTTTTCTTTTCCCTTTCCTTTCTAATCATTCAATTTTACCATTCATGAAAATTTTAGTTTGGAGACACCTATTTTGAGGTGTTGAGGCCGAAATCCTCATGGTCATTAGAACCAAAATTCCTTTTCCTTTCCAACAATTTTTATGGCATACATAACATATAATCAACATATTACATTTCAAGCATACCATAAAAACAATAAAAATCATACTAATCATGCAAGCACATATAAATCATGCAAAACACATAAACCATATAAACACCAACAAATAATTACACAACCATGGATATGAATCCTCACATGGATTCACCATCCATCAAATACAAGATTCATCTCTCACCACCATACTTGGTTGGTGAGATGGATCTCCCTCTTACCTCTTGAAGAACCTCAAAAGCTCTTTGGTTTGCTTCTTTTTCAAGTCCTTCACCACCAAAAGTTTCTTAAACACAAAACAAAACATATATTTATTAACATATTAAGCTTGAACAAGGAAAACCATGGATCAAACATGGCTTAGAACATGAAAAAGAGATAAGAAGTGAAGTTTTCCTTACACTTCACCTTAAAAACCCTAGAACTTTGCTCTTGAAGAAAGTCCTTGAAGATGATGGATTTAGAACTTGGTATAAACTACAAAGTATCTTAGATTGAGGTATAGATTCAAGAAGTAATGTTGTTTAAAATTTTTGAGTGATGGAAGGTGGATTTGGGTGCTATGGCCGTGAGCTTGAGTGAAGAGAAATGGAGAGAAAAGTTTGAAGAGCTTAGCTTTTTGGAATGATCAAGAATGAGTAATAATGGTGTCTTCATACTTTGCTATGCCTTAAGACCATCACAAAACCACCCCCCTCCTTGTACACTCAATGTGTGACCAATTTCACTAGCCACCATTTTGGACATTCTTAGCCATTGATTAGATCAATGGTTAGTATTAATGTAGATTCTAATTATATCTTCTAGATTGTAAGACTTAATCTAAGTCATTGGATCTTTATCCTTGAAATCCTAGCCATTAAATGTATCTCCAAAATGAAGGGTCAAGATCACCTCTTCATACTTTCCATCCAATGGTCATAAATGGTCCTAGCCATTTTATAAGATCAAATTTCCACCGTTGATTAAATCAATGGTGGATATCCAAAGGCTTCAACATTAAGCTTGCATCCTATTGGTCCGTCATAAAGCTGTCATAACCACTAATGTTGACTAAGTAATATAATATTTATTTTTATCTGCTATTACCCTTTGAACAATATTTTTACTGTATTTTTATTGCTCAATAATTAAATACAGTACAAAACACAGTAAAAGAAAATTTTAAAAATTGTTTCCGATTTCGGGTTTAGTAAGATTCCCCATCCTCGTCTCAACAGTATAAAAAATTTTTGCTGTAGAAATTTTTTTACTTTTTCAGACCCACTTGGGCCCACGTACAGCCCCCCTGAGCCTACAGACAACCCATGGATAATATTAAAATAATCAGAGAAATATAAAACTTTTATAATCATCCACAAAATCATAAAAATAATAAAACTTATGAAAATCAAATCAGATTAAGTAAAATAATTAAGACTTAACAGTAATAATTAAATTACGTAAAATTTTCCCTGGCCCGAAAATTATTATTTTTCTGACACGGAGTAAATCACACAAAATGATCAAATGTATTCACGAAATATTCAAAATAATTTTACAGTATACAAAAATCACTAAACAGTAGAATTTTGTTAATTGTCAAAATCACTGTCTAATAGTTAGAAAATTTGGGGTGTTACACTGGAGAAGAGAACAGCCAACAAAGGAAGAAGAGAAAGGAGAGAAGAAAAAGTGAAGGAAAAAGGAGGAAAATTCAAGGAACCAAGGCTAGGAAATTGAGGTAGGGGTTTTTACCTTCCAAATCACTCATCTGTCCATTGAAATGAAATAAAAATTATGGTTCTTGAGTATGTGGTAGTCATGGCCATGCATGGAAAAAGAAGAAGAAATATTTGTTAAATTGTGATTTAGTTCCTATCTTCTCTTTATTTTTCTTCTATGAAATTTTGAATCAAATTGGTGACCTTGGAGCTTATGAAACTTATGGTCAAGCCATAATTTTGATAAAATTCCTTGCTTGAATTCATTCATTTCTTCCAATAATTTTTGTCTTGAAAATTATGATATTGGTTGTGATTAGAAAATTTTCAAGTTCTTTTGAAAGGCATGGCCTAACCCTAACCCTAAACCCTAACTTGAATCATATAAGTGAATTTTTGTCTAACTTATAATTCTAAAGATTTTGTGAAAGAATGTAGTGTATAAGTACACAAATTTATTTGAGTGTAGTTTCCATGAAGCTCTCGACCATGTATAAATTAAGAAGGAAAATGTTGAATTTGTATGTTATATATATAGTTATTGAAGAATTTAGTGATCAAAAAATAAATAGAATAGTTATTCTTGTGAATTGGTTACATAATTGATGATTATGTGGTTTTCCGCTATGCTAGAAGAATCTAATATTTGAATTTTGTATTATACTTTTAGATGCTTATTATAGCTCTAATTGGTGATAATGATTATAGTGTACTTGAATAAAAGCATTGTATATAATGAGTTAGAATTGTATATTTGTTTAGGATTGTGATCTTATTCAGAATGTATGGAATGTGATGATGAAATTTATTGGTATTACTCATTGATTATTCAAGTTGAGCTACATTTTGTATTAAGTTAAAATATATGATTGAATAATCAGTGCTCATGAGAATTGAATTTGAATTGTATAAGAGAATTGTGAATATTTATCTTTGAATGGAAAGAAAATGATCTTGGTTTGTTATTTCCAACATATGAGTATCCTCTTGTATTGAATAGATTTGACATTTTTCCTTATTTGAATATATTTGGCATAAATGAATTCTGGAGTTGATCATTTGTGAGAGAAGGGTATCCAGATTCCATTAAAATTATGGAGATGATCCTCTGTGAGGAAAGAGATCCTATATTCTTAAAATTCCTCACTAGTTTTCCTCACAGGCTTAGAATCCTTCATATGTATACATAAGGATACTCAGGAATAGTTATGTATGACTAGTGAATGGTCATAAATAGGTTAGAAAGAGCCGACCTGAAAGCAGACTATTACCAAGCTAGAATTCAAGTTATGTGAGGTGACTTAGTTCTATGAGAATAAAATTAGCACTAGATGATGAGCGCTGAGATGAATTTGTAATTGAATATCATATTATGACTTTGATATATTATAAAACCATTGAATGAATTAGAGATTATGGATTCTGTTTAAAAATTGTTTCTAAAACGTGTTATGAGTATAAATTATAATGTATTTGAATTTAATGCTATATTATGACTTAGTTGTGTTGTAAGAACCATTGCATGAGTTGAAGACTATGGTTCTCTTGATTAGAAATTGTTTCTAAATTTATTTATGAATATAAATTGTATTATTTGATAATAAATATTTTTTAAAATAGTTAACAAATTGAAATTCTATTTCGGAAAGAAGAATGACTGGATTTGGCTTTTGTCACCTTCCTACGTTATAAAATCAGTTTTGAAATGATTTTTCCCCGAAACAACTGGAAGTATTATGATGACACGGATTTTTAGTAATACTACAGAGAATTTTTTTAGAATTCTCACCCCATTTTATTTGAATTCCATAATATTTCCAGGGACGCGTTCATCAGCGAGACAAAAGACAAAGACATAGTTTAGTTTTGATATTATTTTGTATTTTGTGATGTATATTTAAATTTGATACTCTATAACAATTTGTGTAATTAATATGTATTATAATATTTCATAGTATGTGTATATAATCTTAACCCTTTATAGGTTCATACTTTACGTATATTGTATAAATTTAATTTCAAATTATTTTATTAGTTATAAGTGACATACTTAATTCTAGTTGCTAATGCGTAATTCCGGATACGCTATTAGTACTAATATTAGAATGTTACACATGGTGGGGAGGATGGTGCGTCGTTGGTCATTGCCTTCAGCATGCAGAGGTTTGTGCAGCCTCTCATCTCCTTAAATTTTGTCTCGTGTTCACCATGGTTGAGTGGGAATAGAAGTTTATGGTTCCCCACAAACAGTGCCAATGTTCAATAGTAGATACTGAGTTGTACCTAGAGAGGCACATTCAGGTGGTTTCCTCCTTACGTAGCAGCAGCAAAGCATATTGGAACAAGGAGGGTTGGTACCTGCAAAGACACTCCAACGCTCAAGTCAGGTTGTGCGCAATTAGGGTTTTTGTTGTAGAGCAATAGATTACTTGTTAGAGGTGATTGAACATAGTATTTATAGAGGTTGAATTGGGAGATATGCTCACATAATAGTTACAGATGATCCCTATAATATCGGAATATTGATACTGCATACGAGTAGTCAAAGGCGATTATCAGTGCTATTATTACGCAAGATCATAATTGATAATTATGGATACCGTAGGATTTATCCACTGCGCAAATCTCGCAGTAATATTGTTGTTATTCAATGTTGTGGTCTGATATCTATTGTAGAGGGATCTCATCAATGTACCAGGAATTCCCGCTGGGACGTCAATGACAAACTCTGGCTAGACACGTGCCGAGTTGACCCATGGGACAAGATCCCAATCATGGTCCAGAGCATCAACATTGGTTATATACCTTATTTTAAAACTTTGTGATGTATTGTATTTATATGTTATTCTAATTCGATAGTTTTTTTTGTTGTAGAATTCTATTTATGGGTTCTATTTATAAATTTGGTCCTTTTAAACAATGTTGATGAATAATCGCTTTTGCTTATTTTGTAAGTTGTGGTTCCTTTTTTTTTTTCATTTATACCAATTTGGGAATTAGTGAAGTCACTGCTGCCATTTATATGATGTGGATACTTTAACGGTATTATATTCCTATTCTAAGTTTTTTTTTTCGTATCACAACTTTTGTCATAATGTGTTTCATAATTTAGGTATATTATTAGATAATTATCTGCAGCATGATAATTGTTTCCTTTCTAACATTGTTCTAGAGTTACCTGTCTGGCTTAGTTTATCCTACCATAATCTATTGTTAAACTTGGTTCAAATTAATTGGTTGGTGCATGATAATGGTTCATGTGTTTCTTTTATATGTGTGAGTTCCTTTATAATACATCTATAAAGGCATGTTAATGATATTCCTTTGACTCTATGTGTAGGGGGTTGTTGAAGAAAAAAAACTTTTGAATTGCAAGGTGCATGCATTGCTAAATGGGCTATGTTTTTAACTTTGTGTAGAAATTGGCTCCTTTCCATTGATTCTATTGTTCCTTTTTTATTCCTATATTCCTTTCTGTCATGAGTATTTACTATCATAAATACAAGTTATTAGTTGCTACTACTTTTATTTATATTTGCTTTCACATGATTTCTTTTTACTAACGAGTGATTGTTCCTTTTTTTTTTTTTTCCTATATGTTCCTTTTTCACATGATTGATTCCTTATATTTGCTTTCCCTAAAATTTGTTGTCATTGGTTGTTGCTGCTTTGTATTTACGAATGATTGTTATTTCGGTTAGTTCCTATAGACTATGAACCATGTCTATTTTGGTTAGTTGCTGCTTTGTATTTATGTTTAAGCTATGACTATTTTGGTTTGCTCCTATAACTGGCTGGTGCTTTATATAAGGTTTTTACTATAGATTTTTATTCCTGCTATGATATATGATTTTTGTGTCAGCATCTTAATCTAGATTATACCTGTTTTCAACTTGGTTTATTTGATATTTGTTTATTTTTCTTATTTCCTTTTGTGTGTTTCTCCTAACTGATTTCATATTTGACCGTGACTAGAGGAAGACGGAAGCATTTATAGGTTCAAAAACAGCTAACCAAGTAATTTTGTAAAAGTGAAACCTATACTTTTCATGTTAAATAATTCTAAGGAATTCGTTTTTCACTGCTGGTGAACTAATTTTATTTTTGTTTAGTTCTATTTTGTTGGCTCAATTACATGGGAATTCTCTACTATATGCAACGCTGCAACCTGTAGTTTGCATGTTAAATAGTTCTAAGAATTTTTTTTAAAATTATTGGTGGTGAGCTTATTTAATTTTTGTTTTGTTTTGGTGACTCGGTCACATGGGAATTTTGTGATATGCAATTACAACTACAACCTGTACTTTTTATGTTAGATAGTTCTATAAAATTGGCAGACTTTGACTTAAATTATTTGTTATGCATAAGGTGCAGTTTTTATGCATCACAATAGACATTCTTTGGTAAAGATGTTTACCAGGAATTTTAGTTGGGAGGTTCATAAGACAATGACTATTTGCCTATTGTTAAGTCTAATGAGGAGGAGTTCTTTCTCAGTAGAGAAGAGATCAATTTTCATTCTTCTAATAACTTTTTTTATTTTGATTTTTATTTGGAGAGATAAAAAATTAGGGACTGTGTTCCAATTGCTAAATTTGCCTACCAAGAGGGGGGAAAAAGAGATGATAGCCTGTTTTGGATAGCAAACTTAATGTAAGGTCTTCAAAGTACAAAACATGAAGTGGCTATTGAACTAACTACATTTCTCCATGTTGGCACATGGACTTGTGTTCTCCACATTCATAAGGTTCTTTTGGAAATGATTGAATCTGTTTGTTTTCTGATCAGAAGTTTTTTTTTTTTTTAAGATGTAATTATTGCTTATGCTTGAAGGAGTCTTCTTCGGGTTTCTTTGCTAATAGGTTCGTTTTGGTATCTTTATTTAATCTGCCATGGGTTTTGGGAATGGGTTCAATATTTAGGTTGTATTAGGTATTTGATATGAGTTGCACATATGTGCATAACTAAATGTTTAATAATTTTTCAATATGTATATGTGGGAAACATGTTTAGGGTATGGTTTTATCAGTCATATTCTCTGTGAATAATAATTAGTACTGGAATGGGTCTTATGATATTGTCATATTGTCTGCCTGCCATTTTTCATTGGAAATAGGTTTAGGATATGGTTCTATTAGTCATATTCTCTTAATTAAGTTGTGCGTAATAATCAATATTAGAAAGAAAAATGATATTGTTGTATTGTCTGCCTACCATTTTTCATTTTGTTAACATTATACACCCTAACGTGTAACATATTAGTTAGATTTTTGAGTTTTTACTTAACATAGCATTCAGGCTAAGAAGGATATCCTTTTCATTTAGAAAGGGTTGGAGATGGTTTAATTCCCACAAGCACATTTACTGAAAAACATTTATTAATTGATTAAATGAAAACATACTTGAATATGCACATTTTGCAGGTTAATCCAGTAGGTTAGAAGCATATCATTTTAATTAAGGAGTCAGAGATGGTATAATGGTAGTCAACACCTTTATCAGATCCCTTAGTACATGGCAATTATTTGAAATTTATGAATGGGTAACTTCCCTCTCTTTGTTAGTCTTTTTTGTCTTATTGTAATTTCCCCTAATTTCATCTAATAACATAGCATTTTCTTGGAACATTTAAATGATTAACCTGTTATCAATGAGATTTTTTTTTATCTAACTTTACAATTTATATAAGTCTTTATTTATATGAAAAAATGTTCTTTAACCTTATAACTACTGTAAAAATATTATTCTTCGCTTTACGTGCAAATTGAGTTTGATCTTTAGTCTCTTGCAATGAAAAAACCGTATTTTGCTTTGCTAGGGTTTCTTCATGTGTAATCTTTGATTTGCATGGTTTTTGCAATGTCCACTGCCAAGCCATTCATTCCTTGGAGTTTTCTTGACTCCGGTTCTTCTCCTGTTTCTTCCAAATCCTCTTCTCTCCTGCCTCCTCGTACGAAAACTTTTGCACAAGCGTTGAATAATGCATGTGACATCCCTTTGAGTCAATTACCGGTTCCATGCTTGAAGGGTGGTGATCTTGCAGTACAAATTCCAGAAGATGAATATCGTGCAGGTTTGGATTCTTGCAAAACAAATCTTCATGGGAGATTAATGCTGTCCAAAGGTGATACTCCTCTGAAATATGGTGACCTGCGTGCCAAGTTATCCAGACTTTGGAATCCAATTGGTCATTGGAGAATGGTACCAATTGGAAAGGGTTTTTTTGAATTTTCTTTTTCTTAAGTTGAGGATTTGCGCAAGATTTGGTCCTCTGGTTCGTGGAATTTAGAGCCTGGAATCTTATGTTTATTCTCATGGTCTCCTAATTTTAACCCTTCAATGGTTAAACAGACGAACACACAATGCTGGATAAGGATTCATGGCCTTCCTCAAGAATATTGGAGACCAAAGATATTGTTTGCTATTGTCAGAGCTATTGGTGTTCCTTTGTCTTTGGATGATACTACAATCAACAAAACTCTTGGTTATTATGCGCGTATTTTGGTGGACATTGACCTTGCTTGTGATCTGCAAGATCAAGTTCTGGTTGAGAGGCAGGGTTTTGCTTTCTTCGTTGGTATTCAATATGAAAAGCTACCGTCTTTCTGCACTTCTTGCAAAATTATTGGTCACTCGTTAGACATATGTACTAAAAATAGTAAGAAGGTGCAAGGCCAGTCCAAAGATCATCAAATTCCGAGAGGGAATAATATTTATGGGGGTCCAAAAAATCCAACTATGAAATTTATCCCAAAAGATAAGGGACTGGATAATCTTAATACTCCTGAGGTTTTGAATAAGAATTCTGCTGAACCTTCTACAGAGGATGTCGAGGTTAATAATCTTGATAATCAAGAAAATGTGTTAATTCAAGAAGAGGAAGCATTGGATAATGTTGCTGAAGAGGAGGTGCATCCGGTTTCTATTAAGAATACTTCTCAGCAAAACTTTAATGCTGATCTTCATGATCCCAATCCTTTGTTGGGATTTGTTACTGATTTTAATCATTCTCCTGTTATAGAAGTTGATGTCAATACTAATCTGGATGCTGCTTTACATGATGACCTTTCTATAAATGGCTCTAACCATGATTTTTCTATTCAGAATGATGTTGATCATGTCTCGACCACCCTTCCTGTTAATGATAACAATACTGAAGTTTCAGATAAGGTGGCAGATCTGATTGAGCCAAATAATTTTGAGACTCCTTTGGTTCATCCTAACCCAAATGTTAACAAGGATTTGCATAGTGTGACTAAATTCTGGAGTGGAATCAATGATGATGAAGTAGATGATTCTATAGAAAATCAGGAATCTTCCTGTGATTCTGGGAATAATGCTAAAGGAAATCCAAGTAAATATCTTGCTGCGGTCGAAAATTTGTTGGATAATCAAGGTTTTTCTAAAGTCTTGTCTAAGTCACAGAGAAAGAAACTTAGGAAGAAAAATTTTCAAATACAAAAGTCTAGTGGTTATGCAACCCTATCTAGGGGAGGTATTACTCATGGTGATCAATGTTGAAAATTCTTTATTGGAATCTTAGGGTCCTTGGTAACCCTGAAACAAGGTCTTTTCTTAAAAAGCTCTGTAGTATACATAAACCATATTTTCTCTTTGTGTCTGAACCATGGATTACTTCTGATCAGGTTCCTTATAGTTTCATTAATAGTTTGAATATGAAGATTTTTGCTGAAAACAATAGGGGCGATTTTGCCTCTAATCTGTGGTGCCTTTGTACAAATTCTTTTTCTCCTACCATTGTTGCCTGTTCAAAGCAACATGTCTCTTTTTCGGTTGGTGTTGGTAATCATCTGATTTATATCTCAGCTATATATGCTGTTGTTACTTATATTGCCAGGAGAGATCTCTGGATTGATTTGGAGAGGTTACAACATTCTTATAAAGCTCCTTGGTGTTTTATAGGAGATTTTAATGCTGTCTTGGGAGCTCATGAACATAGAGGTAAAAATCTGCCCTCTCGAATTTCTTGTGATGTGTAACACCCCAAATTTTCGTATCTCTTAAACAGTAATTTTAACAGTTAATAGAATTTTACTGTTTAGTAATTTCTGTGCACTGTAAAATTATTTTGTTTATTCTGTCAACGTATTTGATTGTTTTGAGTGATTTACTCCGTGTCAGGAAAATAAAAATTTTCGGGCCGGAGAAAATTTTACGTAATTTAATTTTTACCGTTAGGTAATTATTTTACGTAATCTGATTTGATATTTGTGCATTTTATAATTTTTGTGATTTTTGTGGATGATTATGAATTTTTTTACTGTTTGTGGGCCCATGGGGTGTATGTGGGCTCAGGTGGCCATACGTGGGCCCAGGTGGGTCCCGCAAAGCAAAAATTTTTCTACGCATAAAAAAATTTGTACTGTTTAGACAGAGACAGGGGATCTTACTAAAACTGAATCCGGAAATAGTTTTAAAAAATTTCTTGTACTGTGTTTTGTACTGTATTTAATTTATTGGATGATAAAAAAATACAGTAAATATATTCTTTCGCGGGGTTTTAACAGATAAAAATATAAATTATATTGCTTAAGTCAACATTAGTGGTTTGGATATCCACCATTGATTTAATTAATGATGAAGACTTGATCTTGATTTAATCAACGGTGGAGATTTGATCTTAAAAGTGAATAAGATCATTTATAACCATTAGATGGAGATTAAATCAAGGGTAGAGATTTAGTCATATAAAGTGGCTATGACCATTTACAACCATTGGATTTAGAATTGATCAAAGGTTGAGATTTGGTCTTGTAAAGTAACAAGGACCATTTATGACCATTGGATGTTAATTTAATCAATGGTGAAGATTTAGTCTTAAAAAGTGACAAAGACTAATTATGACCCTTGGATTAAAAGTTTGAAGGAGCAATCGTGACCATTAATTTTTGGAGACACATCCAATGACTAGAATTTCAAGGAGAAAAATCTAATGGCCTAAATTAAGTCTTCTAAAATCAAAAGTCTACCTAAATCCTAACCATTGAATTAATCAATGGCTAGAAATGTTCCAAATGGTAGCTAATTATTATGGTCATTTATTGAATGCACAAGGAGAAGCATGCATGGAAGGGGATGGTTTTGGATTGTTTAGGAGACATTTTTTAGTAGCCTTTTTAGGCTAAAGAAAAAGTTTCATGTCATTATTATTGGTCTTAGTCAATGTTTCATCATAATTGATCATTATTGATCAAATAGCACTCAAGAAGAATGCAAGAAGGGGGGCTACGGTTGTGGTCTGAATTTAGGAGCTTTGAAGACTACAATTGATCACCTTTGGTCATTATTGATCATTCATTCTTGTCTCCAAAATTATCAAGAACCAAAACACAAAAGTTTTCTCTCCATTTCTCTCCTTCTTCATGTTTCGGCCAAGCACTTCAAGAACACCTTTCATCACTTTTTAATTTCATCCAACTTAATTTTCTAAACCTAAACACCATTCTAAGAACATCTCTAGTTATGAGTTTTTTCAAAATCATTCATCTTGGGCTTCAAATCCAAGCTTCAAGTTTCTAGTAAAAATGAAAAATTCCATCTTTATGCTTCAAGAGAAACCATTCGGTCAAGACACTCAAAACCACCATCCAATCTCTTTTAATTTCATCCAACCATAGATCTTGAATTTACATGATATTCTAAGCAACTTTCATGTTGGAGACTTTCTCTAAATCATTCATCTTCATGGACTTTCTTCAAGATCAAAGTTATAGGGTATTTGTGGTGAAGTGTAAGAAGACTTCATTTCTTCTCTTCTTTTTCATGATCTAAACCATGTTTGATCCATGGTTCTCTTAATCAAGCTTAGTATACTAATTTTTATGTATTATGTTTTGTATTTGAGAAGCCCTTTGTGGTGAAGGACTTGGAAAAAGAAGCAAATCAAGAAGCTTTTGAGGATCTTCAAGAGGTAAGAGGGAGATCCATCTCACCAACCAAGCATGGTGGTGAGAGATGGTTATATATTTGATGGATGTTGAATCCATGTGAGGATTCATATCCATGGTCATGTAATTAATTTGTGGGTGTTTATGAGCTTTGATTATTTGCCTATGCTTGATATGCTTTGCATGAGTTTATGACTTTGATGGTATGCTTATACTATGCATGATTTATTGCTTTGATTATGGTATGCTTATAATATATATTTGAATATGTATGTACATGCCATGATTTGATGATGGAAAGAAAATAAATTCTTGGCTCCAATGGCCAAAGAATGACTACGGTTTTGGCACCCAAGGTTAGGGTTCCATGTTGAAATTTTTCAAGAATAAGGGAATTAATTTTTGATCCCTAGAAACATGGTGAATTTTGGTCAAGACACCTCAAGATAGGTGTTCACAAAATTAATATTTTCTTGAATGATGAAAATGGATGTTTAGAAAAGTAAGGAAAATAAACAAAGAATTTATTTTTCAAAGAGTACATGAATACGGTTTTAGAAGGATTTTTATTGATTTATTTTGTGTAAAAAGTTTCTAAGTGTTTTACTAAACATGATATTTAAATGAAAATAGCAATGATAATTTTAAGGATTTGTAAGGAAAGTAAAAATGAATTTGAACAAATGGGTTTGGTTTTTATGACCATCGGTATTTCGGTTTTGAAGACAAAGAATTTTTAATGATTTTGTTTGTGTAAAACCATATCAATTTAGAAGAAAAATATTTGATGGCTTCAATGGCCAAAGACTCTACGATTTTTGGAGGTTGGAATAATTTTGGTTTCATGAAACAAAGTAATTTCAAAGTGGAAACAAAATGTTTGAATAAAATGTTTTAGTATAAGGATTTTGGAAAGGGAATCAAAGTATTTTATCACTTGAGAAATGAACTTTCATATGAAAATGAAAAAGAAAAGTTGCAAGGGTTTGAATCTTAATTTGTTTTGAAGAGAATTTATTTTAGAATTGATTTGGGAAAAATGGATAATATAATGGTGTTTTGAAAATTTACTAACGTATAACTTATTTTCAAGTTTTGAAATACGTTAGAAAATGTTAAGTTTTGAAACGTTGATTTACATCAATGAAAAAATGATTTTGTGAATTATATTTTGAAAAAGAATTTCTTGAGTAAAGAACTGTGGAAAAATATTTTCTTGAGTAAGAAAATATATTAAATGAAGTATAAAGTTATATTATTTTGAGAAAACTTAAAAAGATTTTTTAAAGGTCAAGAAATATTTTCTCGTAATGAAATTGTGGTGAAAAATTATTTACATATCTTAAAAACGTGATTTTTAAGTTACGTGATATGGAAAAATATTTCTATGTGATTTTAAATACGTTAAAATATTTATACGAGATTTGAATTTACGTTTAAATATTTTACGTGATTTGAACTACTGTTGATAAATCACTACGTGATTGAATAGCGATAGAATATTTTTTTATGCGATTGTGAAAATGGGAGAAAATTGTTATGAGATTTGGAAAGTGTTTTAAATATTTTGAGAATGATAGAAAATGATTTACGTGACGTAAAAGAATGATTTTTAAGTTACGTGATTTTGAAACAGTGAAAAAATACTATGCGATTTGATAAACGTATGTTTTTACGCGATTGAGAAAAACGTTAAAAATTAGTACGTGATTTAAAAGTGCAACAGAAGAGTTGCAACATTTTTGAAAACGTAATAGAAATGTTACAAAATTTTGTGAACGTAACAGTAGTGTTACGGTATTGTAAAAACGTAATAAAAACGTTTTGAAATTTTAAAAACGTAACAAAAGTGTTACAGTATTGTGAAAATATAAAAGAAGTGTTATGATATTGTGAAAACATAACAGAAACATTTTTGGATTGTGAAAACGTAATAGAAATGTTACGCGATTGTGAAAATATGGTAAAAGTGTTTTACAACTATGAAAACGTGATAACATGATTTTCGCTGTTGAAAGTATAGTATGATTACTGTTGAACCAGTGTCCATACACTGTTTGTGAGAAAATGACATATTTGTCTGTGATTGGATTTGGTGCATTATACATGCATTGGAATGGTCCGATGAGGATTAGATATGGCTGATTGCCTAGGAGAAACACACCTCTTGAGTGGGTGTGATATGCGTAGTGTAGGTCACTTGTTGACCTTGGGGGCATCGGGGTGCGGGTTGCTTACACGGGTGGTTGGTCGCGCTTCTTCCCGTAGGTTAGACCGATGCAACACACCGATGATCCTGACCGAGACACTATTCTTATTCAAGATCTGTTAAGGACTGTCGTGTATATGCTAGATGTGCAAAATCAAAATGAGGATTATAGCACGTGGTCTGAGGCATGTGGTACCGACAAATCTTTTCGATCATTTCTCTGACCTGAGTTTAGCTCCATGGAGTAGGAAATCGAATCTTATGTACATGCATAATCTGAACACTTATATCTGTATGATATATTAATTGAGGAATATTGGCTATGACAACTGTTTTGAATACTTGGATTGATATATAATTGGATGATGATAGTTGATTAATATTGAATATATTATTGGAAGTTTGGTATGATATCCCTGTATGATATTGTTGTTTGTGTTATCTCTGTCTGCTATGTGTTGGTATTGGCGTAGGTGATCTCACCTCTTTGTTATGTTGTTTTCTTTGTGTCTGTCATCTTGTTAAAATCAAATAATAGAATGATCGAGTTGTCTTAGACATAACGGGCGATGGATACTCAAAGATTGATGAAAACATTGAAGAGTGGCTGTCTCAAGTTCGAAGGTGTTCTAAGTAGACAAGGAGTAGAGTTCTGATGCAACAAGCTGGATACAAGATAAAGAATGAGTATGTTAAGTTTTATCGTTAGTGTTATACCGTGCTATTTAGTAGGACCCGTCATGGGGTTTGCTACTGTTAAAAAAAAACAAAGAGTCTGTTAATTTTATATTTCTCTTTAAATTGTGAAATATTAATTGGTGTCAATATTGTATATTAATCAGTTTAAATATATTTTCAGTAATACTTATGAATTTCAGTAGGTTTATGTTTCAGTAAAGAAGAAATTTTGAAACCCATATTTTTATAACTCAAACCTTTTACGAATTGATTTTCAGATTATGAGTCGGGAGTCGGAAATGTGATGCCCTAAGGAGGGTGCTACATGATGACTTTAGGAACTGGTCTGATTCTAATCATCTGATCCATCTTCCTACTAGGGGCTCTTCTTACACATGGTCTAATGGTAGAGTTGGCAGTAATTATACTGAGCGAAGACTAGATAGATCAATTTGTAATTCTGATTGGATCAATCACTGGAGTAGCGTTGCTTGTAGCACCTTAACGCGTAGTCAGTCAGACCATTTTCCTATCATGCTTAAAATGAACATGGTTAATAGGGAGCACGCTTCATCTTTTAAATTCATGAAAATGTGGTCTAGGCATCCATCTTACATAAACATTATTAAAGATGTTTGGAAAACTGCTGTTGTTGGCTGTCCAATGCATATCTTATCCAAAAAATTAAAATTGTTGAAAGTTAAGCTCAAAGATTGGAATAAAAATGTTTTTGGGGATGTCCATAAAAATGTCAGTTCTGCCTTATCTAATGTGGACAAAATTCAAGAGCTGATTAATCTTAATGGAGGTTCAGATGAGTTAATAAAACAGGAAATAGAAGCTCAATTGTTGTTGCAGCAGGCTTTAAGCTATGAAGAAGATTTTTGGATGGAGAAGTCTAGGCTTGATTGGCATTTGTAAGGTGATAGGAACACTGGATTCTTCCATAGATCTGCTAAAATCAGGTCTGTTACAAAGCAAATCTCTGTTTTGAAAAAGGGTGATCAGGTTTTGGACAACTTTGATGATATTGAGAAGCACATTTTGGAATATTATATGGATTTCACTACAAGAAATCAGTATATTAGCGAGGAAAATTTCCCTCGCTAATCCCTCACTAATCCCTCGCAAAAAAAATTTGCGAGGGATTAGCGAGCAATTAGTGAGGGACAAGTCCGTCGGTTCTTTTTGGTCGCTAATTAGCGAGGGAACGTATTCCCTTGCTAAACCCTCGCTAACTACAAAATTTTCCTCGCTAATCCCTTGCTAATTCCTTGCAAAAATTTAAACCGATGGCAACTGTATTCCCTCGTAAATTTGCGAGGGAAATTCCATCACTATTTCATCGCTATATAAACAATATACGCACCAATTTTAAATCTATTACAATCAAAATCCCTCGCTATTCCCTTGTTAATCCCTCAATGAGTTCCCTCGCTAATCCCTCACTAATCCCTCGCAGAGTTCCCTCGCTAATCCCTCGCAAGTTACGTTATATAATTTCCTCGCTATTCCATCGCTAATCCCTCGCAAATTAATTTTTTTTTTGCCAATTTAAATGTAAAAAAACTTAGTTTTTAATATCCAATATACCTACCTGTAAATCTTTTCAATCAACATTATCCAGCAAAAAATAAAAAGCAACAAAATACAAATCCATAATAAATCTACTAATGATTCAAAGTTATTATATAAGTTATGTAAGTTCAAAATTTCATACAATGTTGCACAAAACAAGAATAAACAGAGCATGCAATCAATCTAAGTTTGCTTCATCTTCATCTTCATAATCATCATCCTCTTGACCCTCCCTAGTTGCTTCACCTTGCAATAGTGCTTGTGAAGCAACATTTGTTGATTGGATCGTAGATAGGAAGGGCGTAAACATAGGGATTAGTTGAGTCTGGATAAAGGAAGTCATTGCTGTTGCCACTGCTGCACTTACCGCTATATTTACAAATGTGCATTTATAGTATTTGTATTCAATTTGCATTTACTGTTGTATTCTACAATTTGTATTTACGACTTCAGTTATCTCCTGTGTCAAAGGTATAGAGCGAGAAGGACCTGCAACCTCCGAGGATGAAGCATGCATAGTGTTATTGTTAATACCAATGTGTAAGCTGTTACCTATGCCATGCACTCGTCCCTTCTTGTTGGGACCCGCTGCATCCAACCATACCTGCGGGTCAACCATAGGATGAATGGAAGAGTTTTCTCCATATTTTTCTGACATCGCGGCGTCGTATGACTCCTAAAATAATAATAAAACAAGAAAAATATTAACAAAAAAATCAATAACTTAACAAATATACATGACTTGAATTATAAAGACACCTACAATGAAGTTCCTTGAGCGCTCAGAGACATAGCTTCCATCTTTCTTCTTATGAACTTTGGCATAGAGATCTCTGTAAGAAACTTGATGCTTTAACTCTACCTCCTGTAATGACATATAATCTAATAAATGATAAACACATATCAAAAGTAATTAGACAAATCCTCTAAAATACCAATGTCTTTAAGGCATACTCAATATAAGCAAATAACTCAAGTAATTAAAAAAAATAAATGTGAGAGAGTCTTGTGCATTTGAGTTAAGGAAAAATGAGATTTTCATCAACTAGAGAGTGCTCAGTAATATCAACACAGAATTTCTAAACCACTATTTACTTCAGCTAAGAAACATGCAACCATTTCAATTACACAATCCATTCAATAGATACGTATATAGGTATACACATAATTAATACATTAGTAAAGAGCTTCCACGATAAAACATGAAATTTTCACTAATGAATCGGTCTCAATTTCAGAATTTACCTATCACAAGCATCCTCCAATGGGGGGTTTTATATGTAAAATGTGGTCTCTAACTTAGAGCTTGGCTATATCTCCTTTAGAGAGTTTAAGAATAAATATGAAACATCTAAAACCCACAAATAGCGACAAAACACACACATGCATTCCCTTATTTCTTAGATAATAGATAAATGAAAATTCTTTTTGATATTCTAATAAGTTTATATTCACAACTCAAAACTTTAAATGATTTTTATATTACCATCTTGTTCTTATGTTGACCAAAGGAAATCGACCCTCCTGTATGCTTCAAGGCATCAGGCATAGCTGCCCTGTTCCTTCGGGCAGCTTCAGACTTCCGCATCCATTTTTCTGTCAGCCAAATATCCACTAGCTCATCCCACACTTCTATCCTAAGTCCTCTGGGTCCATGGCCCTTAACATCAACCAAGTTATTTGAATTTTCCTTCTCAAAGGCCTTCTCCCGCGCTCTGTTCAAATAGTCTGAATAATGATCCATGGAAGTCCGTTCCCAGACAACTCTAGCTATGTCGCGATCAGAATCGGATGCAAACTGATGCTTAGCCTACACAAATGTTATGTAAGTATATTTATTTTTTAATGAACATATAATATATAATTCTAGAAACACAATTACTTACCATAAAATCTTTAAATAGTATTTCCTTCATTTCAGGAGGATAATGTCTCCACGTACTAGCCGGAATAGGCATCCTTGTCATGACATTGTACATAATGTCTCGGGTCACACTTGATGGGAAAAACCTTCTCCTGTAAGTACAAAAAGTTAATGTTAGTAATATAAAAGTAAATAAATGTAATAAAAGATGATAATCACTATTACTTACAGTTTAGGGACATGTGCCAAATATATAAGTTCTCTGCTATCAGTTTCTATATGAGATTCTCCACTTGAAGGAACCATATTCGGGGTGCTAGTTGGTGGGTCAACAGGTGGTGACATAGAAAGGGGTGGGTCAGTAAGGGGTGGGACAGAAGCTGATGTGCCTCCAATGGTCAATGGGATAGACGCTAGTAGGCCTGCACTGGTCAATGGGCCAGTAGCTGAAGTTGTACCTAACATAATTATAGATAAACAAAAATTAATATTATATATATTACATTTAGATAAACCAAGAGTTAACAATAATTAAAAAGATTTTCCTACAAGTATACTTGGGGAGTGCTGAAAAGGTTGTAGTGGTGGAGAAATATGATAAGATGGAGAAGGCTGGGGTGGAACATTACGGCCTCTCCCACGACCGCGTCCATTACCTCTACCTCGAGTTACCATGATGAATATCTGCATAAGAAAACATAATGAAACATGATGAGTTAAGAAACTATATGTCAATAAAAACCTCAAAATATAATAATGATATTTTAGTGTAAATATCATTAACGAAATTTATTGAACAAAATTCAATTGTAACTACTTGAGTCTGAAGCAAAAGATTCTTCATCTTCAACTGAGAATTCATTAATTTCATTATCTTCGTTGTCATCAATGAACTCGTCATCAACCAGAACGTCTATTGGATTATGTATATCATGTATGTTCACTTCTTCCATCTGGGCATGTGCATCAAACAAGGAAATTGCTTCATCATCTATGACAATATTGTGTGTTCCAAGGGATCCATCATGTTGGTAATAATCAGTAGCAACTAGCTCATTCAATTCATCACCTTCATCGTTCAATGTCTCAGCCACAAAGAGTTTTGCTCTGACCTTGCAAGCTGCCCACCATTCACCATTAACTCTATTCCCGCTTTGTGGGTATCTTGTATAGTACACTTGTTGTGCTTGTTCAGCTAAGACGAATGGCTCATTTGAGTGAAGTCTTGATTTATGCTTGATGTCAACCAACCCATATCTCTCATCAACATTGACTCTATTAATCGGGTCAAACCAATGACATTGTAAAAGAAATACTCTATTCTGATTTCCTACATATGACAATTCCAATATCTTTTCAACAATGCCATAATAGTCGAAGTCATTCTCACCATATATACTACCTCTAACACACACACCACTATTCATGGTAGCTTTATTTTGTCCGTACTCCTTAATATGAAATCTATACCCATTAACTATTAAGCCACAATAAGAAGTCACAGACTTGATTGGACCATAACTTATCTCTCGTATCATTTGATCCTCAACTTGACCTATATTAACTTGTATCATTACATAAACGGTAGATAGTTGTAACATTTAGCATAATGAACATTGAATTTAACATGATAGATATGATTATGGATAAAAGGACTCACTAGATTTTTTAGCCACCTACTGAAGTCCTTATCTCGAGCTTCCAATATTTGATCATCAGTGATATTGGGATATGTTTCCCTTAGTGAATCCTCGAATTGTCTAATCAACACAATAATTAATATTTAGCATAACATAGTTAAAAATTAACAAATTCATTAGTTAGGGAGTAGACTTACTGGATATAAGGTTCTACTTCTCCACAATTTACAAGCACATATGTCTCAGCAATATGAAGTTCCACATCCGTCAAGAATCTATTCCGACCTCTCCCGATAGGACGACATGGATGTTTAAAAATGGAAAACCATTCATTAATTGTATTTTCTCCACCGTCGTCATTCCAAGGAACTTGAGTGCGCCTGGTTTGTATGTGGGGATCAAAATACATGGAAGCAAAATTGGAAATTTCTTCTAAAATATATGCTTCACAGATAGATCCTTCAACTCTCGCCTTATTTCGGACCTTCCTTTTTAAGTACAACATACACCTCTCAAAAGGGTACATCCACATGTAATGAACTGGTCCTCTAACCTTAGCTTCATAGGGAAGATGCACAACTAGATGTTCCATCACGTCAAAGAATGCTGGAGGAAAAATCTTCTCTAACTTGCAGATTGTTTCAATAATTCTAAGTTCTGCATTCTCCATTACGGAAGCACGAATTTCAGTTGCACAAACTTCTTTAAAGAATAAGCTGAGTTCTGTTAATGGTCCCCATATAGGTTTAGGCAAGATATCACGAAATGCCAGAGGAATTAACCTTTGCATAAAACCATGACAATCGTGACTTTTCATTCCATATATCTTCCCGTCGTCTACATTGATGCAACGTGCGATATTCAATACATACCCATTAGGAAATTTCAACTGTTTTATCCACTCACACACCATCTTCCTTTGATTGGCATCCAAGACATATGTCGCCTTTGGTTTTTTACACTTGCCATTCTCAACTATCAGTTCCAAGGTGGGACGTCTACAAATTATCTTCAAATCTTCTCTTGCGTTTGTGTTGTCTTTTGTCTTGCCCTTTATGTCCATGACAGTGTTGAAGATATTGTCAAACACATTCTTCTCGACATGCATAACATCTATATTATGTCGTATTAGATTAGTGGACCAATAAGGCAATTCCCAGAATATGCTTTTCTTCACCCAGTTATGGTATATACCAAAGCCATCTTGTTTTTGTTTACCTGATTTCAAGCCGAAAATGACTTCCTTAAGTTGATTCACTCTATTCAAGACATCTGTCCCACTCAAACGTTGTGGTGGATTAGATTTTTCTATTGTTGACCTCTTAAAAGAGTTTCGATCACGGCGAAATGGATGATCAAAAGGTAGAAATTGGCGATGACAATCAAACCAGCAGCATTTCCTACCGTGCGTCAATACAAATGACTTATTGTGATTCATACAAAGCAGATAAGAAAGTCTTCCATGAGTGCTCCAACCAGACAACATTCCATAGGCTGGAAAGTCACTTATTGTCCACAACAAAGCCGCTTTCATATTGAAATTTTGCTTCTTCCAAGCATCATAAGTGTGCACCCCATCATCCCACAATTTCTTTAGATCGTCAATTAGGGGTCTAAGATAGACATCTAAATTTTTACCTGGTGACTTTGGTCCAGGAATCACAAGAGTGAGGAATATGTATTCCCTTCTCATGCACATACTTGGGGGTAGATTGTACGGTGTGACAAAAATAGGCCAACAAGAATATGGTGTGGCTGAACCGCTGAATGGATTAAAACTGTCTGTACAAAGGCCAAGCCTAACATTTCGAGCCTCTAGCGCAAATGTTGAATGGGTAGTGTCAAATCGTTTCCAAGTCTCAGCATCAGCTGGATGCGTGATCACTGATTCATCTTGACGCACTCCATCTGCATGCCAACTCATATATTGTGCAGTGTTTTTGGACATAAACAGACGTTGGAGTCTAAGAATAATGGAAAAATATCGCAACACTGAGTGCGGCACATCCTTCTCATTCGATGAACATCCTGCCTTCAGTTTGAATTATGGGTGTCCACATACTAAGCAAACTGAGTACAAACTCTTGTCACTGTATTCTTTGTAATACAACATGCACTGATTAGGACAGGCATCTATCTTCTCATATCCTAATCCCAACTCACGAACCATTCTCTTAGATTTGTAAAAGTTTTCGGGTAACCTTTCAGGCTCTGAAAGCATGCTCTTAATTATGACAACCATTCTATCATAACAACTCTCACTCATGTTAAACTCTGACTTCAAGTTCAAAAGTTGAGTTACAGCTGACAATTTCGTGTGCTTATGGCAACCATCCCATAAAGGTTCATCAGCCTCTCTTAACAAGTCATAAAACTTCGAAGCTGATGGATTTGGATCATCTTCTAAATCTTGAGCTTCTGGATTTAATCTATCTCCCGCGGCATCCATAACCATATCCACGTATGGATTCCTAGGCTCCACTTCATCATCATGGACAATGGATGTTGAGTCGTTATCCCCCCATCTGTCCTCACCATGAATGATCCAATTTACTTAACCATCCACAAATCCGTACTTATACAAATGTTCTTCTACCCAAAAAAATCCCTCCAAACACGATTCCTACATCTAGCACATGGACAAAGGATGCGATTTAATGCATCAGTAATTGTTGGGTCTCCTTGAGCAACCTTAATGAAATCATCAACTCCATCCTTGAATTCTTCACTTACATAGCCAGTAGGATCATTTCTTCGTAACATTCAACTTCGATCGGGTCTCATGATTGTTGAAATTTATCTTAGCACATTAATACAATCCTTTTCAAAATCTTCACCTCTCTTTTAAAATGGTATGACCCTATCCCATTCGAAAAGACACTTTTTCAACACTTGGTTCATAGAATTCACAAAAATCACACATTCTATACTTGACGAAATTTCGGCAGCATTTCCCTTTGGTCTCCAAGTGCATGACTCAAACATGGTGACATCTACCACGATCAAGTATGCACCCAGAGAACAAAAAGAAATGTAACAGAACAAAATTTCATCAAGTATAAAATATAAGATTTGAGGAATAACCATTAACCAAGTAAAGAAAAAGTCCCTTCCCAAATTGTCCCCCTTGGACAATTCAAGATTCAATACAACGAGTTGTACCTTTAAAAAGTACACATACTCATTAATATTGAATCTCAAACGGGAAACTAAGGCTCCACTCAAATTAAAAAAAAAAAAACAGCATTATTTTTAACCATGCACCATGTAGATATGTAAGTGACATTTAATCCTAAAGACACAAACACCTTTGCCAATGCATCTCTTGATCGCACCATAACAGTATACATGTGTTTTTATAATTAACTTATGAAGCAGTGCAAAAAATGACGATGAAACTAACCTATAAATTAGTACTAGGCTACTCTATAAATTTTTATAACTTAAATGACATTGAAGATATCATCAATTATTCGATCATTATCATTAGTTATAAAATGAATTAAAAGATTTTTTTCTTTTTTTAAAAAAAAAACACCTTAGTCAACAAATTACAAAAACAAACTTTTTTAATAACCACCAAAAAGTAAGAAACATGCGCTAGGATAACCAAATAATAACATTTTAAATTTAACACCTAGCCATGTTTTTTTGGATTTTTATTTAGTTTTTTATTTTTTATTTTTATTTTCTTTTATCAAATTTTTCCTTCTTTTGGTAATTTTTTTTACCATTTTTTTACTTAACTTCAAAAGAACTAACACAATTGTACCACAATACCTTAGCTTACAAATTAAACTGGCCCAAATTCAAACCAGCAAAATATCAAAGCCCCTAAAAAACTTTCCTACCACAACCCAAAGAGAGCCCACTAGAATAGGATACAATCCTAACCCCTCCTACTTAACAAAATTGAGACCCAAAGTAATGGATTCACCTTACATAGATTTAGCTCTGACTAGAATCATGTAAACTGAAAGACTACTACTACTACTGTTATGTAAACAAAAAAAAAGATTGGCTTTCATGTAATTTCATTCCATACTATTGTTATGGTCACTTTCATCTCTTAAAAATTATTAAATAATAACAAGAGTAAACTAAAAAAGATTACAAAAATAACAAAACTATTAAGTTTATATATATATATATATATATATATATATATATATATATATATATATATATATATATAAGCATTAAGCAACCTTAGTATAAGAAAATCATATATGAGCCTTTGAATTATAAGATGAAATACGTAATTTTTGTCTTGTAGTTAAAATTTTGAATTGTATAAATAGTATATAGCAGATAGTAGAAGTAGATAGATAACTAATTATTATTATTATTATTATTATTATTATAATACATTTGCCTTCTAATTAATTGCATTTATTAAATATTTGTAAATAAAAAAAAGATTGGCTTTTGGTGGTTTAACTGCATGTCTACAACATCACAGAATGAACACGTACCACTTGAAAACTCCATAGAGAGAACATCCCAAGGGAAGAAATATAGGAGAGATATGAATTTACCAAGCAAGGGGAGGACATTACACCAAGTCAAAATATAAAACCATTTTGAAGAACTTGTAAAAACATTATGAAAATTGATAGGAACATTTGAAAATGTATAAAAACTCTGTTATCATGACATGACAAATTGACAGTAGAGTTCATCACAAAAGAAATTTCCTGTCAGAAAGATAAAAGAATAATCTGGTTAATGAAATTCACACCTACTTCAATTCCCATATCCCAAGTACCTAAAGTTGGCAAAAAATGACACAAGAAGGTCAACGAACGGGAAAACACAATTATGTATTCATGGCCAGGAAGATGTGTACACTAGATTTTCTTTACTGAGGCTCAAATTAGTGTTTTGCATATTATTCTTCTGTTATTGTTATATACGGTGCAGGGAGTGTTAAATGAAGTGTCAGGCCGGATACTTAAGCAGGAGGTTGTGGATCATTTTGGTCATAATTACCATGATCAGAAAAATGGAAATAGACTTTATAAGCTTATAGTGACTATGGTAGCCCCACGTAGCAAAATGATAACACAGCCTACAAGAGAAATTGAATTCTTTTAACTTAGTTGGCCATAAATGTATCCACTGAGACACAAGTTATCAACGTGTAGGTGGAATTATGACATACGGACCATGATATGTCTAGGGGACCAATCATATAAAACATAGCAGATGGTCCAAGTTTTGATATATTAGACTCAGGAAAGGGACATAGCCCAAATTGTGGTCTGGTCTGTCAAAGTAAAGTTTACATTTATGTCATTTTTTCACTTTATAACCTCCACAATGCAAAACATAATAATGGTTAATAACAAAACTTTAAAATATTAGAGATTTGATTGAATGAATAACTCTTTTGATTAATTCTCTCATATTCTACACTGAATTGACATTATATACAACTGATTACAAGCAACAAACTTAATAACTAACAACTCAGTAGACTAACTAATCAGTAAACTAACAACTAACTAACTCATACACCTCAACATTATATACTCTAATACCCTACTCTAATACCCTACGTAACCTATCATCTTGGCTAAACTATGAGCTACTGAGTTGCCTTCTCTACCTATATTATAAAGAAAGCAATTATAAAAAAACATACCAAAAGCTACAAAATCATGTAAACAAAAGAATAAAGAAACAAACTACTACTACTGTTAACTTCATATGAGAGTGATTGAAGTTCTATTGAAAGATAGTACCCCAAAAAAAAGGCTCTATTGAAAGAATTAACAACTTCCGAGTTAAAGTAGAGATTATATATTTAACAACTCCCCCAATACTTTATTAAATATCCCTCTGTGCCATCTTGAAGTAATAGTATAACATTTTGACATCCATATGAACACACACACTTTCATGCATTAGATAGATTCTTACAGGTAAAGGTATTGGCTTTACAAAAGGTTCGTTAGTTGAAAGTAGCTCTTCATATGATGTTGACCAGCTGCAATAAAAGTATTTAAAATTATTAGAGAGTTGTCTTAAGAAGATATCCCAAACAAATGCATAAAAGTATAAAACTATAGGAAGCACAAATTACTGGAATTTATAAACCAATTGGTACTAAAATACAAGCTTAGTCATGTCCATCATCCCTAAAACTACCATCTCTCCAGAAAGGAAATCAAACAAACATAGTTAGCAAATCTGTTGCTGGGCTAGCAGAGTACTCTATTGTCCATGGAGCTGACGTGTTTGGCATTCTTTCTTTCTTTTTTAATTTAAGAAAAGAATAATTACAATTACAATGAGAAGCCAAACATCTCTCTCATGCAACATGGCCTTAAATCATTAAATATCATTTTGTATTTGATGAAAGCGCAGTTAAATGAAAGGCTTCCAAGGCCACAGAAAGAGGAGAGATTAAACTAGTCTCAAGTGGGCTCCATTCACACTAGACCCATGTGATTTCACTAGGGGGATGCATTAAAATATGATTTCCTAAACAACTTCCACTTCAATGTATTATAATAAAGGAGTTGGCATGCCCGAATAAAATGAAATACAATGTCTAAAATATTCAGCCTTATATAGGTAAGGAGCCTACGTAACGCATGATGATTGAGCTTAGTTAAATTATAAATTTTGAAGATTGGTTAAAATCTATGGATCCAGGTATTAAAGAGAATTTAGTTAACATCCAAGCCATGAAAATCTTACAAGCTAAATCCCTTGGTAATACATACAGAAAATGAATCAAGAATGGAAAAATGAAAAAAAAATGTGGATTTCAATTTCAATACTCGGGCAATTTTAGAAGTTTAGACTATAGATGCAGCTTTATTTTCAATTAGACTTGGTATTATCCCAACCAAGCCCTGCCATCTAGAGCTATCTGCTTCTGCTGAGATTCGCAAAGTGAACAAATGGCAGTTATCTATGATTTCTTTGATTAGATTTGGTGAGTACTGAACACGTGTGACGCTGAGTACTGAGAGGTAACTCTATTTGAAAATAGTAATAGCAAGGTCAAGATCTGATAGCAATCAAGACCAATGTTTCCAAAAATAAATTGAAAGTAGAAATGAAGCAGGATTGTGTTAGGACTCGGTGCCCATTTCTTACTTTCTCCTTTTTGCTTAAAATGTCAGGAACAGTCGGTTCTAAATAAATCTCTGACGAGAAGACTGGTAATCCAGCAAGTTCACAACTTAGAAACCACAATGACTTCATAAAAGAAGACATTTTCTCTCCCGCTGCATTGAGTTCATGTAGAACTCCTTTTTCCCTTTCCGTGTCTCTGCCTTTTCTCGAAAAATCACTTTAATTTTCTTTATGTAATGTGTAAACACAATTTTCTTATTCAATCGATTTCAGTTTCCTCTCACATCCCTTCTCTCTCTATTTTGTCTAGCTCTCGCCATCTATCTCAAGACGCAAGTATCTGAAAGTAAAAATTTATTGCCAACTGCCAAGAACTTCTATTTGGGAAGACAAATGCCAATGGGAAAGCAAAATATAAAAATGTCAAAATAGATTGTTCAGTTCAATCATTCAGATCTATGACTCTTTAGCAAATCTACGACTCCATGCCTAGTTTCCACAGATATAGGTAAACAAGAGCAGATCTTTGGGGTTGAAAAAACAGGGCAAAGGTTACAGATTACATATTACAGAGACAAAAAGAAGAAAAAGGAGAGCAAAGCATACCTGATTGCGCATGGTGAGAGGGGGCAGAGAGAACACTGGGTTTTGGTCAAGAAGGAGGCAACTGTGAGAGTGAGAGCGAGAGCGCAAGTGAGAGGGGGGAGGTTCTGCTGCAGTGAGAGTGACAGGGAGATGAAAGTGAGGGTGGGTGTGAGTGAGAGGGAGGGAGAGCACAAGAGAGAGTGAGAGGGAGATGAAAGTGAGGGTGAGTGTGAGTGAGAGGGAGGAAGAGCACGAGAGAGAGTGAGAGGGAATCTGAAAGTGAGGGTGAGTGTGAGTGAGAGGGAATCTGAAAGTGAGATGTAGATGGAATATGTTAAAATATTTTAATTAATTTATTTATCAAGTTTTGCGAGGGATTTGTGACGGAAATATCCCTCATTAAAATTTTATCAGTTTAGCGAGGGGAACTTTTCCTCACAATTCTCTCGCTATTTTTAGCGAGGAAAAATATCCCTTGCAATTTCCTCGCTAAAATTAGCGAGGAAAATTTTCCCTCGCAATTCCCTCGCTAAAATTAGCGAGGAAAATTATCCCTCGCAATTCCCTCACTAATTTTTGCGAAGGAAATTATCCCTCGCAATTCCCTCGCTAATTTTTGCGAGGAACATTTCCCTCGCTAATTCCCTAGCTATTAGCTCGCTATTTTTCCCTCAACCCTATTTTTGAAATTTAGCGAGGGCTCAAATTTTTCTCGCTAATCCCTCGTTATTCCCTCGCTAATTAGCGAGGGATTAGCGAGGGAAATTTTCCCTCGCAAAATTCCGTCGCTAAATGGCGAATTTCTTGTAGTGTTTGTTTGCTTCTGGAAATGCTTGTCAGCCTAATGATCTTATTCAAAGTGTCATTCCTTCTATGGTTACTCATCAAGATAATGTTATGCTCACTAATCTTCCTTCATTGGAAGAAGTTAAAGCTGCTATTTTTTCTTTAAATGGCAATAGTGCTCCTGGTCCTGATGGGTTTAGTGGTTTTTTCTTTCATCAATACTGGGATATAATTGCTCAAGATGTTCATAATGCTTTTCTTCAATTTTTTCAGCAAGGTTGGCTACTTCCAAATTTGAATTCTAATGTTGTTGTCTTGATTCCTAAGGTCTCTGAGGCAGATAGGATTGAGCAATATAGGCCTATTGCATTAGCTAATTTTCAGTTCAAAATTATAACCAAGGTGTTGGCTGATAGACTAGCCACAGTTGCCTCTAGGATTATTTCTAAAAACCAAAGAGGCTTTGTTAAAGGGAGGCAGATTACAGATTGTATTTGCACTGCTTCTGAATCAATTAATTTAATTGATAAAAAATCTTATGGTGGACAAGTTGCTATAAAGATTGATATTAAAAAAGCTTTTGATACCTTAGACTGGAATTTCCTTATTCAAGTGCTTCATTCTTTTGGTTTTGATGACAAGTTCTGTAATTGGATTAGCCAGATTTTACACTCAGCTAAACTCTCTCTTTCAATTAATGGCAAGGCTGTTGGTTTCTTCAATTGTAAGAGAGGGGTTCGACAAGGTGATCCCTGATCTCCTATTCTCTTTTGTCTTGCTGAGGAAGTGTTAAGTAGAGGTATAACAAAACTGGTCATGGATGGTCAGTTACAACTCATGTCTGGTCCCAGAGGCGTTGCGATGCCTAGTCATATATTGTATACTGATGATGTACTGGTCTTCTGCAGAGCTACTAAAAGGAATCTTCTTAATTTAATGAACCAGTTCAAAGATTATGAGCAGGCTTCTGGTCAGGTTGTTAGCAATGAAAAGTCCAAATTCTATTTGGGTACAACTTCTAGATCAGATGGTATTTCTTCAATTCTTAGTTTCAATGCTGGTTGTCTTCCCTTCACTTATCTTGGGGTGCCCTTATTTAAGGGAAAGCCTAAACGTGTTCACTTAATGCCTATTACTGACAGAATTAAAAATAAACTTACCTCTTGGAAAGGATCTTTGCTGTCTTTGATGGGGAGAATTTTACTGGTTAAGTCAATTATTCAAGGTATGCTATTTTATAGCTTCAGGATCTATGCTTGGCCTGCTAATCTCATTAAAATGATGGATGGTTGGATTCGAAATTTTGTTTGGTCAGGAGATATAAATAATAAGAAGTTGGTTACTGTAGCTTGGAGCAAAGTTTGTAAACCTGTGTTGGAGGGTGGCCTTGGCATAAGGTCCATTAAGTCTATCAATGGTGCAGGTATGCTTAAGTTGGGTTGCGAATTTCTTTCTTCTAATGAGCAATGGACTACTCTTTTGAAAGCTAGAGCCTTCAGGAAAAATAAATTTGTTAGTTATCATATTTCTTCTTCGATCTGGTCTGGTATTAAGTCATTTATTCATATCATTCAAGAACATTCGTTGTGGCAGCTTGGCAATGGGGCTATTATTAATTTTTGGACTGATCCCTGGTTATCTAGTCCAATTGTGGATATAATTGGTGTTCCTACTGCTTTGCATAGCTCTCTGAAATCAAAAGTTAAGGATTTCATTGACAATGGCAGGTGGTCAATTCCTAGTGATCTGGTTTCCAAGTTTCCCGTTTTGAAATCAGAAATTCAGCAGGTTATAATTCCTTTTCTGTCTTGTCATGATTCTCTTATCTGGACTAAATCTGACTCTGGTAAATTGAGTTTTAAGGATGCTCACTCTTTTCAAAATCCCATAGAAAACGTTGATCCTTGGGCTAAGCACATATGGAGTAAATGCATTCCTCCTTCTAAATCATTTCTGTTATGGAGAATTATTCATGACAAAATGCCAACTGATGACAAACTTTGGTCTAAAGGGTGTACTATCATTTCTGTTTGTTGTCTTTGTGGTCATGCAGCTGAAACCACTCATCATCTGTTTCTGGAGTGCAATTTTGCAAAGCATATTTGGAGCTGGTTTGGCAACATTATTAATATGCATGTGGACTGTTCCAGCTTTCTTTCTGTCCTTTCATTGTGTAGCAGAGGTTGGAGCTCTCAGGCCCGAGATGTTGTCCTAGCTGCCATCATTTTCACTCTTTGGGCTATTTGGTTCTGCAAAAACAGGGCTAGATTCCACAACAAAAATATTTCTATGCAATCAGCCATTGGTTTAATTATGGCTAATGTTTCTCTCTCTGGTAACTCGAGTGATGGCAGCTTGTCTTCATCAGTAACAAAATTAATGATCCTTCAAGCCTTTAAGGTTGCTTCTCATCAGAAGAAAATGCCTGTTATTAAGGAAGTTTCTTGGTCTCCTCCTTCCTGTTATGTGATAAAATGCAATGTTGATGGTGCTGCCAAAGGGTGCCCTGGTCCAGCCGGCTGTGGTGGTATTTTTAGAGACAGTAGAGCTGCTTCTCTTGGCTGTTTTGCTTCTAATCTTGGTATTAAAACTGCCCTTTTTGCTGAATTATCAGCAGCTATTCTAGCTATAGAGATAGCTTTCAAAAACCGTTGGTTTAACCTTTGGCTTGAATGTGACTCTCAATTGGTTGTTTCTGCTTTCAGCAATATAAATATTATTCCTTGGCAATTACAAAACAGATGGAAAAATTGTTTAATCTTATTGATAAACACATATTTTATTCATTAAGAAACCCTTATATTTAGTCATTTACACTCTCCATATTCTTAATTGATTGAGTTTGACATGATTTTGTGAGTTTGAGCTCAAATTGGTCCTAATTGAATATTTTCAGCATTATTGAGATTTTACACTGTTTCTGTATTTTGGTCATAACTTGAGTTCCTGATATCTGAAAATCATGAATTTTATCTTGTAGGAAAGCTAAGAGGAAGCTCTACAACTTTGATGAAGAGCTCGAAGTCTGATTCAGATGTCTAAGGGACCTAAGTTGACATGGAAGCCAGAATACGGGTTCTGTCAGTAGAATCCGAACAGTGTGCACTCAAAAAAATCATATCTCAAGATGTAATAATGGATATGGGCTGAAATTTGGATATTGGATAGTCAAGATCCAAATAAACAACTTTCATGAAGAACACAATTTGAGAAAAAGAAGTCTAGTAGGTCATTTTGAGCTTGCAAGTCGGAACAGAGGAGCTGAAGTTGGGTTTGAGCAACCTACGGTATTTGGGACATATCTTAGGCTTAAGGAAGCCAAATTGGACGACCCAGCTATCCATTTTATAGCCAAGACAAGGATCTACAACTTTCATGAAGAACACTTTTCGTGATTCTGAAGTATAGTGGGTCGTTTTTGGCTTCCAAGTCAGACACGAAATTTTCGTCCTCAACCATCCACTCATCCATCCACTAATCCACTCATCCATCCACTAATCCACTCATCCACTCATCCACTAACTCACCCATTCATCCACTCATACACTAATCCAACCACTTAACCACTCCACCCACTCATCCACTAATCCATCCACTCATCCATCCACTCACCCATTCATGTCCATAATTTACCACTCACCAAAAGTCCTTTGGCATTTTTCACTAATTCAACCACTCAACCATTCCACTCACTCATCCACTAAACCAATCCACTAAACCAACCCACTAATCCATCCACTCAAACACTCCACTCACTCACCCACTCATCCACCCACTTCCCTTTGTCATTTTGTTACCTTAGACTTCTATAAAAGGCACCATTTATCATGAACAAGATGGAACTCTACTTCATTTTCTCTCTTAGTTTCTTGTTTCTTCATAGTTTCTTCTTGTTTCTTCATAGTTTTTCTTGTGATTTCTTTCTAGCTATGTGTAACTAAACCTCCCTTGGTTAAGGGGTGATGAAACCGCTAGTATTAATGTTGTAAACTTTGCATATTTGATTATTTCAACACGCTTATGTTTTTATTCATATATTTCTCAATCTATTGTTGGTATGAAGGTTTTTGTACTTGTTCCTACTTTCAAAGTAGTAGATCTAGGTTTATTATGCGCGGTTGCGGTAGTAGATCTAGTGGGATGTATGATGTTCATGTGGGTATAATTATCTTTGTGCTATTTGCCGTTATAAAAGTGGTAGATCTAGGTTTATTATGCTTGTGATTGCGGTATTAGATCTAGAGAAATATATGTTCTAAGTAATTTAATCCCGGTGTGTGATTAGACCTTAGTGTAACTGGTTTTCTAAATCTTAATGCAATTGTTGGATAGTTGTAAGAGCGGTTGCTTTATGACTAATCAAAGTGATTAGGAGTTGATTTGAGCGGTTGCTAAATTGACCAACACGTAAGGAAAACAGAGATTTACTCTCACAATTGCATAAAAACATAATTGAGCATGTTGGAATAAAAGGATATGTGGATTTACATTATCATATAAATCTAGTGGTGGATTCAATCTCTTAACCAATTTTCTTATATTGTTGATTTCAGGTTTGTTTATTATTATCTTTGAAGCTATTCATTGTTCATCAAAACTCCAAAACCCCTTTTTACTTGTTTATTGTTAATCGAGTCTAAATTGGGAATTGTTTAATAGTGTTAATTGAATTGGTTCTCTCAGGATCGACCTTACTAACTACAACTAGTTGTAAGGTTTTTATTTTCTCGGGGCTCCGACAACCGATTTTATCTTAATTTTAATCACTACATCCGCACGCATCAAATTTTGGCGCTTGCTTGGGAACCAATTTTTTCAATTACACTATTAATTTATTTCCTATTTTTATTCTGTTTTTATTTTATTTTATTTTATTTTATTTTTAATCTTTCTTTCTGAGTGTTTTGTAGGTGTTGATGTCCTTTGAAGGAGTAGACGAAGGATTGCTAAATTTGAGGAACTATATTGATCAACTCACTTCACATCCTCAATTTCCCTTCCATCCGGCTAACTTCCAACTCACACCTGCTGACATTGAAGCTGCCCGTTACATTGATCTATCAAGTTTAGAGACATTTGAGCCATCTGAAATATCTGAAGAAGTGACAATGGCAGAAAACACTTTAAGGGCATTGGGTGCTCCAGATCTAGATCAACAGACCTCTTTGCATAGACATTCTTGAAAATGAAGAGGCATTTGAATTGAAATCCGGTTTAATCCATCTCTTGCCATCTTTCAATGGATTACCCGGAGAGGACCCCAACAAGCACTTGAAGGAAATCCATGTGGTATGTTCTAGCATGAAACCCCGCGAGAATTCATGTAGAGCAAGTCAAGTTGAGAGCTTTTCCATTCTCATTGAAAGACTCGGCTAAGGAGTGGCTTTACTACTTGCCACCCTGGATCTATCCAATCATGGCAGACATGGCCCGAACTTTCCTAGACAGATACTTCCCACGCCTCAAAAGCTGCAACAATCGAAAAAGAAATCATGGTATTCAACAAAGGCATGGGGAATCACTCCATGACTACCGGGAGAGATTTAAGAAGCTATGTTTCAGCCTGCCTCATCATCAAATAAGTGAGCGACTTTTAATTCGGTATTTCTATGAAGGCTTACAAGTGATGGATCGCAACATGATTGATCTTTGCTAGCGGAGGAGCATTGATTGATAAAACTCCTCAAGAAGCTAGAAACTTGATCTCAAGAATGGCTGCCAATACTCAACAATTCTACTCTAGAAATGACACCGGAGTAAGAGCAAGAAAGAAGTAGAGACAACCAAAGATACAAAGAAAATGACTCAATTGATGCTATGGTTCAAATGGTTAATGGATTCGGGTAAAGCACCAGTTCATGCTTGTAGGATCTGTTGTTCATCTGGGACATCCCACTGATATGTGTCCCACTCTCCAAGAAGACACAAATGAGGAGGTAAGAGCAATAGGGGGATATGTTGGACTTTCAAAAAATTACAACCCCTACTCAAACACATATAATCCGGGTTGGAGGGATCATCCAAATTTCAGCTATGCAAAGCAACCTCAAAATCAACCTCCAAATTATGGACCTCCAGGATTCCAACAAAGGCAAGTACCTTTCCCTCGTGAGACAAGAAGCAAGTTCAAGCTCCTAAGCAATCGAGCCTTCATTAGAGGAGCTAGTAAAACAAATGGCCACTAATAATTTGCGGTTCCAACAAGAAACAAATGCAACTATACAAAGTTTCAAACAAGAAACAAGGATCGCAATCAATAACTTGCAGAATCTTATAGGACAGCTTGTCCACAGAATTCAACAAGTTTCAAAGCCAAGCTTCGGGAAACTACCCTCACAAATGTATGAATCCGAGGGAAAATGCTAGTCTTTGTCACATTGAGAAGCGGAAAGACGATGGATGAGCCTACCTCTCTTCCACCAATCATTCAAGAGAAGGATGAACCACCCAAAGAAGCAAATGATAAGGGCAAACTTCCAAAACCCCTAAGGTAAGTATTTCAACCCCTTCCTAAATATGTCACTAAAGCTCCTTTTCCTAGTAGGTTGGTTAAAACCAAGAAAGAAGAAGCGAAAAAGAAATACTTGAGACTTTTAGGAAGGTAGAGGTTAATATCCCTTTGTTAGATGCCATTAAGCAGGTACCTAGATATACAAAATTTCTGAAAGAATTATGCACTAACAAGAGGAAGTTAAAAGGAAATGAAAAGGTCCAAGTGGGAGAAAATGTTTCAATTTGTAATTAAAAAGAAACTCCCAACCAAATGTAAGGACCCCGCACATTCACCATTCCATGCACTATAGGTAACACAAGGTTTGAAAGGGCAATGCTTGATTTAGGTGCATCTATAAATGTCATGCCATATTCTATTTATGCATCTTTATACTTGGGTCCTTTGGAACCTACTGGTGTTGTTATTCAATTGGTTGATAGATCTAATGCATACCCTAAGGGTGTGGTTGAAGATGTTTTGGTACAGTGAATGAATTAGTGTTTCCTACAGACTTCTATGTTTTGGACATGGAAGAGGATGAGTCTCCCAAATTTGCTCCTATCTTGCTAGGAAGACCATTTTTGAAGACCGCACGGACAAAAATTGATGTGCACTCAGAATTCTAACAATGGAATTTGATGGGGAATTAATTAGATTCAATATTTTTGAAGCTATGAGATACCCAAGTGATGTGCACTCGCTTGTTTAATTGATTCTTTTGATCCTTTTGATTCTTTAATTTCTGCAGCTTTTGATACTTTTGACCATTTTGATGCTCTTGATACAATTCTAACTCATAGCTTAGATGTACGGGAGGAAAAGAAGAAGAGTGAAGAAGAGCCATGGAGTGAAGACATTGATGAAATTGTTACTTGCCTTACAAGAGCTCTCTTCCACCTGTAAGAGCATGAGGTAACTTTTGTTGATTTACCCATTACTACCGATATACCTCAACCTTCATTTGTGCGTGCACACTGAATTAGAACCGAAAGCACTACCCGATCATCTTAAATACATCTTCTTGGGGAGAAGGACACCCTTCCAAAGAATAATTACAAAGTCACTCACCCAAGAACAAGAAGAGAAACGGTAGTTGTTTTGCGGAACATAAGACAACCATTGGTTGGTCAATAGGTGATATCAAGGGTATTAGTCCCTCCGTTTGTATGCACAGGATATTAATGGAGGAGGATACTAAACCTGTGAGAGACCCTCAACGGAGATTGAATCCTCCCATGATGGAGGTTGTGAAAAAGGAGATACTGAAGCTCCTAAGTGTGGGGGTGATCTACCCCATTTCTGACAGCAAGTGGGTAAGCCCAGTCCGGTGTAGTACCAAAGAAATGCTGGAATTACTTGTGGTAAGAAATGATGAAAATGAGCTTATTCCCACTAGGTTACGTACAGGTGGCGTGTTTGTATTGATTACGGAAGTTGAATGCCGCCACGAGAAAAGACCACTTTCCTTTACCTTTCATTGATCAAATGTTAGAAAGATTAGTGGTCATTCTTATTATTATTTTCTCGGATGGTTTTTCGGTTACAATCAGATTGCCATAGCTCCGTAAGACCAAGACAAGACTACATTCACTTGTCCATTTGGTACCTTTGCATATAGGCGAATGCCTTTTGGACTCTGCAATGCACCAGGGAACTTTCCAAAGATGCATGATGAGTATATTTTCGATTACATTGAAAACATCATTGAGGTTTTTATGGATGACTTTAGTGTCTTTGGAAATGATTTTGAAAATTGTTTGGAACATTTAACTTTGGTGCTTAAAAGATGCATTGACACTAACCTGGTACTTGAATTAGGAAAAATGTCATTTCATGGTGAATGAAGGTATTGTGTTAGGTCATGTAATTTCGCTAGGGGAATTGAAGTAGATAAAGCTAAAGTAGAACTCATGCATTCTTTGCCACCACCCACTAGTGTGCGGGAGATTCGTTCTTTTATTGGTCATGCGAGGTTTCTACCGGAGATTCATTAAAGACTTTTCTAAAGTCTCATTGCCCCTTTGCGGACTTCTTCAAAAGATGTTAATTTTAACATTGATGAGAAATGTATGGAAGCTTTCAATAAACTCAAGAAGTTGTTAACTGCTATTTATCATCGGCCACCCAACCGGGAGTTACCTTTTGAACTAATGTGTGATGCCGGTGACTTTGCAAGAGGAGCTGTCTTGGGACAACGAGTTGATAGAGTTCCTTATGCCATTTACTATGCATCAAGGACTCTAAATGATGCTCAACTTAATTACTCAACCACGAAAAGGAACTTCTAGTCGTTGTATTTGCTTTAGAAAAATTTAGATCATATCTAATTGGTTCTAAAGTGATTGTGTTTTCAGATCATGCAGCCTTGAAGTATCTTCTAACAAAGAAAGAAGCAAAGCCTAGATTGCTCCGATGGATTTTATTGCTCCGGAATTTGACTTGGAGATTAAAGACAAGAAAGGGAGCGAAAACTTGGTGGCCGATCACTTGAGTAGATTGGTAATCGAAGAGGAAGAAATGCCTATCATGGAGACTTTTTCGGATGAATATTTGATGGTTGTCAACACCATAATCCCTTGGTATGCTTGACATTGTTAACTACCTAGTTACTAAGGACTTTCCTGAGGGTTTGAACAAGGCCCAAAGAGATAAATTAAGGAGTGATCAGAATACTATATCCGGGATGACCCGTACTTATGGAAGCATTGTGCGAGATCAAGTCATTAGGAGGTGCATTCCCGATTCTCGAGACACACTCCATCCTCTCTTTTTGCCACACCTATGCATGTGGAGGACACTTTGGCATAAAGGGACAGCCAATAAAGTGCTTGACAAGTGGTTTCTATTGGCCTTCAATTTTCAAAGACGCTTACAACTTCGTAAGTCTTGTGGCCGCCTGTCGAGAGAACGGTAATATTGGTCCTCGTAATCAAATGCCTCGACTCCGATCATTTTTGTGGAACTCTTTGATGTGTGGGGTATTGATTTCATGGGACCATTCCCTCCTTCATTTGGTTTCACATACATTCTTTTATCTGTTGATTATGTGTCTAAATGGGTGGAAGCAAAAGCCACTCGATCTGATGATTCTAAAACTGTTGCGAGATTTTGTTAAGTCACATATTTTCTCCAGGTTCGGGACCCCAAGGGGCTATCATCGGTGACCAAGGGACCCATTTCTCGCAACAAAACCTTTGATGCTCTATTGAAGAGATATGGAGTAATGCACAAAATTTCCACTCCTTACCATCCACGACAAATGGGCAAACCGAAGTGTCCAACCGGAGATTAAGTCAATCCTTGAAAAGACAAAGTGAACCCCTCAAGAAAGGATTGGAGCACTCGACTTGAAGATGCTTTATGGGCTTATAGGACTGCCTATAAGACTCCCATCGGCATGTCACCATTTCGGTTGGTGTATGGAAAGCCCTGTCATTTACCCGTTGAGTTGCAACATCGATCTTACTGGGCCATTAAAGAAGTTAATATGGAATTGGAAGGTCTTTGGAAAGCAAAGGAAGTTCCAAGCATTCTGAATTGGAAGAACTAAGAAATGAGGCCTTTGAGAATGCCCCGATTTATAAGACTAAAGCTAAGGCATTCCACGACCAATTGATTTCCGAGAAAGAAATTTCACAGAGGACAAAAAGTCCCGCTATTCCAATCAAGACTCAAATTATTTCCGGTAAACTGCGTTCTAAGTGGATTGGGCCGTTTGTGGTAACTAATGTTTTTCCTTTTGGTGCGGTTGAGATCGGGAGTGAAAATTCGGCAAAGCATTTAAGGTCAATGGTCATCGTCTCAAACCATATCATGAACTTCCCGACAAAGGTGCGAGATGGAAGTGATGACCCTCATCCTTCCACAATATGAGGAGTAGTGAAAGTATCATCATGTCGGTGAGGACAATAAACTAAGCGCTCATTGGGAGGCAACCCAACCAGATTTGCTCTCTTTATCCCTTTTTATTTTGTGTTTTCATTAGTTCCTTAGATTATGTTTTTATCTGTTTGTTGGTTGTAAGCATTTGAATCTCTAAAAAAAAAAAAAAAAAAAAAAAAAGCAAAATTTGTGTGCTGCCGACAATAAGGTAGGTAGTGCCATTAAATTTTGTCACTCGGAAGCATGTGAAGGTCACTTTTCTTCACGACAACAAGCTGCGAAAATCTTGCAAGTATGGATTTTATTGGCCTACTTTATTCAAGGTCTGTTACACCTTTTGCAAAAGTTGCGGAAATTGGTCAAAAAGGTTCTGCTTTGAGATTATCATCTGCACCTACTCCTTGAAAAATTGAGATCTAGGTGGCGCGGTTCTTTTGCTGTCAAACACGTGTATCCTCTGGGGCCGTAAATATTGAGGATCCTAGGAATGGTAATGCGCGTAAAGTTAATGGACAAAGACTCAACCATTCCTGGAAAATCAAGTTCTTGAGTTCTTTGTGTTGTCGGTTAAGTGGCGGATACGGTACTCAAGTGACTCTCAAGTCGGTTTATTTTTCAGTTGCCAAAATAACCAATCCTTCTTCTCCTTCAAAATGGATGTCATTCTTTCAAACCTGAGAAAACATTTTCCTTCTTTTCCTCAAAATGCTCTGAGAAAAATCTACAAAGTTCGATGTGAAAGATTGAGACTGTTAATGCACAAAGGTATGCCAGAAGATGTACGCTGGATAATTGAAGCAAAGGTTCGATTAGCAGGTGAGTCCTCAATTTCATTTGACTCATATATGCCCGGTCTTGGAAGAAGTTCATATTCTAAAAGGAGAAGAGCAAAAAGGTTACAAGTCTGTTACAAATGTGGACGATGGAACTGTAACAAGCGATGTCATACTTTGGGGATGGTTTCCGCAAATAGAGAAGATAAAATTTTCTTCATTAAGAATGGACTGAGTAAGGAGTCATTAGATGATATCTTATCGACTCTTGAGACGCATTCTTGTGGATTGGTGCATCGTGAAATTCTTAAATTGTGGAATCTCTTCAAGGATGAAGAAAAACGCTACAGTCTTGGGAATCTGACTCTAAAAGACCCTGTTTGCCAGTTTATAAGAAAATTGGATGGGAAGCCTATCCCCGACTCATAGAAGGCGTTTAAGCCGTTTCTGGACGTAAAACCAGAGGAAGATGTGAGCCACAATCACAACAATCTGTACATATCATCATCATCTTCTTCTTCTTCTTCTTCTTCTTCTTCATGTCATCTCTCAAAAACAAAAAAAAAACAAAAAAAAACAAAAAAAAAAACAAACAAAAAAAAAAAAAAAAAAAAGTAAAAAAAAAAAAAGGAGAAAAGATTCTGTGTTTCTTAATTTCAACCTTTTCGACAACAACGACCAACCTACCCTCATAGGTGCAATTATTCCCTTTCCATTCTTTTTCCTACTTAAACACTCCATTTTCTCCATTTTCCTTCAACTCGAAACACTCAAAGGGAGGAAGAGTATAGAATGGGGCCTTCTATTCGTAACCTCAAAAATGTCTGTGTTTTTTGTGGGTCGAGTTATGGGAAGGGATTAGAGTTTATAAACGCAGCTAGCACTCTTGGTCGATCACTTGCTGCGAGGAATATTCATCTTGTATATGGGGAGGTTGTCGTGGGTTAATGGGGGTTGTATCACTTGCTTTGTTTCTATAGGAGGCAAATGTTTTAGGTGTTATTCCTAAACCTTTGGCTGAAAATAACATCACCGGAAAGACAGTTGGAGAAGAAATTCGGGTAACATCTATGCATGGACGAATGAAAACAATGGTTGACAATTTATGCATTTATTGTCTTACCAGTGGATTTGGTATTTTAGAAGAAATTTTTCAAATTGTCTCTTGGTAGAACTAAACATCCACCATAGACCCATTGGTTTGGTGAATGTTAATAATTTCTTTGATATTTTGTTATCTTTTCTTGACAAAGTCAGGAACGTAAATTTATCACTCCTTCAAGAAGATAACTTCTTATCTCTCGCCTCCACTATTGATGAGCTCATTGATAAATTAGAAGCTTTTGAGTATGTACTGATCCGGTATTAGCTCAGATAGATTGGTCAACAGGAAGCAGCGAAGGAAGTAACAAGAAACAAAAGCCAGATCTGCGACTTCATCTTTAATGGGTTTGATTTTATTGTACCTTGTTTCTGTTTAAATTTGTGTCAGCTTTCTCCAACAGGTAATATCTTCTGTCCTTTACTCATCTATATTTTAACATTGAGGACAATGTTGTGATTTAGTTGGGGGGAAGGATAGTTGACCCAAAAAATAAAAAAAAAAAAAAAAATAAAAAAATAAAAAAATAAAAAAATAAAAAAAAAAAAAATAAAAAAATAAAAAAATAAAAAAAAAAAAAAAAAAAAAAAAAAAAAAAATTGTTATCTTTGTTTAGAAAGTATGATATGATTGTCATGTACTTATTAAATCAATTAGTGATGGCAGAGTAAGGAGTAATTTTACTCTTGAGACGCATCTTAATTGGTGGCGAGTAAGGAGTTTTTTAGGTAGTAACTAATTAGTACTAAAGTTTTATTGTTTGATTTCTTTTCGTGGTCCGATGCTGATCGACAAAGTGTTTTTCTTTTACGCTTGGCGTTGATTCACTTCTTATCGGGTTGTGTTGCTCTTTTCTATATCTCTCTTTCACATTGAAGGCAATGTTATATTAAGCGTGGGGAGAGATTTCAACATGTTCTTTTTGTAAAAAAAAAAGAAAAAAAAAAAAAAAAAAAGAAAAGAAAAAAAAAAGGGTTCATTGCATGATTGAATAACTTTTCTCCCTTCTTGAACTGATATGCTTGGTGATGGATGATTAAATTGATGAATTGAGTTTGATGGATGCATACCTTGTGAGATTTTGAGCCTAATGGATGGATTCAACATTTATGCCATTCTCTTCTTTCTTGTGTGATTTTAACTCATGTTAATGACCACTCTAGAACTTGCTTTGATTCTTTTTGAGGCTACATTTCACTTGCATGCATGAACATGATTGAGGCCCTCTTTCTTAATTAGCTAGTTTAACCAAATAGTCAACCTTGTTTTCAATATGATATCAAGCACTCTTTTGATTTCTTGAAAATTCTCTGATTCCTGCCAACCTTGTATATTTTCCTTTGCTTAACCCCTTTGAGCTTATTTGACCATTCCTTGTTTCTAACTCATCATGTGCCTTAAATGAGAAATCGTGTTCTTACTTTACCTTAGGGAATAAAAGAACATTAGCTTGGTTAATGGATGAGTTTTTGAACAAGTGTGGGGGTGTGTGTACAAAATGGTTGTTGAAAAAGAAAAGAGTGCCCAAAAAGAAAAAAAAAATGTATGTATATAGTTATGTTCATATATATAAAAAGAAAAAAAAAAAAAAAAAACCAAGTATTTAAAAAAGAAAAGGATTGGGAAATGAATATGTAAAGGGATATACACTAGAGTTTGGATGAACTTTTATGCTTGTTATTTGAACTCAGCTCTCATTTGCTTTTATTCTCTTTGGTATTTATCTTCTCATATCCATTTTATCCTCTCCTGTTACCTTGACCTCACTACAACCTTGAATAAAGTCCTCATGATTTGTGTGTGCATGTGTTTTGAGTAGTGGAGAAGTAGAAGATAAGCAAGCTTATGGTAGTGCAATTTTCATGGGTTGAATTGAGTGAAATACCTACCCTTTAAACACTTGAGAGATTGAGAGGGAATCTTGTGAAGATCTATCATTCTCGATTCATGTTGAAGATACCTTGCTTGATGGTTTGAGATGTGGAGAATTGTTAACTCATGAATGTTTTGATCCCTTGAACCTTTGGTTGTTCTTCTTGATTGTAAAATTTTGGTCTTGAGTTTTGCCCAGGAGTGCAAAAAGCTAAGTGTGGGGGAATTTGATAAACACATATTTTATTCATTAAGAAACCCTTATATTTAATCATTTACACTCTCCATATTCTTAATTGATTGAGTTTGACTAGGGCTGTGCATAAAAACTAAATGAACCAAACTGATCCATGAACCAAACTGAACCATTCTTAAAATAACTTGAACCAGTTTTATTTTATAAAAACTTGAACCGGTTTATTTTATTAAATGGTTCGGTTAACCATTTTAATTTTTTATTCAGATAACTACTTATTATTGAACCAATCCATTTCAAATATCAGAAAACTTACAAACGAAACCAAATTCATCTCTCTGAACCAGATTCAAATATCAGAAAACCAACCTTATGAACCCTAACCCCCAAATCACTGAACCCTAACCCCCAAATCGTGCACCACGACTTCCTTAATCTGCGACATCTTCAAGCTTTTGCGTGGAGAGACCAAATCGAAGTCACGTTTTAGGATCGAGGGTATTGCGGGATTTGGAGGGATTGGAAGAGGACGAGACAGAAGGGTGGTGCCGAGTTTCTGCTGTGTTTGGGTAGGCTCAGACAAGGTGAACAGCCAAAACCGAAACCGAGTTTCTACTGTGTTTGGGTAACATAATTGTTCTTTTGTTTCTACTATTGAATATTAAGTTAATTGTAATGGGATTCTATGATCTCTAGTTTTTTCATCTCAATTGGTGTATATCAATGGTTCTGATGGCTCTGTATTGATTATTGCACCCAAATTTGAGTTAATCAATTCTATGGTATTGCTTGTCCATACATGAATATCAGTTGCTTGATGAAATGCCTAGGCCAAGTTTATTTGTTCTGACGTTGATGGCTAGAAGAGTTTGTTTGACCTTTTCCTTTAAATGTTAATTTTATGATTGCTTAACCATTCTTTGAACCTCCTGACAGTAATAGAGATTATCAATTATGGAAATATGCTGAATTCACTTTTACTTGAAAGACCAAATTGAACATTCTGTAAAGAAAGTATCGCTAAAGAGAGAATTCTCAGTAATGAAGGAAGAAAGGAAAAAAAGTTCTAGATATTGACCTCTCTTCAAAATTCTAGTATGGTGTACCTTTGTAGAGTGTAGACAAATACGTTTCTGCTACTTTAGCTGTTGTTAAGCAAGCAGGATCCCTTTTAGGTCTCTTTAGTTCCTTTACAAGTCTTTTTCTGGTAATTCCGGCAAGAATGGTTCCATTGGTAGCAGGTGTTGAGATGCATTTGCCCTAGGAAATTGAAATACAATTAAGATTGGCCGGTTGCAAGCATATATAGGCGATAATTTGTTGTGCGGGTAAATTTCACCAGATCGTTTAGAACATGCACAAGAGGGAAAGTAACAATTCAACCCAACTGCCATTATCTGAAACCATTTTTTTTTCACAATCTTATGCTTTCTATCTTAGATTGCATGTTTATTGATCTATTAAATATAGATAATAGCTCTCCCCTTTCATTCCAATCCCTGTTTACCTGCATAATATATACTGTCAAAAACTTTTGGTGACAATTTACTTCCTTTTATTGTCTGTTTGTCTTTCTTTTATCAGTTTTGTGTAATTTTCTAGCATTACATTAGATGGCACCTTAACATCATACCTCCTGATTCTGAAAGACCTGGCATGTATTCTCACGTTAACTTACAAACACCGATCTATCTTTATAATTAAAGGGAAAAAAGGAACATAAATATTCGAAGAATACCTTGGCAATAAAAATGTTACAAGAAGAGACCTCCTCCAAATTTTTCTTGGTGGCTGAATCGAGGTATAACACATCCGAAAACCCTCTCTTCTTGGCTATAATTTGTGCCATCAAGACCTACATTTCAAGACAAGGAGTAAAATTGAGTACTCTATCATGCATAGGATATGATATCAGTTCCTTTCTGTCTCTGATATGTCATGCTAATTGCTTGGCCTGAAATCCTGCTCTCCCATCCACCCCCATTTTTTATTTATTTATGAATTAGTTAAGTTCATACATCTGACATCATGTACTAATATAATTCTAAATTCTAAATACATGTTTGCTAAATTACATGATAATGATAAGAAAAGAACAGTCTGCAGATTTTCCTCCATTATAGTGTTTTAAGACACAGCAGGAAAACAGGGAAATCAATCCATCCAATTCATGACACTGACACTGTCACACGAATTGAGGAAAGTTGGGACCACTAACCCAATTCCTAATTAGATTCATCTTGATTCCACCACTAAAGAAAGAAAGAAAAAAAAAACTAAGCCATTGGCACTTTGTACTGATGTCTTATACACTTCATAAATTCATTGATTTTTTTTTTTGTTAAGAAAGAGATGGAGATTTTAGAAATAATTGATGTTGAGGTTAATAATTGACTTCTTATTTTACATATACTGCACTGGTACTGCTTTTCTAAGAGTGTGTAGCTTTGTTTTATGGATTTATCATATTCACATCTTCTGTTAAGGATTTTTGGGTGGTTTTTATAGCATGGTCTGTCAAAGGTGCAATTAACTGATTTATTTCATCATGTGGATTCTGCTGTCCTTTTATTAGAATATAATAGGTTTTCTTCTGTGGATTTTACTTTGATGATGTTTGCACAATGAACAGGCTTAGTGAGAGGATCTTTATTTGGTCTTTGGTTATAGACTGGATCTTGTCTTTCACATGTCAGAATTTCATAGGATTTTATTGTATGTTTGCTGGAAACAGAATATGAACTTAAAGGGCTCTATGTGTTTTCTATCCCATAGGATGCGTTGGAGGGGTTACTCCCTGAACTATGAGTCGGTGAGGTCAAACACAATTATTTTCATGTTTATCTTAGATATAAATCTAGAAAGATTCTTGCATGGACATGGTCCACCACTTCAATGTTACATTAAACCAATGGGCACAAGCTTTTGGTTTGACATTTTTCAAACAAAGTAACCAGCATTTTTGTGCCCAACTGTCCATTGGTTTGGTGCATATGCACAGTTGATGTGGAGCACCATGTCTTTTCATTTCAACAGTTTTCCCTAAATCATTCTGCTGCAAATTTATGTATTTCTAAAAGTCTGACTAATTTTAAACTATTAATTATCCTTATATTGTTAATTGTTAATTATCCTTATTTTCTATTATTCATATTGAATTAAATTTTTGCTAGGATTCTCTTCAATTTGTGGTTTGGCTTTTGGTTCTTTACATATTCTCCACACTTATTATATATTGGTTATTTTTCTGTGTGTGTGTTTATACAATAGCGATTGGAACATATTGATTTTTAAAATAGAGAAAGTAAAAACTTTATTAGCCTTGTTTTGTTTTTTTATTGACTGCATATATATTGGTTTTAGTTTAGATTGCATTTGTTTGACAGAAATATAACATTGGACATATTCATTGTGACAGAGTTTCTCCCACGGTTTGTCTTGAACTCTATTTTTGACCATCTGTATCATGAGCATTCTGATTCTAGTTTATTGTGCAATGTGTCACAAAATATTGATTTGCTGATTATTGTTATGTTCATTTGTATTTGATCAATTCAGAGGAAGCTTGTTTCGTATGCTCCAGAGAAACACATCCAAACTTGACCTTAATTGAATATCAAAATTCTAATTCTTATGATTATTTTTTTTATGCCAATATTTGGAGAAAACGAATTCAAACAGAGATGCCTGTTCACTGACTTTTGTAGGTTCCAGTTTATATCGGAGTGGCTTTGCAAACAGCGGCAAGAAAGGGTGCATACTTGGAATATTTAGGCAGCACAGTGTTTAAAACTGGTTTTTAAACCAGTTTTCTAAAACTCAAACCGGTTCAGAACCGGTTCTAAACCGGTTCAGAACCCAAATTGGTTCTAAACCTAAACCGATTGAACCAGGTTGAATCCAGGTTCGAACCTGGGCTGACCAAATCAAAACTGGTTCGAACCCAAAATAAAATCGGTTTGGTTTTTGAACCGAACCACTTTACCGGTTCGGTTCGGTTCGGTTCGGTTTTCTATGCCGAACCGAACCATGCCCACCCCTAAGTTTGACATGATTTTGTGAGTTTGAGCTCAAATTGGTCCTAATTGAATATTTTCAGCATTATTGAGATTTTACACTGTTTCTGTATTTTGGTCATAACTTGAGTTCCTGATAACTGAAAATCATGAATTTTATCTTGTAGGAAAGCTAAGAGGAAGCTCTACAACTTTGATGAAGAGTTCGAAGTCTGATTCAGATGTCTAAGGGACCTAAGTTGACATGGAAGCCAGAATACGGGTTCTGTCAGTAGAATCCGAACAGTGTGCACTCAAAAAAATCATATCTCAAGATGTAATAATGGAGATGAGCTGAAATTTGGATATTGGATAGTCAAGATCCAAATAAACAACTTTCATGAAGAACACAATTTGAGAAAAAGAAGTCTAGTAGGTCATTTTGAGCTTGCAAGTCGGAACAGAGGAGTTGAAGTTGGGTTTGAGCAACCTACGGTATTTGGTACATATCTTAGGCTTAAGGAAGCCAAATTGGACGAACCAGCTATCCATTTTATAGCCAAGACAAGGATCTACAACTTTCATGAAGAACACTTTTCGTGATTCTGAAGTATAGTGGGTCGTTTTTGGCTTCCAAGTCAGACACGAAATTTTCGTCCTCAACCATCCACTCATCCATCCACTAATCCACTCATCCATCCACTAATCCACTCATCCACTCATCCACTAACTCACCCATTCATCCACTCATACACTAATCCAACCACTTAACCACTCCACCCACTCATCCACTAATCCATCCACTCATCCATCCACTCACCCATTCATGTCCATAATTTCCCACTCACCAAAAGTCCTTTGGCATTTTTCACTAATTCAACCACTCAACCATTCCACTCACTCATCCACTAAACCAATCCACTAAACCAACCCACTAATCCATCCACTCAAACACTCCACTCACTCACCCACTCATCCACCCACTTCCCTTTGTCATTTTGTTACCTTAGACTTCTATAAAAGGCACCATTTATCATGAACAAGATGGAACTCTCCTTCATTTTCTCTCTTAGTTTCTTGTTTCTTCATAGTTTCTTCTTGTTTCTTCATAGTTTTTCTTGTGATTTCTTTCTAGCTATGTGTAACTAAACCTCCCTTGGTTAAGGGGTGATGAAACCGCTAGTATTAATGTTGTAAACTTTGCATATTTGATTATTTCAACACGCTTATGTTTTTATTCATATATTTCTCAATCTATTGTTGGTATGAAGGTTTTTGTACTTGTTCCTACTTTCAAAGTAGTAGATCTAGGTTTATTATGCGCGGTTGCGGTAGTAGATCTAGTGGGATGTATGATGTTCATGTGGGTATAATTATCTTTGTGCTATTTGCCGCTTATAAAAGTGGTAGATCTAGGTTTATTATGCTTGCGATTAGGTATTAGATCTAGAGAAATATATGTTCTAAGTAATTTAATCCCGGTGTGTGATTAGACCTTAGTGTAATTGGTTTTCTAAATCTTAATGCAATTGTTGGATAGTTGTAAGAGCGGTTGCTTTATGACTAATCGGTGATTAGGAGTTGATTTGAGCGGTTGCTAAATTGACCAACACGTAAGGAAAACAGAGATTTACTCTCACAATTGCATAAAAACATAATTGAGCATGTTGGAATAAAAGGATATGTGGATTTACATTATCATATAAATCTAGTGGTGGATTCAATCTCTTAACCAATTTTCTTATATTGTTGATTTCAGTTTGTTTATTGTTATCTTTGAAGCTGTTCATTGTTCATCAAAACTCCAAAACCCCCCTTTTACTGTTTATTTTTAATCAGAGTCTAAATTGGGAATTGTTTAATAGTGTTAATTGAATTGGTTCTCTGTGGATCGACCCTTACTAACTACAACTAGTTGTAAGGTTTTTATTTTCTGGTGGGCCTGACAACTGATTTTATCTTAATTTTAATCACTACATCCGCACGCATCACTTATCCAAGCAAATGAGATTCACTTGCTCTTACATTTATAGAGAGGGGAATGCTTGTGCAGACAAACTTGCTTGTCATGGCTCTTCTATTTCTGGTTTTGTTTGGTGGAATTCAATTCCTTCATTCATTGTAGAAGATTTCTTTAAAAATAGGAACTGTGTTACTAGCTATAGATTTAAGAATTTGTGACTCTTTCATGGGTTCGACTCATGTCCCCCTATGTTTTCTTTTGTATTCTTTTTTTCTTTATTAATATATTTATGGTTTGCTGCAAATGATTAATATTGGCAGGGGTGCCAACATAGTTGGGATGTCTGCCTTTAGAGTGACGCTTTTGCAAACCATTTGCTTTAAAAAAAATACTGTAAAAAGATTATTATATATAGACTACTTGGCCTACAACAGTTCTCTGTAGGTATCTTTCTCGATTTCTTTATTCACAATTTTTTTTAAATAAATTTTGTCATATTATTGCAGGTTAAGTTCAAGGACAATATTAAAAAATTTTGAAGACAGACATGTTTATGAAATTTTGCAATCTTTAGAACTTAGTTTTGCAGTTGTAGGATTTATTTTTTTCAGGGGTACTTGACCCCATTGGGCTTTTGGGATGCTCTACCATTAGACTTATTCCTACAAGATCCTCATTTAGAAGTGGGCAAGAGAGACGGGAGGAGGAGGTAGAAAGGGACAGTTCTGTTGGGGGTGTTGAATTTCCACTAGAAATTTGCAAGCAAATGTAATAATCAAGTTTTGGGTTGCATTTGATTCGATAATGTTCTGAAGTGGATTCAAATGTGTATCTGAGATAGGTATGTATGGTGATTTTTTCCTTATGCAACTGCTACTAAGTTTATCAAATAAGGGGGTGAATACCTGTAAATGGACTTCAACGCTTAAGTCAAGCAGTGCATAAGTAGGATTGATGCAATGAGATAGTAGATACCTAATTTGAGTGACTTAACCTGGTATTTCTAGAAGTTAGATAAATATGTTTTCATCGTAGAGAGATACATTCCCATAATAATTGCAGGAGAAGATATATTTCTTATTTAGTTACAAAGAATTCCTATATTATCGGAATATTGGTGTAGTAGTGATGATGTTATTATTTCGTAAGATCATGATTGACAATTAAGAGATATCATAAGATCTATCCCTTATGCAGATCTCTCGATAAAGTTGTTATTATCTAATACCTTGGTCCGGTATACATCACCGGGATCTCATGACAAGTAAGCTCTATTGAGGACGTGGACATCAGACTTCAACAGGAATGCCCGCCAGGTTGGCCCACACGTTACGAGTCTGGATACGATCCAGAACATATAACAATTTGTTATTTATATATAATCTTTTAAGTTTCTATTAGATTTTATTTTGTAATAATATTATTGATTGGTATTATTTAATATTAATGAATTCATGTGTGGTTGTATCAATGTAATTCTTAATGTGTTTTTATTGTTTTATATGAATCTTCCTATTAATTATTACTATTTAAGTGGTTTATTTTGATCTAGGTTTTGTATAAGATCTAATCAAATTTTTAGTAAAATTATCATGAAGTAATAGAAATTGATCATGATGGTTTTTAAATGATTTTTTTTTTATAATTGTATTCAATCATCAATAGTTATTGTTATTATGCATATTCATGTCTCTCAATTAAATAAATATTTAATTACTTATATGTTCAGTATTTTTTTAAAATAAGATTTTAAATTATATTTAAATTCTAAATATTACAGTGTGCATTGCAGAAGAAATTTGAAATAGTAAGTTGTAATTGCAATTTTTAAAATTCTACATATTACTCTGTGTGTTGCATAAAAAAATTGAAATAGCAAGTAGTAATTGTCATTTTTAGCAGTCTAAAATGCTATGAGTAGTAAAGTAGATATAAATTTTAATTGCTAATTAAAATATTTATTTTCAACATATAAACAATTTTCGTATTAATCTATATTTGTCTTATATGATTAGTCTTACTTATATGATTTTTCTTTTTCAGATTTGCTCATAGGTTTAAATTGGGATTTCTATAATTAATTATGTTTACAGCCTTTACTTAGATATTTATCTAATTCTCTTTGTAAGATTTAAATGAAATATATTGATTCTTTATTAATGCATTTGATTATATTAATCATTTTCTATGTTGGCCATGCTTTGGAGGAGGAAATAAAATAAAGTGGACAACAAATGATTTGAAAAATTATATTATAATGATTAGTGCTATTTTCATATATGATTTTAGATGATATTAATTAGTTACAATTATTGTTCACTTTATTATCTAATTATTATTTTGTTGCTCTGACAAATTTTTAATTTTAATATATCAATTGCATTTTATATTATAAAATTGTTATATTTTTCATTTAAATTATTGATAGTGACTGTATGATACATATAATATGTACAAACTAAATATGACTATGACTAATACATATTTTTTACAAACAAATTATGCACAATTTAATCTAAGTTTTTAACATCATAAATAAAAAATATATATATGTCCCGCATCGGACAAATACAATTTTATATATATATATATATTAAAACTTTTAATTAAATTATGACTGTATGTTGAGAAAAAGTTATAGAATAGATATTAAGAAAATATGATTTTGTTTTGTTTGTATTTAGTAGATTTATATTGATTATATTACATACATCATATAGACAATATGTTTATAGTAATATTTAAAATTTAATTTTTTTAGTATAAAATTTACTTGGTATATCGTAAATTTAAATTGTATAAAGCGAGAAAATAACATTTCAAAAATGAATAGAACAACAAAATTAAATTATCAAAATAGCATTACGTAGAATCATATAAAATAAACAATATGAGTAATAATCTTTACAGTTCATTTAAGACATCAATTGCTATTTAGTTTATCTTGCTTTCTACTTCCTAACCATAGTCACCCTACAAAAATTAGAAATTACAGTGATATGCAATAGTACATGTTAGTTTTATATTACTCAATTGATATTTTAAATTGTTTTAGTTGATTGTTTTTATTTTACTCATACGTGGCGCTACAATTTTTTAATAAATTGATTTTAACTTGACTTAAAATTGATTTTAAATGCTCATAAAAATGATAGATAAAATTAAGAATTTAATTGCTTGGAAGAATAAATTAATTTTTTATTATTCGCTTGATTTTAAATTGATTTAGTTGATTACTTTGATTTTAGTCACATGTATTATTAATTTTTTTTAATAAATTGATTCTAAATTGAATTTAGACAAAGATAGAAACAAAGACATAAATATATGATTTATAAAATATTTGATGGTTGATTTTGAATATATTTAATTCTGGAAGATATTTGATGCTCATACAATGATTTTAAATGCTCATAAAATGATAGATAAAATTAGAGATTTAGTTGCTAAGAAGAATAAATTGATTTTATATTACTCACTTGATTTTAATTTGATTTCATTGTTTATTTTTTATTTCACTCACACATAAAAATAAATTGATAATTAAATTGTTTTTAAGTTTATTTTAATTTAAATTGATTATATTCACTGGTAGAAATAAATTATTTTAAATGCTCATATATATATATATATATATATATATATATATATATATTATTGGTTTAAACATACTATGAGAAACAATTAAATATATAATTAAATGCATAGGGTGAAAGTGTTCATAAGAAAAGATTATTAAATAACATAATATATAAAAAAATTTAAATTGATTCTCAACATTCTATGCATTTACATATAAGAATTTTTAGTAAAAATATATTTTCTTAACTTAACTTATTTAAAATAATAATTAAAAATATTTTTAAATATAAATTATGAATTCAAAATAGAAAACAATCCTATTATACACAGATAAAAAAATAAAAGTGATATACATAAAAAAAACTGAAATTAATTTTCAACATTCTACTTATTTATATTTAGACACTTTTATTAAAAATATATTTATGAACTTAACTTATTCAAAATAATAATTAAACATATAACTATTTTAATTGGGAAGAGATCCACTTACATCTAGTGTAAGCAAAAAAGACTTACACTCAATCTTATATATTTCATTTATTGTGATCTTGTGGTTAAGATAAGAGATAAATGATAGTCACATGATCACAATAAAATGAAGAATATAAAATTAAGTGTAAGTCTTTTTTATTTACATTAGATGTAAGTGAATCCCCTCCTATTTTAATATAAATTATAAACATAGAATAGCATGTGCGTAGCACCGATAAGAGAACTAGTTTTAAATGTAAATTTTCATATGAAAGTAGCAATTATTAGTATCATTAAATGCAAATTTAGCAATAAAATATTTATATTAATATATTATTATTATTGGTATAAACATGCTATGAGTAACAATTAATAATATAATTGAATGCATAGGGTGAAAGTGTTGATAACAAAAAGTATTAAATAAAAGTAATAATATATAACAAGATTTAAATTGATTTTCATCATTTTAAAAAATGATTTTCAAAATTCTATGTATTTATATATGACAGATTTTCGTAAAAATACATTTTCTAATCTTCACTTATATAAAATAATAATTAAAAATACTTTTTATTATAAATTATTAATTTAAAATATAAAATAACACTAGTATACACGGATAAGAAAAACAGAAGTGATAATTTATAATAAAATTAAAATTAATTTTCTACATTCTACTTATTTATATTCAAACTTTTTTATTAAAAATATATTGATGAACTTAACTTATTCAAATTAATAATTAAACATAATAACTTCTATAATATAAATATAAATTATAAATATAACATAACCTGTGTTTAGCATAAATAAGAGAACTAGTTTTGAATGTAAATTTTCATATGAAAGTTTTAAAGCATTAACGTAAAAGTAATTGTGTGTCTAACATGCTATGAAGTAATTCGCATCTTAACATTTAATATTCGTGTTATATGATTTCTCTTTTTGAAAAGTTAAAAGTTAAAATTTTAGAAATATGATATATATATATATATATATATATATATATATATATATATATATATATATATAAATAAATTATTTAAAGTTTATAGCTTAAAACATATTGATTGTATGATTATTTAAAATAAATTTTTACTAGGAAAAAAAATAAAGTATTGTCATAAAGATTAGTGTGTGCAAGATAATGGTATAAAATGATGGTATTTTGATATTTAAATAATAATTATTAATTCTTTAAGATAAATATTTATTAAAAATTAAACTATTAACAAAAATGTTGTTATGGGTCAATGTGATTACTTAATTGGCATTTTTATTTATAATTTTAGAAAAGAGGTCTAAGACTTGGTTTGGAAAGGAGGCTGGTAAAGTGTAGGGAAGGATTCAATTCCGATATCGAGCAATTTCAAGAAGAAATTGGCACCACTTGAACTAATGCTATTGGATATTGTAATAGGCATCTTCATTGGTATTTCACCTGTGCAAAGTATTATTTTTTTAAAAAAATGAAAATAATGCTGTTTAAAATTTTAAATAATAATTACAGTATTTTATTGTAAAGTTTTATATGAAAAAGTTAATATTTTAATGTGATTTTTTTTGTGTGCGTAAAAAGTTAAAACATTAACGTAAAAGTTATTACATACTAATAACACGCTACGAAATAATTTGCATATTGACATTTAATATTGGCGTTAAATGAATTCTCTTTTATGAATAGTAAAAAGCAATGGTGGAAAAAAAAATTTCCAAATGATATTTGTACAATTATTTAAAATATAACATTTATTGACATTTAAAATATAACATTTATTATTCTCATTCTAGCATCATGTCAACACCCATTGCCTCATAGCTTCCTTTCCTCCATAGCAGCTTGGAAATCCCTTGTCTCTCCTAAACCCACACTCATCCCATCACTCCTCACCGGATCATTTCAATCAGCAAAACCCAAGGGTGATAACTTTCACACCACCCACCATTCATCTGCCATAAGCAATTATGTCTTGTAGTAAGATTGCCCAGAAAAATGAAAATCTAGACTTCATCTCTCAGCTGCCAGTACCCATCATCCATTACATCCTCTCTCTCCTCATTAACAACAAGGATTGTGGGCGAACTTCTGTCTTGTCGAAAACATGGAGGAACCTGTATGATTCAAGACCCAACTTGGTTTTCCATGAACAAGACTTCATTCCAAGTGATTCTTACATCATTAGCCTCGAAGGGAGAAGGTTGTTCCTGAACTATGTAGAACAATCTTTGAACCGTTGCATCGAAATGAAATCCAACCATTTGGAAAGATTTGAATTGCATTTATCCTTGTGTGACCCTGACGGTAAACCGCAATCTAATCATGTAAACCGGGGATTGCAGAAAGTGTTTGGTCTTGGTGTCAAAACCATGTCTCTCATACTGGGCTCCGGAGACAATCTTTCTCAGCTAGTTCTTGACTCTCAAACACTTGTTCAAGTACATTTGGATTGTTTCTGTTTCATCAAAGCATGCAAAACAATCAATCTTCCTAATCTGAAAGTCTTGTCCCTTTTTCATGTTGATCTTCGAAATGGGACACTAAAAAAGTTGATTTCTGGGTGTCCTCGTGTGGAAGTCTTCCGTATACGTCACTGTAGTACTTCACGGAATCTTCAACTTTTGGGTCTTGCTAGGCTTGTAGAGCTCACTGTGTCTTTCTGCAGAGATGTTAAAACGGTGGAAATTGGGTCCCCGTTTTTTCAAACTCTTTTTCAAATTGGTCAAAGTAATGATTGTGCTATTACATTGCTGGGTTGTGAAACAATGAGGAAGTTGCAGCTGAACATGTGGCTTTCTAATGAGCTTTCTGCATTCAAATGGCTTGTAGAATTGAGACTTACGAGCCTTGTGATTAAGGGTAGGATTTCAAGCCAAAGTATCAAGAGATTGGTAATTAGACTCTGTAGAGCTGAAACAGAATTCACAGAGATTGACTGTCCAAATATACTGTCATTAGAATATGAAGCCAATCGTATGCCTTTCCATTTTGTCAGTGTGTGTGATCCAAGAGATCTTAGGTATGAATTCTCTCTACTTCAAAATGGACGTTCTGTGCAAATGGATGCACTGAAGAAGTTATTTGGAAGCACTTTCAGTGTTTTCGAGAATTTGAAAGTCGTCATCATCCTAGGTCACCTAAAGGTAAATACTTTTAAGTCCAAATCTGTTTTTTTCCCCTTTTTAGTTTGCATCAGTGGATGGATTTGCCATTTTTTTAAAGCATAATTTTATTGGTAAATTAATAAAATATCTTGATTATTTCAGGATATAATTATTCTGGATGGGTTGATTGAAGTCATGCTCTCTATTCTCAATAAAATCGGTGATTCATTAGAGCCAAAAATATTTATAACATCTTATTCTATTGATTGGAATGCTATTCTCCCTAATTCTTATCCAATAGTTGACCATTTAGCTGTCAATGTGGTATCATTATGTAGCAGCACATTCTCGAAGGTACACAAAAGCTCACTAATTTTCAATACTATTTTACCAAATGTTATTTCATTGTTCATATCATACATAATGGTTGACCATCTGTGTTTATAAATTTAACTATATTCATATTCCCATGAGTCTGTCATTACCTATGCTAATATATGCTTTCGTTTCTTTCCTATTTTCATTAGCAGGGTGTTTGGAAGAAGCTTTTAAGCTTACAAGAATCTCAAACTGAGAGGTATGCAAATGTATGTTGTGTTAAGAAGGATTATAAAAAGAAAAACATTCCTATTGAATTGCAGCCACATCAAGGTTCACAATATCAAATGAGTAGAATCATACTGAAATTTGATTGGTCAAAGGGGCGTAAGGAAGAACCTCTTCAACGAAACTGTGAAGCACATGTTTAAGAGGTCAATTATGTGGCAGATGGACTGAAAGTTTGCTTTGAATATACAAGTTTAGATGTTTTTTTGGATTTCGCCCCACAGAGCTATTGATTATTATGGTTGTTGTTAAGGGAATCTAGTTCCGTCATGTTGTTTCTAGCAATGCTTCTAGGATCAATTTAATGTTTTTATTTCATTTGCTTATAAAGTGGATGTTATCAGTATCTATTTTCCGTTATTGACCAAAAGAATTTGGTGGTTAGTATTGCTTTTGTTTGATGCTATAATCCTTGTTTTGTTTGGTTGAATCTTAAAATCGATTTTGCAAGTTTGTGTCATTGTGTTGTTTGTTTAATTTTCTTCCTTTTTCGGAAGTTTTTAAATCTGCTCTGCTTATTTGAAGTTTTCAATACAATACATATCATGGTCCTAACCTATGTTGAATTCTTGTTTATCAATGTCTTTCCTTGTCTATCTATATCAACTAATAATCTGCGTACTATTTATAGTAAAGAATCCTCAAACATTTTCTTGTCACATACAAAATGTATTCTCGTCTTTCCCTCGTTAAGGCTTTATTTGGTATGAAAAAGGAAAAATGAAAGGAAGGGATACAATGGTTACCCTTCAAAACATATAAATTTTGGTGAGACCCACAAAAGCATCTTCCTTCTCTCTTCCTTCCCATAATGGAAGGATACAAAATATGTGAGACCTATGGATTTGATATCACTCCGATTCCCTTCCTCCCATTTCTTAAACTCATACCAAATAAAGGAAAGAGCTAATCCTTAACTCTCATCCTTTCCTTTCCGTTGGATTTATGCATACCAAACAAAGCATAAAACTCGACAACCATCACTCTTCCTTCTTTTGGTACCATGATTCGTTCTACCCTTTAAGGAATTCAAATACAAGAACCATTACTCTTGCAGACACATAAGCAACATGCTTCTTGCTTTTATATTGGGAAAAAAAATCCCATTGAATGTGGGCTGTGGATTGACAAAAATATCTTCATAATTTGATAATATATAATTATTTTAATAAATATTTAAGCAATTGCAACTTAAGAACTTTCCAAAATCTTATAATTACACTTCATATGTGATTCAAACTTAAAATTTTACCATTAATCATTTTAACATCAAATTTTTACAATCAATTTTTTTAGAATATAACTTAGGAGGTAAATTGTTCTCATCCAAATTTAGTCGATATAGCCTTGAGGTTAGGAGCTTGCAAAATAAACTCTAATGCTCAAGTCAATATCTGACTAACATAGAGAGAGTAAATGAGATAATATAGATTATCATGTCATGCTTCGAGGGCTAAGCCCCCTATATATAGGTTGATAAGGAGAGATTATTTTTTATTGGACTTAATCAACTTCAGATGAGATGGTCATTCACTAGGATAATGAAATGTACATAACAAGGATTAGCCTTTAATGAGACTTATATACAAATAACAAAAATTTTTAAGTGTTTGCGGGGCAACATATTTCTCTTACTCTATATACAGATAAGAAAAATATTGAGATTGATGAGAGTTATATTTTAATAGAATTAAATATAAGAACTGATGTCATCTTAGTTTTTATAGATGTTTAGATGATGTAATGGATTAGCTTATTGTTGCGATTAAGCTATATTAATTAACTAAATTTTGCATCCATGTGATGCACAGGATAAACAATGAATTAAATGACAAAAATAAATGTTCAGTAGTGGATATTGAGCTATTCCTGAGAAGACACGTACTGGTGTTTCCCTCCTTGTGTAGTAAGGGAACGTGTTGAAATTGGGGTAGTTAGTACCTGCAAAGGAACTCCAATGCTTAAGTTAGGTTGTACACAATTAGGGTTTAAGTTAAAGAGTAATAGTTACCTATTGAAAGTGATAAAGCCTGATACTTATAGAGTTGGAATAGGGAGATACATTCCCTTAATTGTTGTAGAAGATCCCTATAAGATCGGAATGTTGATACTGCAGTTTTGAGCATCCAAAGCTAGTTATGGATGCTATTATTACGCAATATCATGATTGACAATCACGGATAATCATAGGATTTATCCACTGCATAAATCTCGCATGGCTGTTGCTGCTACCCAATGTCATGGTCCATCATGAATAGTACCAAGATCTCAACCGCCCGCCACAAGTGAATTCCAGTTGGGGTGTCAAAGACTCCGGTTGGATGTGTGCCTAGCTAACCTATGGATCTAGTGTCTTAGATCACAATCCAGAATAGTTGCCCCCAGGTTGGTGCTAGGATGAGATAGCTAAGTATCAAGGTATCCGAGTTTATGGGAGCACACGATGCGCAATAGACAAGGGGATCCTAGTAAGAGTTAATGCTAGATCTCGCAATATTTTTTCTAAAAGGTCGAGGCCCATGATACATCATAGTATGCCTCCGGGGTTAACAAGTAAGGCCGAGATCCAAGTTGGGTCGCTCTGCTTACATTGTCATTCTGTCAGGGGGTCTATGATGTCATTTTTTGCAGTCTTTACTCTGCAGTTTGTATTAGTCTGTGCTTGCTTGGGAACCGCTAGTTTGAATTTATTGGGAATTAAAAATCGCTTTAAAGAGGATAATAGTTTCATGCAATTTCCTAACTGCCTGTAGCCCTCGTAGCTAATCAGAAAAGGGGAAGCATTAAAACATGGCTTAAAACACGCAACTTGCTTCGCCTTTTTGGGAGCCAATTGGAACATTGTAACACCCCGAAAATTGCTTGTTTTCAATTATATATATTTGTTTATAATATTTATGATTTTTATGAATTATTTAAGTGTTTTTTTATTATATTATTATATTTCTCGATTTGCGTATGCGTTAAGCGGGGCCAAAAAAATAAAATATTTTTCCGAAGCTGAAAAATTTTGGACTGTGAAACGAGGTCGGATGGTCTTACCAAATCCGAAGTTGGATACAGTTTATCAAGTTTTCGTTTTTCAAAGTTTTATTTGACAAATAAAATCCAGGTATGTCCTATTATCTAACGGACAATAAATACTAGTTCACTTAATTGTAACCTTTGTCCATTGGATAATAACTTTTAGTAAAGTACTAGTCATCTTTTGTAGAGTGTTCACTCTATGTGACATCATCCATGTGACATTACCTTGTGACATCACATTTGACTTTCTAAAAGTGAAAATTGGCTTCCTAAAGAAGCATTGGAGAAACTTAGTGGAGAAGCCACTTGACAAGCTTGTTGGAGTAGCCACTTGACAAGCTTGTTGGAGAAGCTTGCATTTCTCTCTCTTCCTTTGGTGATGCTCACAGTTTTGAGAAGGAAAAAGATGACAAAGTGTCATCTTTTCACTTAAGCTACATTCACTTTTTCATTTCCAAAAAGCCTTTACCTTTTCTCTCATTTTTGTCTTCTTATTTTCTCTCCATGCTCCATGGCCAAACACCATTTTCCACCCTCTATATTTTGCTTGCTCCAATCAACTACACTTCTTGAATCTACACAACCATTCGATGATTTTCTATGTTGTGATCTTCATCTAAATCTCTCATCTTCATTATTTTTCTTTCAAGCCCTAACTTGAAGTTCTTAAGGTAAGATTCATGATCTTCATCTTTTCTCTTCTCTTTTTCGTGTTCAAGGCCATCACTTTGACCATGGTCTCCTCTTTTAAAGCTTTAGGAGTTGATCTTGAAAGTTTGAAACTTCAAGGGTTTTGTTGGAGGTGTTGGACGAAATTCCAAGAGGATCAAGGAGCCTTCTTTCTTGTCATCTCTTTAGGTAAGAGGGAGATCATCCTCTTCAACCATCCATGGTGGTGAGGATCAAATTTTGTGTGTGTGAATGATCCATGGGTGGATTTCATTCACTTGTTTGTATAAGTTCAATGCTTTGTGATTATTTGACCTACTTGATTTTATTTAATTATTATACATGAACTTGCTTGAATATAAATGTGATAATTGTTATATGATTGTATGATGTGAATCACTTGGAAAGGAAAAAGATTTTGGGTCCCATGGACCTTGAAGCTCACGGCCAAGTAGGCAAAAATAGGATGTCCAAGACTAAAATTTGTATTAATTTGTGGCTTAAGAAATCAAGTGGCAAGTGATTGATAAAGAGATAAAAATTATGGGTTTCTAGACCATTAGGGTTCACGGCCATGTAGGGCTCCTAAGGCAAGATTTTTGTATCAAGTTGGAACTTAGATAATTAGGTGATTAGATATTTAATTAGGAATTCATAAAATGAAATAGAAAAGACACAAAGTTTTTACCCTAAAATGAAAAGTGATTTTCAACCATTGAATGAAATAAGTGTGAGTGAGGTTTTGAGAAAACTAGAATATTTTTGTAAGTGAGTTTTTACTAAGGATAAAGAGAAAGACCTTTTGAATTAGAGTAATAAGGACTAGGTGGAAAATATTAGAAAATATTCCCTAGAGAAGCTCAATAGGAAAAATGTTGAAGTAGAGCTGTAATTTTCATATTAAACTTTGAAAGTTTCAAAATTTAGTTTAAAAAGGGCAACAGAAGTTTTACCCGAGCGGAAAGTAGAAGTAAAACCTTATGAGATAATGACATGTCCGCAATTGAAAATAAACGACAATGTTGCTATCGGGCCCATAAGGGGAACCCAAAGTTATTGATGACTGTTTGGGCCAATGGTGGCTTATAGTTATAAAATGTATGACATTGATTTATATATATATATATATATGTGTGTATGTGTGTGTGTGTGTGTGTGTGTGTGTGTGTGTGCATTGAGTCATGCATCATACCTTGTGAAAGTCCGTTGGACTCTGTTTTATTAAGGCTGTAAGCCTAGGAAATGAATTACAATTTTGTGCGGGCGCGATATGCGTAGTGTAGGTCATTGGTTGACCTTGTGGGCGTCATGGTGCGACTTATCCCACAAGTGGCCAGTTGGTAGCTCCTCTATGCCGTGGTACAGACCGATACAAACACATCGACGATTTGGACTAAGACACTATCCTTAATCACGATCTAGTATAGACTATCTTGTATAAGCCATGTTGCACAAATTGAGAGCACATGAATTGAGGCTGACGAGATATAGACAAATCTCTTCTAGATCATTCTCTCTGAATCTGTGTTTAGCTCCATGGAGTAGGAATGTGGTCCATTGTGCATACGCATAGTCATGTCGGCATCTCATTGTGACATTTACATATCTATTAAATTATTTGTTGAATTATCTTTTAAATTATCGGTGGAAATAACCCATTGGAATATTTATTGAATTACCTACTATATGAAATAATGATTATATGTGTACTTTTATGCTTGGAATGGCATTACTGTCATTACTGTTTCTATGCTGCCATGTTGGTATTATGGTAGGATATCTCACCTCTTTGTTATGTTATTCTGTTATATATATATATATGCTTGATGAAGACTGAGAATAAGGCAAGGCGAGGTAGATCGTATCTTTCTGTTGTCTTGTTTTGTTAGTGATGGTTGCTAGGAAAGATTTCATTGATTTTGTCCGAGTACAGTTCTTTGATGGTACAAAAGCATGGCACATTGACTAGGCTGCTAGGAGCGTTAGATATATAGGGGACGTGGCTATATTGGTTCGCAGGGTCCATGATGGGGACCCTTTATTTTCTCTTGATGTTACATTACGTTTGGAGTTCAACATACCCATCAGAGAGCTATGGGGTGACCGCTTTTATACTCCACATGAGGACTCATTTGTATCTTCTGCTCGGGCCCTTGCCTGCGAGGCTGTGGCTCATATTAAGATTACCTCATCTAAGGAGGATCCTGAAGAGGATCCGTCTGTGGGTCTTTCTCAGTAGTTTGGGGGTTTGATATATTTTGTCTTTTTGATGGTGTTATTTATAATCTTTTTGGGTATGTAAAGCTTATACTTCTATTTTGCTAAGAACTCATGATGTATATGTGCTTATGATATATAAATTTCTATTTGGTGTATGGAATGTTCCTTGTATCTTTTTTTTCCACAAAGTTTATGTTTTCCGCGCATAATCTATAAGTGTATTAAACATAAAAAAAGGGAAATTGGCAAACACATATATTCATTTGATAAACAGGAAAATTTTATAAACCGATTTTTTTAGCTAATTCCTTTTTAAGGTTTTCTTTTTTGTTGATCGTAAGTTGTGACGCCCTTTGCGAAGAGGGGCGTTACAACAAGTTTAGTATCAGAGCCCAGGTTTAAGTTTTCTTTTGGATTTGTGGTTATCTCTGTCTTGTTGTGCTGTGTGATTCTCTGTGTTTGGTTTCCGAAAGGAAATAATATTGTTGTACTTGATTTTCATTTCATATTACTTAGTTTAACTTTGAAGGAGAGTGATGGTACGCGATAGAGGTGGACGCATTAACGTGAGACATGAGACTAATGGTATGGCTACAGCAGCTGAGGCGATGCAGAGGATGACAGATGTCATAGTGCAACAAAATGAGAGGGCTGCCCAACAACAAGAGGCAATGACTAAAGTTCAGAACCTGTCGGAATTTCGCCGCAACAACCCACCTCAATTCAAAGGAGAGTTCGATCTGGAGAAAGCAAGCCTTTGGATCAAGGAGTTAGAGAAGATATTTCGAGGAATGGGATGTGCTGACGATAAGAAGGTAACTTATGCTACCTTCAAGCTAGTTGGAGATGCAGAAGATTGGTGGACTGGAGCGTAGTGATTAATGGTAGCTGAAGGAAGGGTGATAACATGGGAAGTCTTCAAGAACAAGTTTTTAGAGAAGTACTTTCCAGCTTGTGCTAGGCATGCTAAGGAAACAAAGTTCCTTGGTTTGAAATAAGGGACCGTGTCAGTTAGTGAATATGCAGCAAATTTCGAAAGCTTATCAAAGTTCTCAAGGTATTTCCAGCTACAACCTAATAAAGAGTGGAAGTGCAGAAAGTTTGAAGAAGGTGTGAGACATAATTTGAAAAGAGCAGTACTACCATTGGGGTTTAGGCAATTCCCAGCCTTGTTGGACAATTGTCGTAGAATTGAGGAACTGGATCAATCGCGGGACACGAGGAGTCGTAACTTTGGACCCTCTCGGTTCCAAAGAGGGAATAACAGTAATGTTAATCACTTTCAATGAAAGCCTTATTCCCGACCACCTGGGAATCAATCTCAACAACAATCACATGATAGAGGTCCTAATGGCAATTCTGGTGGCAACAGATTTGGTCAGAACATAGTATTTTCGCCAAAATGCTCGAAATGTGAAAAGGATCACTTGACCAGGAAGTATGCAATCAAAGGAATTATTTGCTTTAGATATGGAAAGCTCGACCATGTCTCTAAAGATTACAATTAGCCTAAGGCGGAGTCTTCCGTTAGCAACATACATGCCGCAAGACCTCAGGCAAGAGGAAGGGTGTATACTATGAGTGAAGCAGAAGCCTCCCAGACTAAAGATCTGATTAAGGGAGATTGTGTCATAGGAATTAATCTTTTCACTATACCATATGACTCAGGGGTGACCCATTCTCTTATTTCCTATGATTGTGTGCATCGATTAGGAATTAATCTTTTCACTGTATTGTATGCCTTTTGACTTGATTGTTTCCACCCCTACTGTTGAACCTGTTATTATTACCCAAGTTTGTTTGAACTGTCTTGTGACTGTTGAAGGTCGAGTCTTTTATGTTGATTTGATATGTTTACCTCTTTCTCAAATAGACATAATCTTAGGAATGAATTAGTTATCTTTTAACCATATCCTGCTGGATTGTTCCAGTAAAACCCTAGTTTTCCCTAAGACCGAAAATTTTGGATTTTTGACGGCCAACCAAGTTAAAGCTTTCTTGAGAGAGGGAGCTTAGGGATACATACTATTGTCTTCCTTGGAAATCAAGAGTGACGAGAATGTGAAAGATATTCCAGTAGTCAATGAGCTTTCCGAAGTCTTTCTTGATGATGTACTTGGTTTGCCGCCAGAGTGGGAGATAGAGTTTACTATCGATCTTGTACCTGGATCTGGTCATGTCTCCATAGCACCATATAGGATGTCATCGTCAGAGTTAGTTGAACTCAAGAAGCAGTTGGTGGAATTTTTGGAAAAGCAGTTTGACAGGCCTGGTGTTTCACCATGGCGAGCACTAGTATTGTTAGTCAAGAAGAAGGATGGAACTTCTTGATTGTGCGTAGACAATCACCAGTTGAACAAGGTCACAATCAAGAACAAGTATCCTCTTCCGAGGATAGATGATTTGATGGATCAACTGCGAGGAGCTGCTGTATTCTCCAAAATTGACTTACATTCTGGTTATCATCAGATTCGAGTGAAGATGGAAGATATTCCTAAGATAACTTTTCGGACGCAATATGGAGATTACGAGTATCTAGTGATGTCATTCGGGGTAACGAATGCTCCTACAACATTCATGGATTACATGAATAAGATCTTTCGTCCTTATCTAGACAGATTTGTCGTTGTCTTTATCGATGACATTCTGATCTATTCTCGAAATTAGGAAGAACATAGGGAACATCTCAGAGTGGTTCTCCAGATTTTGAAGGAGAATAAGTTATATATAACTCCCCAAATTTTGGCTAAATTACGATATTCCCAAAATGTACTGTTTTATGTTTTCTGTGTGCTATAAAATTAATTTGACTATTTCATGACTATATTTGACTGTTGTGTGTGATTTACTCTGAGTCAAGAAAATAATAATTTTCAGGTCAGGGAAAATCTTTATCTGATTATTCGAAACTGTGGGATCTTACTAAACCCAATTCCGAGTGATACGTGTATCAATCTTTTAATTTTTAGAATTTATCTGTAAAATAAAAATATTGTATATTATAATATTTTTTATTATCTGGTGGACAATACCTACTGACTTGGAAAAGTCTTTGTGACTTACAATTCGATGAACCAATCGAAATCAGTCAACATTTCTGGCTTGAATTATTTCTAAGCCAATGAGAGTTAGTTAACGAAAATGACTTGAATTTCTAAGCCAATAGGAAGGAAGTCCACAAAAATGGTTGGACTAGTTAGTAAGTAACTAGAAAAACCTAACTAAGTTAATCCAAAGTGGTTAAGTAGTAATTAAATGGAACAAATCTAGTTAGCTACTCATTAAAGCCTTAGTTAGAGAATGTTTTAGCAAAATCAAGAAGGTAGTTAGTTATCCTAAGTAATTAAATGGTTAGCCAAGTAACTAAGAAACCTAACTAGTTTCACCTAAGTTTAACTAGATACCTAAGTGAACCAAGACTTGGTTTGCTCTCCCTTGAGCCATTCGGTTATGGACTCTTCAAGAAGCATCAAGGAGCTTGGTGACTTGATTCTCTAAGCCAATAAGAAGCAAACTTGGAGACAAAGCATTGAAGATCCACCCTTGAACTCATCTAAGGCCATTAGGAGTCCTTAGTAGTCAACTAAGGTGGCCACCTCCTTTAGGGAGCTACACGGCCAAGTGCTAGAGTTAAAAGACCATTTTCACTTCATCTTCATCTTTGCTATCTCACACAAAATCTATTTTCTCCTTCCTCTTTCTTCCAAGAACCAAGAACACCATAGCTTCTCTTTGTGAAGCTCACGACCAACACACCATTTCCAAACCTCCACTCTTCTAAAATTTCATCCAACACCATTTCTTAAACCTAAACATCATCCTAAACATCTTTCATTTTGAGAGTTTCTTCAAAATCATCCATTTGAAGCTTGGAAACTAACCTTGAAGTTTCTTTCCTACAAGGTAAAAATCCTTGTCTCCTGTTTCTAAATTGATTCTTGAAGTTCTAAGTCATGAATGATCCATGGTTTTTCTTTTTCAACCATAGTTTATGACTTTTTAAAATTGTTTAAGTTATTAGGGGTATTCTTGGAGCCATACGAAATCCATAAGAGGAGATCCAAGAAGAGTTTGTCTTCCTTTGAGGTAAAAGGGAGATTTAATCTCATCAACCATGTATGGTGGTGAGAAAATGGATGTATTTGTGGTGAAGAATCCATAAGGATTCATTCACTTGGTTGTTTAAAGTTTTTCCTATTTGTGATTGATTTTGTTTTGCACGCATGTCTATAACTTTAATATATTTGGTATGTGTTTATAGATACATGCTAGTTATAATAGGATATGAATAACATGTTGAGGATTTGCATGAGTGTTCCAAAGAACACATGAAGCTTACGGCTTCACCACCACAAAGAGAACCAAAATGTTCTCAACTATTTGTTAAAGCATGGATTAATTAATTTAGTTAGATTAATGATTTTTACAAGGACTTAGATAGTAGAAAATAATTTAAAGATGATTTATAAAAGACAAAGTGAATTTCTACAACATGCCATTTGAGATACCTTTGATCTAAAATTATTTTCTAAGTGTGGACTATGTAATTAAATTCAAGAGAACTCAATTTGAATGAATTTTAGAGAATAAAATGAATGAAGTTACTTTAGAAACTTAATTAGAGAAGTTAAGTATGGATGAGAAATAAAATGAATACTTGAAAATTACTAACGTATAGCTCACCTTTTGGGTTTTGAAGCACGTTAGCAAGTTTCGATATGTAAATAATAATCAAAGACTAAGAAAGGTAATTTTTAATGGAAACAGTAGAAAATAGTACTTAAAGGATTTTGAAAAAGAAATGTTGTAAATAAAGCAAGAAATAAATATACAATGGAGAAAAATTCAAAATATAATTTAGAATATAAAGAAATATTTTACGCAGTTGAAAAATATTAGAAATACCTTACACGTATTTAAAATAATGATTTTAAAACTACGCGATTGAGAAAACGATTTAAAAACGTTACTTGATTGAGAAAACGATTTAAAAACGTTATGCGATTGAGAAAATAATTTAAAAATATGACGTGATTTCAAAAACGTCAAAAAATAATTATGCGATTTAAAAACATTGAAAAAAGATGACGCGATTGTGAAAAATGCGATAAAATATTTATGCGATTGAAAGGAATAGTAGTTTATTATTGGGTTACAGTGGTGGACCCGGATATATGAAAAAATGGTACTGTCAAGTGGTGGCGTACTATATGGAAAATACTGATAATGAGGCTATTTGTGTATTTTGGCTCATGCACATGCAATGAGGAATGTGTCAATTTGGTTGAAATTGGCAATTGACTGACGAGATGAATTACACCGTAATGCGGGTGCAATAAGCGTAGTGTGGTTCATCGAGTGAACTTGGAGGAGTTAGTATGCAGAAGATTCCACATGTGGACAGTTGGTAGCTCCTCTGGGCCGTGGTAACAGGCAACGCACTAACAATCTCAACAAGCACTATGCTTAATTAAGATCTAGTGGAGACTGTTCGGTACAATGCCTGTTGTGCACGATGTTTTGACTGTGTACTATTTACACAATGTTTGACTGTGTAATATATGGCTAAGGCAGCCGGAGCTACGGATATGTTTTCCAGATCATTCTCTCTTATGTTTGTGTTTAGCTTCATGGAGTAGGAATGAGTCAGTGTACAGTTGCATATGTGGTCTGTATCATATTGTGATTATTTATATTTGAGTTGAGATATTATGTATGATGTGATAATATGAATTATTGCATCAATTGTTATATCTATATGTACTGTCATTTTCTGTGCTGCTATGCTGGTAATGATGTAGATTGTCTCACCTCTTTGTGTATATTTTTTGTATTATTATTTATGTTCCGTAAAGACTTTGAGGAAGAAGAAGAGGAGCAACCCCTAGATTGTCAGTACGAGGAGGAGCAACATCCGAGCAATCAGTGCGAGGAGGGCGAGCCTCTAGATCATCCATATTATTTGAACTGATTTAGTGAGCTTAGTAGTGTGTTGACCGTGCGGACTCCTGTCCGTAGGACTTCTCAACACCTGGGGTTTTTGTCTTCTGATGATCTCCCAGTGGAGGATCAGAATTTTTAGTTTTGTACTTTGACAAGTTTATGGTTTGCTTTAAACCAAATAGTTTATTGCTTTGTTAAATAAGTTTGTAGTGTGCAAATTATTTGTACCTTCAAAGACAAAATTATATGTATAATTGTGGTGTGTATTTGGTAGTTCATTATATTTTATGTTCTGTTTATTTTAATTAATGATATAACGTATAAAAAGAAAAATTTTCATAACTTCTATTATTATATATTAAGAAATGATTTATAACTTGGGTAAAGGTTTATTATATTTATCGTAAATGTGACATCCTAAGGAGGGTGTTACATTAGTTGGTATCAGAGGCCAAGTTAGAGTCTTTTGGGGCTGTGGTTAGGTCTGTTTTGCTTGTGTTGTGTGATTCTCTGTGATTTGTTTCCAAAAGGTTACATCTGACTTTGTTTTGTCTTGTTTACTTGATTGAAGAAAAAGATGTCTGGTGGTAGAAAGTCGCGTGCGAATGTGGAACGTAATGTTGATCCAATGACTGCAGCTGCTGAGGCTATACAGCGTATGGCGGAGGTGATTACTCAACAGAATCAACAAGTAGCCCAGCAACATGAGGCTACTGCTGATGCTCAAAATTTGTTCGAGTTAAGACGCAATAATCCGCCACAGTTTAGAGGCAAGTTGATCCTGAAAAGGCGAGTCTTTAGATCCAATACTTAGAAAAGATTTTTGAAGGAATGGGGTACGCAGATGATCGAAAGATGACGTATGCTACATTTATACTGAGAGGGGACAGTGAGAACTGGTGAAGAGGAACTCGGCGATTACTATAAGCTGAGGGAACTGAAATTACCTGGGAGGTATTCTGCGAAGTATTTTTGGAGAAGTACTTTCCTGCTAGTACCCGACATGCCAAGGAAATGGAATTTCTTAGTTTACAACGAGGCAATATGACCGTTGGTGAGTATGCTGCAAAATTTGAGAGCTTGTCGCAATTCTCAAGGTATTTCTAAATCCAACCTAATGAGGAGCGGAAATGCCGCAAGTTTGAAGAGGGACTGAGGGTAGAGTTGAAAAGAAGAGTGCTACCCATGAGAATGAACCAATTTCCTGCTTTGATGGATACATGTTGATGACTCGAGGAGTTGGAGCCGTTAAGAGACCCAAGAAATCATAACTTTAGACCAACCAGGTTCCAAAGAGGAGGTAACAACAATAACAGTTGATTTTAGCGCAAACCGTATTCGAGACCACTGGGAAATCAACCTCAACGTCCATCTTTTAGGGAAGTTCTAGTGGTAACAAAGCTAGTCCAAACGTGGTGTTTACATATCCAGAGATTGTTCAATTAAAGGAATGATCTGTTTCAAATGTGGAAGACCTGAACATGTTTCCAGGGAATGCAACCAGCCAAAAAAGAAGCCAACTGTGAGTAATGTTCGTGCAACTCTGCCACAATCTGGAGGGCGAGTATACACGATGAGTGGAGTTGAAGCTTCCCAATCCAAAGATCTTATTTAGGGACAAGGTGTCATAGAAGGTAATCTTTTAACTGTACTATATGATTTGGGTACAATGTATTCGTTTATTGCATCTGACTATATGGATCAGTTGAAGTTGCCTGTGTTTTCCCCGAGTTTTCAATTGACTGTTTCTACACCAACTGCCAAGCCTGTTGTTACATCTAAAGTATATTTGAATTGCCCTATTACCATTCATAATCAAGCCTTTTCTGTTAATTTAATTTGCTTATGTCTTGTTGAAATAAATATAATCTTAGGAATGGATTGGCTATCTTCTAACCATATCCTATTAGACTGTGCCAATAAAACTTTAGTTTTTCCTAAGGATGAGAATTCCGAATTTTTAACTGCCGCTAAAGTCGAATCATTGTTGAGAGATGAAGCTCAAGGATACATGCTGATGTCTTCTTTAGAAGTCAAGAGTGAGAAAGATGTGAACGATATTTCTGTCGTTAATGAGTTTCCTGAGGTTTTCCCAATGAGGTACCCGGTTTACCACCGGAGAGAGAGATAAAGTTTTCTATCGATCTTGTACCAGGAGCAGGTCCTATTTTGATTGCACCATATCGGATGTCGCCATCAAAATTAGTAGAGTTGAAGAAACAATTGGAGGAACTATTAGAAAAATAGTTTGTGCAACTGAGTGTTTCACCGTGGGGAGCACCAGTGCTACTAGCTAAGAAGAAGGATGGAACTTCTCGTCTTTGTGTGGATTATCGCCAACTGAACAAGGTCACAATAAAGAATAAGTATCCACTTCCAAGGATTGATAATTTGATTGACCAATTGAAAGGAGCAGCTATTTTCTTTAAGATAGATCTGCGATCAGGTTATCATCAAATTCGTGTTAAGGTAGAGGATATACCTAAGACAACTTTCCGAACTCGTTACGAGCATTATGATTATCTAGTGATGCCGTTCAGAGTGACGAATGCTCCTGCTATATTCATGGATTACATGAATAGGATTTTTTGTCCATACCTAAATAGATTTGTCATTGTTTTCATCGGTGACATTTTGATCTACTCTTAAAATCAGGAAGAGCATGCTGAACATCTCAGCATAGTTCTCCAAATTTTGAAAGAAAAGAAGTTGTATGCAAAGTTGGCAAAGTGTGAGTTTTGGTTGGAAGAAGTCCAGTTTCTAGGTCACATGATTTCCAAGGAAGGTATTGCAGTGGACCCATCAAAGGTGGAAACCATTCTGCAATGGGAAAGGCTAGAGACAGTGACAGAGATCCGGAGTTTTGTTGGATTGGCTGGATATTATCGAAGGTTCATTGAAGGTTTTTCCAAGATAGAAGGACCTCTTACACAGCTCACGAGGAAGCGTCAAGCTTTTGATTGGACAAAAGAATATGAAGCGAGTTTCCAAGAGTTGAAAAAGAGATTGATGACTGCACTAGTGCTGATTTTGCCAGATCCAAGCAAGACTTTCAAGGTGTATTATGACGCCTCTTACCAGGGGTTAGGATGTGTGTTGGTGTAGAATAGAAATGTGGTAGCCTATGTTTCAAGACAGTTGAAAGTACATGAGAGGAACTACCCAACGCACGATCTGGAACTAGCCACAGTGGTTTTTACATTGAAAGTGTGGAGATATTTTCTATATGGGGTCACGTTCAATGTCTTTAGTGATCACAAGAGTTTGAAATACTTGTTTGATCAAACGGAATTGAACATGAGGCAAAGGCGGTGGCTAGAATTTTTAAAGGATTATGATTTTCAGCTTCAATACCATCCAAGAAAGGCGAATGTGGTGGCAGATGCCTTAAGTAAGAAGGTGATCAGTGTTTCTATAATGATGATAAAGGAGGAAGAATTGATAAATCAGTTTAGAGATTTGTGGTTGTCTGTGGAATTGGCACCAGGAAGGATTCGTCTAAATAAAGCAACTGTTTTGAATGATTTACTGGAGGAAATGAAAGAAAGACAAAAAGATGATCTGTTTTTGCAGAATGAGAAAGAATTTTTGAAGCAAGGTCATAAGGCAACGGTTGAGGAAGGATCTGATGGGGTCTTAAGATTTAAAGGAAGGATTTGTATACCTGATGATCTCGATCTTAAGCAAGCAATTTTGGACGAAGCTCATACTAGTAGGTTAAGTATACATTTGGGGATGACTAAGATGTATCAAGATCTTAAGCAGATGTTTTGGTGGCCAAGGATGAAGAGAGATGTTGCGGAATGTGTGGCGTCTTGCCTAGTTTGTCAAAAGGCAAAAGTTGAACATTAAAGATCTGCTGATATGTTACAACCTTTAACTATTCCAGAATGAAAATGAGATAGTATCTTAATGGATTTTGTTACCAAATTGCCAAGAACTAGGAAGGGTCATGATTCTATATGGGTTATAGTTGATAGGCTTACGAAGTCAGCGCACTTCTTGTCGATCAATATCAAGTATTCGTTGGAACGATTAACCCAGGTGTACATTAGTGAAATTGTTAGACTTCACGGTGTACCCGTAAGTATCATATCCGATAGAGATCCATGGTTTACGTTAAGGTTTTGGCGAAGCTTACAAGAAGCCATGGGAACTAAGTTATGTCTGAGTTCTGCTTATCATCCGCAGACTGATGGTCAGACCGAGAGGACAATCCAATCATTAGAGGATTTGTTGCGAGCTTGTCTGTTAGAACAAGGGAGTTGGGATGAATTATTGTCTTTGATAGAATTCACCTACAATAATAGTTTTCACTCAAGTATAAGGATGGCACCCTACGAAGCACTTTATGGGTGACGATGCCGCACACCTTTGTATTGGTATCAGGATGGGGAGAGTATGACTATTGGGTCTGATCTTGTGCAACAAACTACGAAAAAGGTGAAGATGATTGAGGAGAAAATGAGGACAACTCAAAGCCGACAAAAAAGCCATGCTGACAAGAGAATGAGACCTCTTGAATTTGAGAAAGGTGAACATATGTTCTTGCGAGTAACACCTATGACTGGTGTCGGAAGGGCTATCAAATCTAGAAAACTCACTCCTAATTTCATTGGACCTTACCAAATCATTCATCGGATAGGTCCCGTAGCTTACCAAATAGCTTTACCATCTTTTCTTTCCAATCTCTATAATGTATTCCATGTGTCTCAGTTGAGAAAATATATTTCAGATCCAACGCATGTCATTTAACCCGATGAAGTACAACTAAAAGATAATTTGACGTATGAGACACTTCCTGTCAAGATTGAGGACAAGAGAGTGAAGCAACTTCGAGGCAAGATGATTGTATTGGTAAAGGTAATATGGAATGAGATAACGAGAGATGCTACTTGGGAACTGGAGGATAAAATGAGGGAGCAGTAACCACATCTTTTATAAGGTACGATAAATTTCGGGGACGAAATTTTTATTAGTGAGGGAGAGTTGTAACATCCCAAGTTTTAGCTAAATTATGATATTGCCCAAAATTATACTATTTTATGTTTTATATGTGCTATAAAATTAATTTGACTATTTCGTGACTGTATTTGACTGCTGTGTGTGATTTACTCTGAGTCAAGAAAATAATAATTTTCAGGCTGAGGAAAATCTTTATCTGATTATTCGGAGCAAGGAGATCTTACTAAACCTAATTCTGAATGATACATATATCAATCTTTTAACTTTTAGAATTTATCTGTAAAATAAAAATATTTTATATTATAATATTATTTTATTACCCAGTGGACAGTACCTACTTACTAAAGAGCAGTAGTTTCTGCCCAGTGGACAATAGGAATCGGAAAAGTCTTTGTGACTTACAATTCGGTGAACCAATAAAAATCAGTCAATGTTTCTGGCTTGAATTATTTCTAAGCCAATGAGAGTTAGTCAACGAAAATGGCTTGAATTTCTAAGCTAATAGAAAGGAAGTCCACAAAAATGGTTGGACTAGTTAGTAAGTAACTAGAAAAACCTAGCTAAGTTAGCTTAAACCTAACTAAGTTAATCCAAAGTGCTTAAGTAGTAACTAAATGGAACAAACCTAGTTAGCTACTCATTAAAGCCTTACTTAGAGAATGCTTTAGCAAAATAAAAAAGGTAGTTAGTTATCCTAAGTAACTAAATGGTTAGCTAAGTAACTAAGAAACCTAACTAGTTTCACCTAAGCTTAACTAGATACCTAAGTGAAGCAAGACTTGATTTGCTCTCCCTTGAGCCATTCGGTTATGGACTCTTCAAGAAGTATCAAGGAGCTTGGTGACTTGATTCTCAAAGCCAATAAGAAGCAAACTTGGAGACAAAGCATTGAAGATCCACCCTTGAACTCATCTAAAGCCATTAGGAGTCCTTAGTAGTCAACTAAGGTGGTCACCTCCTTTAGGGAGCTACATGGCCAAGTGCTAGAGTTAGAAGACCATTTTCACTTCATCTTCATCTTTGCTATTCACACAAAAGCTATTTTCTTCTTTCTCTTTCTTCCAAGAACCAAGAGCACCATAGCTTCTCTTTGTGAAGCTCACGGCCAACACACCATTTCCATACCTCCACTCTTCTAAAATTTCATCCAACACCATTTTTTAAACCTAAACATCATCCTAAACATCTTTATCTTGAGAGTTTCTTCAAAATCATCCATTTGAAACTTGGAAACTGACCTTGAAGTTTCTTTCCTACAAGGTAAAAATCCTTGTTTCCTGTTTCTAAATTGATTCTTGAAGTTCTAAGCCATGATTGATCCATGATTTTTCTTTTTCAACCATAGTTTATGACTTTTTAAAATTGTTTAAGTTGTTAGGGGTTTTCTTAGAGCCATACAAAGTCCATAGGAGGAGATCCAAGAGGAGTTTGTCATCCTTAGAGGTAAGAAGGAGATTTAATCTCATCAACCATGTATGGTAGTGAGAAAATGGATGTATTTGTGGTGAAGAATCCATAAGGATTCATTCACTTGGTTGTTTAAAGTTTTTCCTATTTGTGATTGATTTTGTTTTGCAAGCATGTCTATAGCTTTAATATATTTGGTATGTGTTTATAGATGCATGATAGTTATAGTAGGATGTGAATAACATGTTGAGGATTTGCATGAGTGTTCCAAAGAACACATGAAGCTTACGACTTCACCACCATAAAGAGAACCAAAATGTTCTCAACTATTTGCTAAAGCATGGATTAATTAATTTAGTTGGATTAATGATTTTTACAAGGACTTAGATAGTAGAAAATAATTTAAAGATGATTTATAAAAGACATAGTGAATTTCGTACAACATGCCAATTGAGATACCTTTGATCTAAAATTGTTTTCTAAGTGTGGACTATATAATTAAATTCAAGAGAACTCAATTTGAATGAATTTTAGAGAATAAAATAAATGAAGTTATGTTAGAAACTTAATTAGAGAAGTTAAGTATGGATGAGAAATAAAATGAATACTTGAAAAGTATTAACGTATAGCTCACCATTTGGGTTTTGAAGCGCATTAGCAAGTTTCGAGATGTAAATAATAATCAAATACTAAGAAAGGTAATTTTTAATGGAAATAGTAGAAAATAGTACTTAAAGGATTTTCAAAAGGAAATGCTATAAATAAAGCAAGAAATAAATATATAATGGAGAAAAATTCAAAATATAATTTAGAATGTAAAGAAATATTTTACGTAGTTGAAAAATATTAGAAATAGCTTACGCGTATTTAAAATAATGATTTTTAAGCTATGTGATTGAGAAAACGATTTAAAAACGTTATGTGAAAGAGAAAATGATTTAAAAATGTTACTCAATTGAGAAAATGATTTAAAAATACTACGCGATTTCAAAAACATCAAAAAATATTTACGCGATTTAAAAATGTTAGAAAAAGGTGACACGATTGTGAAAAATGCAATAAAATATTTACGCGACTGAAAGGAACAGTAGTTTACTATCGGGTTAAAGTGGTGGACCCAGATATGTGAAAAAATGGTACTGTCAAGTGACGACATACTATATAGAAAATACTGATAATGAGGTTATTTGTGTTTTTTGGCTCATGCACATGCATTGAGGAATGTGTCAATTTGGTTGAAATTGGCAATTGACTGATGAGATGAATTACACCGTAGTGTGGGTGTGATAAGCGTAGTGTGGGTGCGATAAGCGTAGTATGGTTCATTGAGTGAACTTGGAGGCGTTAGTGTGCGGAGGATTCCACATGTGGACAGTTGGTAGTTCCTCTGGGCCGTGGTAACGGGCAACGCACTAGCGATCTCAACAAGCACTATCCTTAATCAGGATCTAGTGGAGACTGTCCGGTACAATACCTGTTGGGCACGACATTTTGACTGTGTACTATTTACAAGACGTTTGACTGTGTAATATGTGACTAGGGCAGCCAGAGCTACGGACATGTTTTCTAGATTATTCTCTCTGATGTTTGTGTTTAGCTTCATGGAGTAGGAATGAGTCAGTGTACAGTTGCATATGTGGTCTGTATCATATTGTGATTATTTATATTTGAGTTGAGATATTATATATGATGTGATAAAATGAATTGTTGTATCAATTGTTATATCTGTATATACTGCTATTTTCTGTGCTGCTATACTGGCAGTGATGTAGATTGTCTCACTTCTTTGTGTATATTTTTTGTACTATTATTTATGCTCTATAAAGACTTTGAGGAAGAAGAAGAGGAGCAGCCTCTGGATTGTCAGTATGAGGAGGAGCAACATCCGAGCGATCAGTGCGAGGAGGGCGAGTCTCTAGATCATCCATATCATTTGGATTGATTTAGTGAGCTTAGTAGTGTGTTGACCGTGCGGACTCCTGTCCATAGGACTTCTCGACACCCAGGGTTTTTGTCTTCCGATGATCTCCCAGCGGAGGATCCTTCGGAGGATCAGAACTTTTAGTTTTGTACTTGGGCAAGTTTATGGTTTGGTTTTAACTAAACACTTTACTGCTTTGTTAAATAAGTTTGTAGTGTGTAAATTATTTGTATCTTTAAAGACAAAATTATATATATAATTATGGTGTGTATTTAGTAGTTCGTTGCATTTTATGTTCTATTTATTTTATTTAATGATATAACGTATAAAAAGAAAAAATTTTCATAACTTCTATTATTATATATTAAGAAATGATTTATAACTTGGGTAAAGGTTTATTATATTTATCGTAAATGTGACATCCTAAGGAGGGTGCTACATTATATGCTAAGCTGTCCAAATATGAGTTCTAGTTGAGCTAAGTTCAGTTTTTGGGCCATGTAATTTCAGAGGAAGGAATTGAAGTTGATGCATCAAAAGTTGAAACGGTTCTTCAATAGGAAAGGCCGAAGACGGTATCGAAGATTCGTAGTTTCCTCAAATTAGCCGGTTACTATCGTAGGTTTATTGAGGGGTTTTCTAAGATAGTAGAACCTCTCACCCAACTTACACAAAAAAATCAACCTTTTGTATGAACTGACGCATGCGAGGAAAGTTTTCAAGAGTTGAAAAGATGATTGACTACTTCATCAGTGTTGATTCTACCTGATCCCAATGAACCTTTTAAGGTATATTGCGATGCTTCATATCAAGGTTTAGGTTAGGTTGACGATCCACAGATCTCATACAAATTCATAATATGGCCAAGGAGAGTAATTGATCGAGACAATGCATGAGGTTGTACTTATGCAAAACCGAAAGGTTGTGGCATATGCTTCGAGGCAACTAAAGGTGCACAAGAGGAATTACCCTACTCATGATTTAGAGTTGGCAACTGTTATGTTTGCTCTGAAAATATGGAGACACTTTTTGTATGGAGCAACTTTCAACATCTATAGCGATCATAAGAGCCTGAAGTATCTATTTGACCAGAAAGAGTTGAATATGAGGCAGAGACGATGGTTAGAATTTTTGAAGGACTATGATTTTCAACTACAATATCATCTTGTAAAGGCGAATATCGTAGCAGACGCTTTAAGTAGGAAGATGCTTAGTGTTTCCGCTATGATGGCCAAGGAGAGTGACTTGATAGAACAATTCAGGGATATGAGGTTGTTTGTGGAATTGACATTAGAAAAGATTTGTTTGACCATGGTTACTGTTTCAAATGATCTAATGGAGGAAATCCGAGAGAAATAGAGAAGTGATCAATATCTATAGAATGAAAGGGACCAGCTCGGATCTAAGAAAGAGAGAATCAAGAAAAAATCCCAAGTTGATTTTCGGATACTTTAAGCTCCACCCTAGGCAAATGTGGTCAAGACCAACACCCAGAAAATGACCACCAAATCAAGAGACAGGCACCCGCGCCGATAAAGCAAGGTGTTGGGTTGACATTTAAAGAAGGACTTGATGGGATCTTAAAGTTCGGAGATCAAATTTGTGTACCCAGTGATCCAGAGCTTAGGAGACTGATTCTCAATGAAGCACATAAGAGCAAGTTGAGTATGTATCTGGGAATGACCAAGATGTATCAAGATCTGAAGCAATTGTATTGGTGGCAAGGGATGAAGAGAGACATTACCAAGTATGTATCATCTTGTCTGGTTTGTCAGAAAGCTAAGGTTGAACATCAACGACCTTCAGGAATGTTGTAACCTCTAACCATTCCCGAATGGAAATGGGATAGTATTGCAAAGAATTTCATGGTTGGACTGCCGAGGACCTGAAAGAGGTATGATTCGATTTGGGTGATTGTTGATCGGCTTACGAAGTCGGTGCACTTCCTACCGATTAACATAAGGTATTCGATGGAGAGGTTGACTCAACTATATATTGGTGAAATTATTAGACATCATAGTGTGCTTTCTAGTATTGTTTCTGATAGAGATCCAAGGTTTACATCAAGGTTTTGACAAAGTCTACAAGAATCGATGGGAATGAAACTTCGTTTAAGTTCTGCTTATCTTTCACAAACAGATGGTCAATCGGAGAGGACAATTCAATGCTGGAAGATTTGCTAAGAGCTTGTATTTTAGATCAGTCTGAAAGTTGGGATGAATTTTTACCTCTGATAGAGTTCACCTACAATAACAGTTTTCACTTAAGCATAGGGATGGTACCCTATGAGGCTTTATATGGACGACGATGCAAAACACCTTTGTGCTGGTACCAAGATGGAGAGCATCTCACGTTAGGACCCGATCTTGCGCGACAAATAATGAAAAAAGTTAAGATGATTCAAGAAAAGATGCGAACGGCTCAGAGTCGACAGAAAAGCTATGCGGACAAGAGAAGAAAACCTCTTGAGTTTGAGGAAGGCGAGCATGTGTTTTGAAAAGTCACACCTACGACTAGGGTCGATCGAGTTCTTAAGTGTAGAAAACTCACTCCCAAATTCATCGGACCTTATCAAATTCTTTGTCGGATAGGTCCAGTAGCCCACCAAATAGCTTTACCACCTTTTCTTTCTAACCTTCATAATTTCTTCCATGTGTTGCAATTGCGAAAGTATATTCCTAATCCAACCCATGTCATAATACTGGATACGGTACAATTGAAAGAGAATTTAACCTATGAGACACTTCCTGTAAGGATTGAGGATAGGAGAGTGAAGCAACTCAAAGGAAAAGAAATTCCATTAGTAAAGGTGATCTAGAATGACATGACTGGAGACGCAACGTGGGAGCTAGAGGACAAGATGAAAGAACAACATCCACATCTATTTTAAGGTATGACAAATTTTGAGGATGAAATTTCTTTTTAGAACGGGAGAGTTGTAACACCCCAGAAACTACTTGTTTTCTGTTATATATGCTTTTTTATAATATTTGTGATTTTTATGAATTATTTGAGTGATTTCGATTATTTTATTATATTTCTCGATTTGCATGCGCGTTAAGCAGGGCCGAAAAAATAAAATATTTTTCTGAGGCTGAAAAATTTTGGACTATGAAATGGGGCTGGGGGATCTTACTAAACTCGAAACAGGACACAATTTACGAAGTTTTTGTTTTTCAAGATTTTATCTGACAAATAAAATTCGAGTACGTCCTATTATCCAACAGATAATAAATATTAGTTTTGTTAACTATAACCTTTGTCCATTAGATAATAGTTTTTAGTAAAGTACTAGTTATCTTTTCTAGAGTGTTCACTTTATGTGACATCATCCATGTGACATCACCTTGCGACATCACATTTGACTTTCTAAAAGTGAAAATTAGCTTCCTGAAAAAGCTTTGGAGAAACTTAGTGGAGAAGCCACTTGACAAGCTTGCATTTCTCTCTCCTCCTTTGGTGATGCTCACAGTTTTGAGAAGGAAAAAGATGATAAAGTGTCATCTTTTCACTTAAGCTACATTCATTTTTTTCATTTCCAAAAAGCCTTTACATTTTCTCTCATTTTTCTCTTCTCATTTTCTCTCCATGCTCCACGACTAAACACCATTTTCCACCCTCCATATTTTGCTTGCTCCAATCAACTACACTTCTTGAATCTACACAACCATTGGATGATTTTCTATGTTGTGATCTTCATCTAAATCTCTTATCTTCATCATTTTTCTTTCAAGCCCTAACTTGAAGTTCTTAAGGTAAGATTCATGATCTTCATCTTTTCTCTTCTCTTTTTTGTGTTCAAGGTCATCACTTTGACCATGGTCTTCTCTTTTCAAGCTTTAGGTGTTGATCTTGAAAGTTTAAAACTTCAAGGGTTTTGTTGGAGGTGTTGGATGAAATTCCAAGAGGATCAAGGAGCCTTCTTTCTTTTCATCTCTTTAGGTAAGAAGGAGATCATCCTCTTCAACCATCCATGGTGGTGAGGAACAAATTTTGTGTGTATGAATGATTCATGTCTGGATTTCATTCACTTGTTTGTATAAGTTCAATGCTTTGTGATTATTTGACCTACTTGATTTTATTTCTTTAATTATTATACATGAACTTGCTTGAATATAAATGTGATAATTGTTATATGATTGTATGATGTGAATCACTTGGAAAGGAAAAAGATTTTGGGTCCCATGGACCTTGAAGCTCACGGCCAAGTAGGCAAAAATAGGATGTCCAAGACTAAAATTTGTATTAATTTGTGGCTTAAGAAATCAAGTGGCAAGTGATTGATAAAGAGATAAAAATTATGGGTTTCTAGACCCTTAGGGTTCACGGTCATGTAGGGCTCCCAAGGCAAGATTTTTGTATCAAGTTAGAACTTAGATAATTAGGTGATTAGATATTTAATTAGGGATTCATAAAATGAAAAAAGAAAAGACACAAAGTTTTTACCCTAAAATGAAAAGTGATTTTTGGCCATTGAAGGAAATAAGTGTGAGTGAGGTTTTGAGAAAACTAGAATATTTTTGCAAGTGAGTTTTAACTAAGGATAAAGAGAAAGACTTTTTGAATTACAATAATAAGGGCTATGTGGAAAATATTGGAAAATATTCCTTACAGAAGTTCAATAGGAAAAGTGTTGAAGTGGAGGTGTAATTTTCATATCAAACTTTGAAAGTTTCAAAATTTAGTTTAAAAGGGGCAACAAAAGTTTTACCCGAGCGAAAAGTAGAAATAAACCCTTATGAGATAATGGCATTTCTGCAATTGAAAATAAACGACGATGTTGTTATTGAGCCTATAAGGGGAACCTAGAGTTATTGATGACTATTTGGGCCAGTGGTGGCTTATAGTTATGAAATGCATGACATTGATATATATATATATATATATATATATATATATATATATATATATATATATATATATATATATATATCTCTGTGTGTGTGTGTGTGTCTGCATTGAGTCATGCATCATGCCTTGTGAAAGTCCATTGGACTCTGTTTTGTTAAAGCTGTAAGCCTAAGAGATAAATTACATCTTTGTGCGGGTGCGATATATGTAATGTAGGTCATTGGTTAACCTTGGGGGCGTCGGGGTGCAACTTATCCCACAAGTGGCTAGTTGGTTGCTCCTCTACGCCGTGGTACAGACCGATGCAAACACACCAATGATCTGGACCGAGACACCATCCTTAATCACGATCTGGTGTAGACTATCTTGTATAAGCCATGTTGCGCAAATTGAGATAAATGATAGCACATGAATTCAGGCTGACGAGATACAGACTAATGTCTTCTAGATCATTCTCTCTGAAATCTGTGTTTAGCTTTATAGAGTAGGAATGTGGTCACATTATGCATACATATAGTCATGTCGACATTTCATTGTGACATTTTCATATTTGTTAAATTATTTGTTGAATTATCTGTTAAATTATTGGTGGAAATTACCCATTAGAATATTTATTGAATTACCTACTGTATGAAATAATGATTATATGTGTACTTTTGTGCTTAGAATGACATTACTGTCATTATTGTTTCTATGCTGCCATGTTGAAATAATGACCTACTGTAGGATATCTCACCTCTTTATTATGTTATTATGTTATGTATATATATATATATATATATATATATATATATATATATATATATATATATATATATGCTTGATGAAGACTGAGACGAAGGCGAGGTATATTGTATCTTTCTGTTGTCTTGTTTTGTTGGCGATGGCTGCTATGAGAGATTTCATTGATTTTGTCAGAGTATAGCTCCTTGATGGTATAGATGCATGGCACATTAATTGGGCTACTGAGAGCGTTAGATATATAGGGGACATGACTATATTGGTTCACAGGGTCTATGATGGGGACCATTTCTTTTCTCTTGATGTTACATGAAGCTTGGAGTTCAACATGCCCATCAGAGAGCTGTGGGGTGACTACTTTTATACTCCACATGAGGACTCATTTGTATCTTCTGCTCAGGGCCCTACCTGTGAGCCTGTGGCTCCTATCAGGATTACCTCATCTAAGGAGGATCCGTTTGTGAGTCTGTTTGGGGGTCTAATATATTTTGTCTTTTTGGTGGTGTTATTTATAATCTTTTTGGGTATTAAAGCTTACACTTTTATTTTGCTAAGAACTCATGATGTATATGTGCTTATGATATGCAAATTTCTATTTGGTGTATGGAATGTTCCTTGTATCTTTTTTTTCCCACAAAGTTTATGTTTTCCACACATAATCTATAAGTGTATTAAACATAAAAAAAAAGGAAATTGGAAAACTCATATGTTCATTTAATAAACAGGAAAATTTTATAAACTGGGTTTTTTTAGTTAATTCCTTTTTAAGCTTTTCTTTTTTATTGATCGTAAGTTGTGGCGTCCTTTGTGAAAAAAGGTGTTACAAACATATTATTCCCTTTATAAATAGAGAATATTTGAAGTGGGGCTATCATCTGCTTCTTTTGTTCTTCGATTGTGTTTGAAGGTGATTCTTTCCTAAAGAATGATCTATTTCCTTTTTTTTGTAAACATTTGGAGAGTTATGCCCCTTCTAAAATCATCTTCTTGTTCTTCCTAAAATTCTTAAAGGTGTTTCCATATCCCCTAGATATTTCTTTGATGGAGGCCTTTCTCTCTAGGCGTAATGACACGGTAAGGGCCAAATAACTGCTCTACATGAGTTGGTCAACAGGCCTCCAAGCGATAGAAGCCTTTTTCTCCCAGCGTATGTGGCGGTGGGCAACCTATCTCCTCTTGCTAGGAATAAGGTTCAAGACTTCTGTAGTTCTTGTGAAGCATGAAGGTTTTCTACTCTCCGTCCTCCTAACTACAACCAAAGGTACTAGCCAAGTGCCTTGGTTTCACCCCAAAGTGTAGCTGGATATGTAGGATTGTGAAGCCTGCTCTTTAGGTGGAACAATCTTTTAGAGTGAAGCATTCTGCTCATGTTGGCCAACAAGAAAGAGATGGATGTTGATTTCTAAAAGAACCATAGAGGTGGTCATGGTCAGTGATCATCATCATCATCACTGTCTTATCTGGCTTCCTTTTTAGCTTTCTTTAGTGGCATTCTTGTATTAAAGTAGTTTATATGTCCTATTTGTAGAGCTGATGATGTATGAAATAAGAATAAAAAGTTTTATTTTTTGAATATTCTACTTTTCCCTGTCTATTTCTTTCATCGAGGTGAGTCTAACGCTCATCATATAAAAATATGCTTAATTTCATCATATTGCCTCCAGCTTGATGATTAGCTAATATGGCTAAGTATCAAGATAAGTCTCTAATGCCTTTTGGTCCTAGGATCTGTGGTTTATAAGAAGCCATAGTTTGTAGTGCCCTCGAGGGATCAAAAGTTAACTAGAGGTGCTATCAAGGCTAAGTCACTTGACACTTGCGGGCGTGTTGTGACCCATGCACCACCCATGCGTCAGATGATTAGAGGTAGACATTCTAGTGTGTAACCAGGGTTTGTAGAAAAAATTTGCACTCAAGACAGTTAGGCTTGCGTGACGTTTGGCTTTCTAAGTAAATTGTCGCTTCAACTGTTGTGATAGTTGTATGGTCTACGTGGTGTGTTCTGACTAGGAAATGATAAGGGGTTCTTGAAACCTGAAGTGCTTGGATGGAATTGCTCGCAACCGTCTTGCCTCTATAAATAAGAGCTAAGGGTGCCTCTTCCACACTTTTACCATTTAACTATAATCTTTGGCGACCTGAGGCGATTTTTGATGACTTTTTACAACGAAAAAATGCGATTTTGAGTAGCTGGCAACTGATTTAGCTTCTTCTAGTCACTAATTTTTCTTCATTTCTTCAAGGTATGTTTTTTTCTACTCTCTATTTTCACTGTTTTTAGCATTATCCTGGGATAGAGAGTTTATCTTCTTGGTTCTAGGGTATTCCCTCTCTTTTTCTAGCACAAGTAGGGATACCTACATTTATGGGTCCATTCAATGGTGTCGCTCTGTGGAGCACCCTCTTCTTCGTGCCGTGAGCGGCGAAGGTTCCCAACTTAGGTTTAGACCTTTGAGGGTGGGAGACAGGTGTCTGTAGTTCTAGAGATGGAGGGCGGAAGTGGATGTGGACTTTTATGGGTTCCCTCCGCAGTCCACCTCCCTCTATGTTGAATCTGTAAGCTTTAGAAACATTCTTGATTCTGGTAACATCTTACCAACCTCTAGGTGTTTCCAGGGATTCCATGGCGAGGAGACGAGTAATGTGATTGGTTGGAGAGAGGCCCATGGTATATGCCCTCAAGAGAAACGTGTACCCTTAGGTTAGAGATGATGTGTGTGGCACTATGTCTAAACATCAGACTACGGGGGATGCCGAGGAACTTGCAAGCTGCTTGGAGTTGACATAAGGTGGCACATGGGACCACGAGTACCAAGTCCTGGCTCCAAGAGAAGATGAGAAAGTGTGCTCAGCCAAGATGGAGGATGAACATTACATGTTTATGTACAATGACCTTGTTCTCTAGTTGGGGCTCCGAATTCCTTTCACCGACTTCCAAGTTGGAGTCCTTCGCACTCTAAACGTCGCGTCGTCCTAACTCCATCCCAATAGTTGGAGTTTCATTCTTGCCTTTGAAAGGTTCTGCTAGATGGTCGAATTATGGTACTCGGACAAGGTTTTCTTTTATTTCTTCACTCGGTGGTCCCCCCAAGGAGAGACGATGTTGCAGAAAAAATTAGCTTACACTCTAGTTAAGAAGCAAACGAAAGGTCTTCGTGGACTTCCAAGCTAGTTTTAAGAACTATAAGACTATGTTCTTCAAGCTGATGGTGGTGCTCAGAGTCCGTTCATTCTTTGAGGAGGCTGACATGACTTTGGTCTTTGACCTGTATTAGACCACCGGGGCTTAGGACACTCCAATTGAAATGATTAAGGTGGAGTGGCTCGATCTCAATCGGGAGGACGCCGAGTGTGTTAATTGTATCAATAAGTGGGTAGAAGAAGTTGGGCTCATTTCTTGTAAGGATGTTCTAAACGCCTGTGATGACGAAACTCTTGATGCCATACTAGGTAGAGCGTAGGTTGTATTTCGCCCTTGCATTTTGTTTTTGGTAGTTCTTTTCCTGTCATTTCTAACTTGCGTTTTTCCTATTTTGCTTAAAGCATGACATCTAGACCATCTCTTTTGGCCCATCAAGCTTATAAGGGGAGGAAAAGAGGGAGGATCTTCTAACACTCCTATACACATTGCTTTAGCCCCCCCTGAGATCCAGTTATTGAGGTGGCTTTGGATTAGTCAGAGTCTCCTACACATCCCTTTTAGAGGAGGAAAAGAAAGGTTATCAAAGGCAATAGGGCAGTAGAATACGAGAAGAGGTTAGCCACAGAGGTAGATTAAGAAGAAGAAGGAGGTCTGATTTCCTTGTTTAAGGAGGACACGGATCAGGGATCATTCATCGATTGGCAACTCTTGGATGACGAGGTCGTGGAACACATTACCTAGAGGAGCCCACCTGAGATTCTGTTGATGTTTTAGACCTTCGGTCTCTACGTCATTGTTGAAGCCTAGTGCCTTTTAAAGGAGCTTGGGGGAGTATGAGAGGGGACTAGTTGAAAAGCCAAGGGCGGCCAAGGCAGAAGGAGCTCAGAAACTTGATTTGGATCTCAAGGCCAAGGAGGAAACTGAAAAGGCCTAGGAGGATGCTACATCAAAGGTAAATGAGCTGAAGAAGGAATTGATGAACTCTAAGTCCAAGCTCAAAAGGGAGAGGCTAATTCTGAAAAGACCATCGTCAGCGTCTAAGTTGAGATCTAGGAACTCCTAGCTGGGGTGGCACGACTAGAAAAAGGATGACACGGAGCTGGTGATAATCTACATGAACATCAATGGGGAACAATTCTGGAATACAATCGCCCAAGTCTAGTACTTCAATCCTAGGGTAGCCTTGGCCTTGGAAGGATTGAACCCTGAGATGCTAATCCAAGACAGTCACCTGGTAATGGCGAAGGGGGCCAATTAGGTTACTATCGGGGTTCCTGTTGTCGGTCCTTCAACTGTATCCTCGATCTGACTCTCAAAGAGGATGGCAGAGTAGTGAGAACGGACAGTCAAAGCCCGGAGGAATGTGCTACTGGAGCTTAATCTCTCACTTTTCTGCTTCATCTTGCCCTTGCGTAGGGTATCTTATTTTTGTAAAGACAATTCCCTAGCTCCTGGGTTTTAATATAATTGCTTGCATTATCCCTACGTTGTATGTATTGTATACTTATTTTTCCATGGTCCATAGTGGGCTCAACATCCATCATCAATGTGCACTATGTAACCATTTTGGGACTTAGGAGGATTTCAATTGCGTGAAACCTTGGTCCAGGGTTCAATGCCAAAAAATTTGAGCATTCGAAACGCCTTTGAGGACTTAGGCAAAATAAAAAGGTAATCCACAACCAGGGCCTTTAATGTTAATGGTCTAGTTCAGAAAAGTGCCCAACACTTAGGAACTTTCAAGTTCTTAACCAATTTAAGATAAGACATTCGCAGTAAGTACCTAATGGTAGTCATAACCTATATTGCCAATTAATTACTCATAATTACAAAATGATTATGGTCAAGTGTTGAGGGTTTGGGTAAGGATCCAAAACTCGCAACAAAAGCACCAAAAGTCAGTTTGTGCATCATCTCTCTTAACCTGGATTCTAAGAGACCCCGGATTCCATAAAGAATGGGTTTTATAGACATTCTCAAGGCGTGGTCCAGCTTGGGGGTATTAAGCTTTAAACAAAGTATAAGCATATTTACTTAAATAATTTCACCATTTTAATGATTGAGCAAAGGACCGGAGTCCATATAATGTATGATCACTAAAATTGAGGAAGAACAAACATAAAAGAAAACTAAAAGACTAAGCCTGAAAAGGCACTTAGTTATAATACTTTCTCAGTTTGTCTACATTCCAATACTTTTTGATTAGCTTCCCAGTTAAAGTCTCTAGGGGGTAAGCTCCCTTGCCTATATTGATCACAATATGATAGGGGTCTTCCCAGTTTGGGCCTAACTCCCGTTAGAAGGCATTCCTACCACTGATATCCACTCTTTGAAGTACTAGATCACTCGACTCGAACTTTCTTGGGACAACTTTCAAATTATATCGAGCCATTATCTTCTATTTGATGGCAGCGTCACCTATGTGAGTGACGCGCCTTCTTTCTTCTAGAAGGTCCAAGTCTTCCTTGAATAATATAGGATTGTCATCAGGTGAGAATTATTGGTGACGCCAGTTGAGTTCCCCTATCCCCACCAGGATCATAGCCTCACACCCATAAGTGAGTTTAAAAGGGGTTTACCCTGTTGTGGAGTGAGGCGTAGTTTGGTAGGCCCAGTTTCCCTTAGTTTTGTTTAACCTTCTTTTAATTCCTCGAACAATCACCCGATTGGCGGCTTCAACTTATCCATTGGTCTTGGGATTCTCAACAAAACTACAATGGTGCTTGATTTTGAGCTCAGCAAGTAGTTCCTCGAAACCTTTATCCTTGAGCTGGGTTCCGTTGTTCGTCACAATGGACTACGAGACTCCAAATTTGGTGATGATGTGGCGCCAAGTGAATTTCTAGATCTGAGCGAAGATGATCGTAACTAAAGGCTCAGCTTCAATCCATTTGGTAAAATAATCCACAACTATCACCAAGTATTTTAGTTGTCCAGGTGCTTGAAGGAATAAACCTAAGATTCCATACCCCATCTATAGAATGATCAGGGTATAGACGTCTTGGATAGCTTTTTAGGGGGAGTTTGATAATGGTCTAAATGTCGTTGACATTCAAAGTCAGATATACGCCAGGGAATCAACTTCTATTGTTTCCCAGTAGTATCCAACTCTAATTACTTTTTGAGCTAAGGCTTTGCCCCCAAGTAGTGTCCACAACTCCCCTCATGGACCTCGACCAGAACATATTCTACTTATTTTGGTGTGAGACATTTGAGGAGAGGTAAAGAGAATCCACGACGGTACAACTATCCATTGTAGATAATGTACCAGACCACGATTTTGACCGAGTATATTTCTCTCCTTCCACTTGGAAAATGACTATGTCTATGATGGAAGGCTGAGAATGGGTCTCTTGGATCACAGAGTGGTTGTTGCTTGAGCTCTTGGTGCTGGCTAGTTTGGACAAGAGGTCTGCCTTGGAGTTCTGCTCCCTGGGTATATACTATATTTTGGCATCTTGGAAGTTCTTGAGGAGCCCTTGGACTTTGGCCAAGTATTTCTGAAGGAGGGGCTCCTTGGCTTGATAGTCGCCTCAGATCTAGGAGTTCACAAGTTAGGAGTCGTTGTAAAGTATGATCTTAGCTTCCCCCATATCTTTGGCCATTACTAGTCTGACGATGTATGCTTCATACTCCGCCTGGTTGTTCGAAGTGGGGAACTTAAACTTTAGGGAGTTCTCAATTGTTACTTCTTCAGAATTTTCTAAGATCACCCCAACATCACTCCCCTTGGGGTTCGAGGAACCATCGACGACTATGGTCCACGAAATTCTCTCAGGGGTTACCAGGATCTGATGTAAGCTCTGTCAGGAAGTCTGAGAGTGCTTAAGCCTTAATTGCTAGTCAAGGCTCATATGAGATCTTGAACTCAAATAGCTCAATAGACTATGCAATCATTCTTCCTGCTAGGTCCGACTTATACAATATCTGTTGGATGGGTTAGTCTGTCCTCACCATCATGGGATGATACTAAAAGTACTATCTAAGTCTTCTAGCCATGATGATGAGTGCAAAAGCAACCTTCTCTATTTTCTAGTAGCAGAGCTCACAGCCTTGCAACACCTTGCTCACAAAGTAGATCAACTTTTACTCCTCCATTGTCTCTATGATCAATACTAAACTTATAGCCTCTTCATGAACTGAAAGGTACAAGTACAGTGTCTCACCAAGTTCCGGTCTTGTCAGTATGGGGAGAGAGGACAAAATATTCTTCAAGGATGTAAAAGTATCCTCACACTTCTGAGTCTACTCAAAATCTTTTCCTTTTATAAGTGGTTTGAAGAAAGGAAGAGATTTGTGAGCAGCTTTGGCAAGGAAACATGTGAGGGCTACAATCCGACCTGTTAGCTACTATACTTCTTTGATGTTTTGTGGGCTACGCATGTTGAGCACCACTTGGCATTTGTCTGGGTTCACCTCAATCCCGCAGTAACTCAACATGAAGCCTAAGAATTTATCTAATTAGACCTCGAAAGCACACTTCTCTGGATTGAGCCTCATGATATGTTTCCAGAGTTGTGCAAATACCTCTTCAAGATTCGCAATGTGAGATCTGGTCTGTAGGATTTTCACTATCATGTCATCGATATATGCCTCTAGCATTTTCTCCACTTGGTCCTCAAAGACCTTATTCATCATTCTCTGATAGGTGGCTCTTGTATTTTTTAGTCTAAAAGACATCTCCCTGTAGCAATAGCTTGCCCTATCAGTGATGAAAATGGTCTTGTCTTCATCTCTGGGGTACATTAGGATTTGATTGTAGCTAGAGTAAGTGTCCATAAAAGACAAAAAATGGAAACTAGAAGAGCTGTCAACCAGTTTATCCACGTTGGAAAGTGGGTACGAATCTTTAGGGTAGGATTTGTTCAAGTCCGTGTAGTCCTTGAACATTCTCCACTTCCTATTAGATTTCTTTACTAGGACTATGTTGGATAGTCATGTGGTGTAGGTTATTTCCCTGATGAAGCGACATTGAGCAGCTCCTTGACTTGTTCTTCGATAACCAACTGCCTTTCTAGCCTAACTTTTCTCTTCTTCTTGGAGACCAACCTCGTATATTTCTTTATAGATAAATGATGACAAATGAAGGCAGGGTCAAGTCTAGGCATGTCAGAGGACGTCCAAGTGAAGAGGTCTTTGTTTTTCTCCAAGATCTTAAACAACTAGCGCCTCTCTTCTTCATCCAAGTTTGCTCCAATCTTAATGACTTGATTTGACTTGATACCAAGTTAGAACAACTATAGTTCACCCTCTGATTGGGGCCTAGTACCCCAGATTTCCTCTCGCATATCTAACTCAATCATAAGAATGTTGACTTAGTCCAGAACCAGGCTAGATGTGCTGACTTATGCTTTATTAGGAATCCGGCTGATCTTGAGGTTCTCGTTATAGCATTTGTGTGCCATGATCTGGTCCCCCTTGACCATGACAACCTCATTGTTTTTGCTAAGGAATTTCACGGCCAAGTGTATGGTAGAAACCATGGCGCTAAGTGCATTTAGTGCAGGACGACCCAAGATGATGTTATATGCTAAAGGGTAGTTCATCACCAGGAACTTGACCTTGATAGTCTTGAAGAGTATAGTGCTCCCCATGGTCAGGTAAGTCTCAAAATACCCTGTTGAAGTGATTTTTTCACCAGTAAAATCGTAAGCTCGCTATCATAGGGAGATAGCTCTGAGTGTGGAACTTTTAGCTTTTGGTACAAGTCCATGAACATAATATTCACTAAATTCCCTTGGTCAATGAAGATGCACTGAACCTCGGCATTAGAGATTATTCCTGAGATAACCAGTGGGTCATCATGATCTAGGATAACTCCATTATAGTCTTTATTTGAAAAAGAAATGGGGGGAACATTCCGATCTTCGTCCCGTGATTTAGGTGCAGAGTGGGAGATGCTCAACACCGCCATCATGAGCGCTTTCTTCTGGGCACCATTGGACGACCCACCATCGGCGAAACCACCAGCGATAGTGTTGATGGTTCAGTTGGGCTAGGCATGGTGGTCGTCATTATCATCAGACAGAGCGTCCTGGTTCCAATCCTACTGGTTATCAGTATCACAGTGAGGTGGACTTTAGGATCTTCTCTTAGGACTTCGGATCTTCTTTCTTTGGCGTAGAGACAGGCTCCGCCGTGGGCTGCATCTTTTTTCACTTCGTCCTCCACGACATCCATTGTTTTGGACATAGTTAATGTACTAATCCATTTGTCCTACCCTAATTAGGGACTTAATAACGTCATAGTGTTGGAAACAATCTTTAGTGTATGGTCATAGCCCTTTTGCCATGAACAGTGCTTGGTACGATCCTTCTATGCATGCTTCTTCAAAGGAGGCAGCCTTTTAATATCCCAAAATTTGGTCTGTAACACTTCCTTCAAAATTGTTTCACGTGGAGTGTTCAGAGGAGTGTAGGTTGAGTACTTGGTAGGGTAGATCGACCTTAGAGGAGTTCCAAGGCTGATAGGAATTCTGGTTGCCTTTTTGGTGAGAGGGCTCACCTTTCTCTAGGCTTTTCTTAGCCTTAGTAACCTCCTCCAAGTTTATGTACTTATGGCAATCATGAGCCAAGATGCAATTCCCCAGGATACTCATCCATAAGGTCTCTAATCAAGAAAAATCTAGATCCTTCAACTTGATGAGGTTTCATCTGCTTCATATACCATGGGTGTGCAGAAGTTTCAGTTACCACGAGCTCATCTTTAGCAATCTCAATTCCATACGCATCTGTGTTCCTTGACATTCCATGAACCTTTCGCATTAGTCCTTGTACTCCTTTTTAACCTTATATTGAAACTCAAATATGGTTTCAATTCCTTATCTTTTATAGGGCAGAGAATTCTTAAGAACGTCTTCTAGAACATTCTCTTGTCATTTATATAGTTTCCATTCTCGTTTAAGAACTCCATCTACTGTCTTTGTTTCACATTTAATAATTTCTAGTTAAACAGGTATTTCAAACCTTTATGGTCATTAAGACCTTAAACTTTACTCCATACACTTAATGCCTTCAAATCTTCAAGGTAGCTCCATAGTTGCCAACCTTAGGCTATGAGTTGGATAGTTGTCCTCATGCAGTCTCAATCACTTAGAGGTACAAGCAACTACTCATCCATCTAACATCACATGCATCCAACCTCTTCTCTTGAGGCATCAACATATATCTCAATGTTTCCTTGAGGATTTGGGACCACTAAAACTAGTATGGTAGTTAATTTCCCCTTCAGTCCTTGAAAATTGTTTTCGTACTCTTGTGTTTATTCAGAAACACTACCTCTTTTAATTCTCGTGTTTATTCTTAATTGAGTTTACAAATATCTATTTTCTAAAAAATTACAAGTTCTAATGATTGCACCATTCCATCATACAGTTGCTTTTTTTTCAAGATTTCTAATACTTCCTTGAGGTGATCTTTCTACTTTTTAAGTTTAAATAGATGGAAATATCATCTACAAAGACCTCAAGCATCTTGTCTAGATATGGTCTAGAAAATTTGTTCATCTAGTCTATAAGGATTGCAGGTGCTCTACGCTCACATCTAGTTCTAAGGATAGTCTTCGGAGTAGCCCCTCTCGGACTCTATTCTAATAGTACTCTAACCTTAAGTCTTTCTTTGAGAGCATTTTTGTTCCCTCTTATCTAGTTTATCAAATCATCTATCCTAAGCTATGACCCATAAAAATAACTTTAAACATCTTCCAAGCAATCTAGGCTCCCGCTATATCTAACAACCTCTTGGTATCATCCAACCATCTTTTAGTCTTTCTGGCTAACATATTCGAAGGCCACAATCTAAAACTGGCCACTGTGCAATTGAAGGAATACCAGATTGTCCTAGAAAACCATGTGACATATCTATGTCTAGAATGAGGGTGAAAACTCTAGAATCAACAAGAAGAGAAGGAGATGGCTAAATGTCCAACAGAGAATTTAACCCACCAAGCTTGACTCTGATTTTTAACAAAACATTAATCAAATATTGGTCATTGACCCTTGTAGGAGCTATGCATTGAGTGATAACTCTATACTCAGTAAGACTTTTCTTCCTCTATGGACCATGAACATCACAATTTTTCCTGATCAGGAGGCAAACAAAGGAGGAACTAGGGAGCTCTAGGAAGTTTAGACTGAATGTTCTCAAACATCTTCTCCACTCTAACCATAAGTAAGACACACCTAAGCTGAGCATTCACTTTAAACACATCAAATGCGGAATTTATCATAAAACAAAAATAGCAAATGAAAACCCTTACCTTGTCTTCCATTGCATTGCTTCTTTCTTGATTCCCTTTTTTCTCCCTTTCACATCCTTTCTTTCCCCTTTCTTTCTCATGCTTCTGCTTTGTTTTATTTCTCCATTTCTGCCTGTATTCTCTTTGTTCTAGCACTTACAAAATGAAAGAGAAAGTGTAAGTGAGAATCAAAGAATCAGAAAAGAAAGAAAATGATCAGAACTGACCAAATCTAATAGCAACAAGAGGGAACCAATGAGAGGACGAGTACGGCAAAAACCAATGATAACTGTTGAGTTTACCAAATTTAAATCAATTTATAATCAAATTACCAAAACTACTTGCAGTATAAGGTAACACCAGGTTGAGCTCGTAGATCACTGTAATTATGAAGTCAAATTAAGAGGTTAATATACAGGGGGGAAGGAGTTTTTGAAATTAACCAAAAAAATAAAAAGTAATTAAAGAAGAGAAAACAGAATTAAGAAGCAACCAATCCAAGAGAATTAACCAATCTTGATTTTAATTCATCCTTGATTTTTATAGATCCATTCAATTATCAACTGAATCATTAGTCTTAGATCACATCAAGATGCCTCTCAATGATCCACAGATCTTCTACTAGAAACATTTCCAGAATTTAATTAATTAAGGTAAGACAAATTAAGCATTCATCCAAAACCCAAATCAACTTAAAAACCAAGATCCAACTAAGCTAAACATTTCATCAAACACCTTTGATGCATTGTTTAACCTTTGAATTCATCTCTTGGCACATGGTAATTACACAATTAGCATATACAAATCCCAATCAAATTAAGCATTAAATCAAAATTTAAACAAGAGAAGAAGAAGAAGAGAAATTTGATTAATAATTGAATGTAGAACAATTAAAATAGAATTTCAAGATTAAGCATCAAGAATGTCAATCCCGTAGATTGATTAAAGGCTCTATCCCTCCATGAATGGGAAGGAAGAACTCAAAAAAAGAAGAGAAAAACTAGAGAGAAGGGACAAAAGAAAGATCTAGAGAGAAGATAAAAAGTGTAGAATGGATGGGTGCCTCAGATCTCTGCCCTCACACCCCCTAACTAACCCCTATTTTGGCTTTACCCCATTAAAAATCTGATGGGTGCAAAGATGGGTCATTAATGAGCAATTGGGCCCAAACCTCATGTTAATTGGAGGTTTGTAACTCAAGTTATGGGCAAATCATTCTCAAAGGGTCTCTGATTCCGTTGGCTGACTTCAAGGGATCAAAACTCCATCAAAACATCATAGTTTGGAAAAGTAGTCTAAGAAGAAATGGAGATATATGTCTTAGCTTTAATTTGCCACTGGTTTTAGGCCCAAATCACATCCACACCCCAAGTTATGCCCTGATTAGTGCACACTGCTCGGGTTCCAGTAATAAAACTTGTGTTCTGACTTTCAAGCCTAATTAGCTCTACTAGATGTCCAAATTAGCCCTAGAGCTCTCATAAAAGTTGTAGAGCTCTCTCTCATCTTTTCTACAAAGTAAGATACATAATTTTCAAAAATCTAGAACTCAAGATATGACCGAAATACATAAACAGCGTAAAATCTCACTAATGCTGGAAAAAATCAATTAAGCCCAATTTGAGCCCAAACTAACAAAACATGACCAAACTAAATCAATTAAGTGCATGGAGTGTAAATGACTAAAAATGAGAGTTTATCAATATATAAAATATGTGATTATCAACCAATGGCGAGAGTAGACGAGCACGGTGAATGAACGGTGAGAGTGGACGAGCACGGCGAATGAACGACGTCGGACGACAAGAGGGAACAACAAGAGGGAATCCATGAGAAAGAGAAGAGCAGAGTGAACAAGTGAGAGAGAAATGAGTTAATGAGTGAACAAGGAGAGTGAATGAGAAATAGAAAATGAGATAAAAAAATGGGTGGATAAAAGGGACATACGGGTGTGAGAGAAATAATAGGATAAATGAAAATTAGATGATAAAGGTAAAGTTAATCTAAGATAGAAAATAATAAAACAAAGGTGGTTTGGACAAAATATAGGAATAAATCCTAAAACTTATATCTATAAGGATATTTTCATATTCTTATTAAGAGTTTTCCAACTTTCTCTGAAAATATGAAAAATTCTAAAATTTCCAAATATCATTTTTACACATTTACCAAGCACTAAGTTAGCTTTACTATTCATCCCTAGGTTAAATTAACCCGTAAAAAATTGAATTTAGAAGCTTTCAAGTGTCCATCTCCATTTGTTTCTACACTTAAATTAATCTTTATCCTTTATTTATATTTACTCATACCTCTATAGGTTATTGATCCATTTATCTGATTAGTTTAATCTTTGAACATTATATCAATGTCATTAAAAATGCCAAACTAATTTATCTGATCTTCCAAAATTCCATATAGCTCATTCTAATCCTTAATGACTTCGAAATAATTTTTCCATATTCATTTCCATCTTTTAGCTATTTAAACTAAATTTTGAGCTATTGAAGTTGTTTCTCATATTCAGTGTTATAGGTTTACGCTCCATTCGTTGCAAGAAATTTCCAAAATCATCAGGTAACTTATAATAGACTTATTGAACTACTATAACCCTAATTAATATCATTAGGTTGGAGAGGATGTTACCTAACACCCCCACCACATATTCTTGGATGGAACAAGCGAGCCTAGCGAAGTAGGCGAGAGAAACCTAGTGAAGTAGGTGATGAAGATGAGATATTGACTCTGATACCATATAGAATATAGATATGATTTGAGGAAATTATGTGTCTGCACATACCTATAAACTGGTATTTATATACATAGTGTAAATGAATGATACATGAATGTATTAAGTATAAACACTAAGTCCTATGAAGACATTAAGTCCTATGACACATGTTTCACATGTGTAACATGAGAAACATGTGAAACATGGGCTTTATTCTACCACACCTATTAAAAATTTAATAATGTTAAATTGATCCTTACTCTTAGATCTTTGGCCAAGGATTTGTTGCAATTAATTGTTAATTTAGACCTTGATTAGTCAAAACTAATTCTATTTGCATAACTAAACTTGAGTTATTATTTTTTATTTTGGGGAAATTTTGTTCCATTTGTTCTAATCTAAGCATTCAGTGCGTATTGAATGGTGTTACCTGGAATTGTGAAAAACCATTATTCCTTATCATTAATCCCCAATTTATGCAGGGTATGGTGAATATTCCTTTCTGTTGAGGGAGTTACACCTAGTGTATAGGCTGCTTCATACACATAGTAACATCTAGGTGCCAGCCTGGCGGGTTGGATTGCTCCAGATCTATTGACCTATAACCTGGTAACAGTTACCCCCAACTTGGTGCTTAGATGGGATAACAAATTGTCAAGATATGAGTTCAACTGGAGCACATGACGCATGATGGGCAAAGGGATCCGAGTTATAGTGTTAACATCAGATCTCGCGATGTTTTTCCCAAAGGACCGAGGTCAATGAGTAAGCTCCCAAGGTCAATGAGTAAGGCCAGGATCCATGACAGATCACTCTACTTAAGTCATCATGCCGTTGTCTGAGGTAGGCAACTAGTTGCCCCATTGTGTAGTTTGTGGGATCCATATTGAATATACTTCGATTTTGGACCGAGATCCATGGTGTTGTTATACCATGGTATCTCGTTGAGGGTCTGTGATCCGAGTTAGGATGTTCTCAAACATCACACATCATTTTAGTTTTGAACGTTCTGTGCATTTTCCTTTCGGATGCTTTTGTTTAGAAATAGTACGCCACATGGTTAGAAAATAGTGGAAGTGAAAGTTGTCATTTGGGGTTTGTAATGTCATGATTAACCATTTTCGAATTTTAAAAAGAGGCATCATGATGAAACGCTTTAATCGAGAAAGCATATATGCCCCCATTAACAGTAAAGATTTAAGGTAACTCTTTGCGCTTATAAATAGGAATGAGGTTACCCCTTCCTACTCTTTGCTCATTTTTGCACTCTATATTCCCTTCTCCAACGACTTAGGCAATTTCTGGCGCCTTTCGCTGTAGTTGATGGTGATTCAAGGTCTTTTCAGCACTCTCTTCACTATTCAAAACCTCTATTTTTCTCCAAAACTCAACGTACTCCTCATTTTCACCCTTTCCATTTTCATCCTTTTTCTCTAAAGATATAGTGGGGGAAATGTCTGGGAGTGAAGAAATGGTGCATAATAGCGGCCTGTCAGTGGAGGTCTTAAGTCCTCCCTGGTCTCCACCGCCTCAGCCACGCGGGGGCTTTGAGCCCACTGTGGGGACCCTGGTGATGGTTTGAATTCCTTGACTATGATGAAGATCTTGGAGGCATTCCGAAAGGTGGACCAACCCAGAGAACTAGTAAGGCGTGGGGCAGCCCGTCTGCTCTCCAAACTCATGATGGCAGTAAGAGACACGAGTGATTCTTCTGAATCTAATTCGAGCGCGTCCTCTATAGGTGAGGTTATGGCACGAACCCGAAAGACGGCACCTACCATGCAAAGATATCAACTTATACCGATGGGTAGTGTAACGCCCCTTTTAGGGAAGGAACGTCACATTGTCAAATAAATAAAATGCGGAAATTAAATAAACAAACGATTAAGACCCGGTTCATTTTAATTAATTAATGTTTAACCATGTGAGCAAAATTGGCGATATTTTTTTTTATATAATAACGATAATGCGGAATGTGAATAAAAGGAACGAATAAAACAATACACAGAAATTGCACCTGGATAGCATATATATATATATATAAAATTTAATACAGCTGTTTTGTAGATACAAGCCTGGCCATCATCAAAAAACAAAACTATACCCACCCCAAGGGAAACATGCATATATACCCTCATGCATATACAAAATATACAGCCAAACCAAAAGAAAAATACATCGAGGCCCCCAAAACAAAAACACCGGCAGCCATCAGTAGCCACCAATGATCATCGACCCCTCGGATAAAAGGGACCGATTCAGGATCCTCAGGAGGACCCTCATTAGGATCTTCCTCATCCGAGGACTCATCCATAGGAACCACAGAGGCGCGGGACGGAGCCCGAGCGGTGGAATCAAACGAATCCTCCTGCGGGGTGTAATAACGGGCACCCCACATCTCCCTGATAGGCAGGTAAAACTCCAGGCGCAAGCTGAGGTAGCAAGTGAGGACAGGAGCCTCATGACGTCTCCAGGCAAGTGCTATCGACACGTCTCCCAAATACACGCAACGGTCGAAGTTCAGGTTGATGTGCCAGCACTCCGGCCCCCCAAGGAAGGTCAGACGCACAACTCCCAAGAACCCACGCATACGTGCAGACATCGTCGCAGTAAAAGTCAATCTTGTGCGGAGCCGAAGCGGGAAGGCGAGGATCTTCAATGTCTCTTCACCGTCGTCTTCGATCGGTACGGGTGCACATAAACAAATAAATAATAGAAGCCCGGGAAAGAGGTAAGACATCCTACCATCAATACCAATACAAGAACCAAGAACCGAGCGACGCACGCCCACGTAGCATGTAAAGGCAATAAATAAGCTTTTAAACAGATAACCAACGAGTGCAATCATTAATAAAGGTAATGAATAATTCATAATATCCAGTGCGGTTAAATTCGATACAGTCAAATATCGTGTAAACAATAATTTTTCGGATGACAAAGAATATTTCACGATGCATGGACACAATATTCAATTTCCTACTCCATGGAGCTAGACTCAAACAAATCGGAGAGAAAGATCGGGAGACATGTACGTGACTCGAGTTTTCCCATTTTTTCCGAGGCCGTGCTATCAATAAATTTTCTCATGCACAATCATGGCATTGCACAGACATTCTACACTAGATCACGATATAGGACAGTGTCAAGTCCGGATCGTCGGTGCGTTTGCATCGGTTTGCCCCACGGGCAAAGGAGCTACCAACTACCCATTGTGGAGGACCCGCACCCCGACGCCCCCAAGGTCATAACAAGACCCACACTTGTCTATTCGCACCCGCACAAAGGTGTGTTCAATCTCCTAGGCAACTTGGCCTTACAACAGTCCACACGGACATTCACAATGCATAGGACACTATGCATGAACATGTATAATCCACAATTTCATACAATAACATAATATACCACATTTGATCAAGAGAGTGCAATAAGCAAATTTGCATCCAAAAAGAACCCAATATCAACATAATATCAATTTATAATTCAAGGAACATATTTTAGGTCCATTATGGATTTCTAAAATCTCCAAGTCTTATGAAGATCATCTCATTGGTTCATTAAGGTTTATGAAATCCTTAATCTCTTGTATTCTTTGATTACTTGTAATCCGAGTAATGGGTTATGGAATCTTAACCCAAATTTTCACCTAGAGGTCGTGGCCTTCCCAAGGTTTCAAGTAAGTCATGTTCACATCATTAGGTCCATTTACTTGTTATTTTGATCCAAGTTATTTGATTCTTATAATTACCTTCCAAATTTAGCTTATCTCCTAAGTCTTAAATCCACATAAAAATTATTGTTGCAAGTTTCCTGCTATTAATCTACGTTTAATTACTTGATTAATTCAAGTCTTGATATCTCAAATTTGTTATCTTTTCCCTCATTCAAGCCCTCAAAACCGTGGCACTCAAGAGGGTCCTAGGTTACAATTTTCTTCTCACTAGTTTAGTCTTCCTTTACTTAGTTTGCCTAGCATCATTCTTGACACAATGTCAATCAAAATTCTGCTCTTAAAACAGCCCAAAACCGTGGCACTCACCAAGGTCCAACAACCAGAATTTTGTCCACTTGGATCAACCTTAACTACTCGATTTAATTAGCCTTGCATTGGTCAAAATTTAAGCATCATTTCCCCTTCATTTTCCAGCCCAAAACAGCCCCAAAACCGTGACACATCCAGGGGTCCAGCAACCAGAATTTTCTAGCAAGAAATCATGGATTTCAATCACAAAATTACATGAATAATTAACCACTCAATCAACTACTCAAAGCTAAATTAAGATAACATTCAAGAAATCAATTTCAAGCAATTTCAAGAACAACCACCATGTGGTTTTTCTTCCAAAAATCAAACACAAGATTCCTAGTTGCTAAAGAGGTTGAGGAGGATTAATCTTCCTCTTACCAAGATGAAGAACCAAGAAAATTCCAAGAAGCACTCTTGATTTTCGGTTTGAAGCTCAAAAACCCTAGAAAATGTGGTCCAAGTTAGAACAATGTAATGATGTGAAAAAGAAGAAGAAAATGACCATTAAATCAAGAGGAAACTAGAAACGAAAATGGAAGTGAAGGTCTGAAATTTTTTCAGCCATGGAAGCTCACCTTCAAAGCTTGAAAAATGGTTGAAGATGGAAGCTTTCTTGAAAACTCCAAGCACAAAAGATGATGAGAAGGAGTAGGAGATTAAGAAAACATGGTTGGTGTAAATTTTTATGAAGGTTGGGGTTCTTGGGGTGGCTGGCCGTATGGCTATGGTGGAGAGAAAGAAGAGAAGAAAAAAAATGGAGAAGAAAGAGAAGAATGGATGAGAGAGAAAGTGTTTGATAATTAATGAATTTGTGTAATGAAAATTAAATGAAACAAAGCAATATTTTGCCTTGCATGGGCTGCAATCAGCCGTGCATAGAGAGAGGGAAGAGAGAGGGAATTTGGCTTCCTTTGGAAGCTAACACATGTGGTCAAAGTTGGGGTCAAAGCTTCTTAAGGAAGCTTGAATATTTAACTATTAAATTTGAATTAAAGAGATTTGATTAGACATAAAGCGGATTACACTAGGATAATGTGATAGTATTTTTATTACACACTATTATCCAATAGATAATAGTTACAATTGATAACAAGTCAAGATATTTAATTAATCATGACGAGATAAATTTTTCATTTGATCTTGATTTAATTGTATCTGTAAAGATTTCTCGAAAATTACAAAACCTCGTAAACTGTGTCAAGTCTCGGGTTTAGTAAGATCCCCCGTCGACATGTCCATAGTCCAAGGTTCTCAGAGAAAACATCGCGTTTCTTCCGGCATTTTCCATGCTCGAAATAGCACGTAAAACGAAGAATATATTAAAATATTCGACATTTCCGAAAAATTCCCAGAAAATTCCCAAAAATTACAAATATTATAAAACGACCATTCGTCATATAATTTTCCAATTTTCGAAGCGCTACAGTCATTTTCCCGACTCTGCTCGAGTTTCACGTAAAACGAGAAATATATTAAAATATTCATCGTTTTCGAAAAATTCCAGAAAAATTCTCATAAATCACAAATATTAGAAAATGACTATTCATGGTGAAATAATCAATTTCTAGAGTGTTACACTGGTCTCAAAGCAACTCTCACGTGGGGACCCAGGTGTGTACGCAAAACGAGGAATATATTAAAATATTCGTCGTTTCCGAAAAATTCCAGAAAAATTCTTAAAAATCAAGAATATTATAAAACGCTGATTTATGATCAAATATGTATTTTTCGGGATGAACGTAGTAGACCGAGGGAAGTCTTGGGCACCCAGTCTAATGAGAGGACTGCATAAGGCATCTATGAGAAGTAGCAATATTTACAACTGATCGTGGATAGGCTATGAGACTAAGAGTTCATAATCCAACATCCATCAAAGGAAGAAAGGATGTGCTCGATCTGTACTGCGAGCGGGTACTTCATGTACATGTGTGAGGCTCTCTTCACTCGGATAGGGTACGATTGTCATTCACCGAGTTCAAAATGGGCGTCCTTCTTCACTTTCGAGTAGCGTCTACCAAATTCCATCTGAATGCTTGGGGGTTCATTCGAGCATTCGACCTCGAGAAGCAACCAAACCAAGGGATAGGTCACACTGTGAGCATAGAATGGGCGTAGAGTTTTCAAACCCTACCAAGTATCCTTCAAGAATTTTAAAAGGGACTTCTTTAGGGTAGATGGAGCCCCAGGGATGACACATTTTTTCATCACCCCAAAAGGTCAGCCATGCCTCTATTTATACTAGAGTGAAACTAGTTGGGAGTAGAGGAATAAAGAGTTAAAGACTTCGGTATCTGAGATCTCCCTTCTTGAGCCATTGTCCTACGCCTCTTGATTGATTGGACTAAGGAAAAATGGGTCATCTCTTGTAAAGATATCCTGGATGAGCCTGCCGATCCTGTAAAGGACTTGCTAGGTATCTCGCCTTGCATATTTTTATTTTTGCACTTATCTTCTTGCACTTAATATTTATCCAAGTGTTGTAAAACATTTTCTTCTTTAGCAAAAAGCATGGCTCCTCAGACCCGACTTTAGTGCCTGGTTGAGAAGTTGGTGGCCAAGAGTAGTAGGGCATCTAGATCTCAGGCTCCAACAAGTCCTTCACAGGTAACTCTTATTGTTCCTCCACCTTTAAGCAGCATAGTTGCTCAGTTGACGACCGAGGTGGTCCTTGAGGCAATCCCCAAGGTGGTTCCCCTTCCGCCCATCGAGGTTCGAGATATTGGTACTAGTTCCTCTGTCTAGCCCTTGCGATCTCAAAAGAGGCGGGCTGAAAGTAGTAGCGATCAGAGGGGGGAAAAGACCAATTATTGAGAGCAGCTCAGAGGAGCATGAAGTGTTCAAAGTCCCAACCAACTTGGGGTCTAAGGATGCTCCACTCCGTTTTCCACCAGGATCGGTGTGGACTAATGAGGCTGATCCCACCAGCTTTATTGATGGTGCCTTACAGAGCCCTGCCGAGACCGATGTGGTGATTGAGCTCGATATGTCGGAGCTCCTCCATAGGGCCCAACTTGGGAATTTGCACCTTGCCTTTTTCCTTCAATTCATGGAGAAGGCTTAGGATTCTATTTAGGAGGCTTAGGATTCTATTTAAGAGGCTTATATCTTACAGAGGGAGTTTTGCGTCCTTCGGGACAAAAATAAAACTCTTAAGTTGGAAGTCACCCGAAAGGATTGACTACTAGCCTAGGCTGCCATGGAGGTTACCCGGAAAGATGCGCAGCTAGCCTTAGCTATCAAAGATCTTAAGTTGCATGACTCTAAGGTTGGTAGACTCAGGGCTGAGGCCGCCCGCCTCACTACAGATGTTACCGAGGTCACTTCTCTCCTAGCTAAGGCTGTTGAGGCTGACGAGCTTCGAGTCCAACTTGATGAAGTGGTGGCTTAGAAGAATGCATTGAAGGATAACTTAGCCTTGACTGAGTCTATTCTCACTAGTGTCTGAGCTTAGAGTGAATTTCCACGCTAGACTGAGATTAGGCTGAATGAAGAACTTACTCAAATAGTAGAAGAATGGTCGAAGTATGTGGAGGAGTCATTTGAGAATGTCCTTAGTCAACTCTGCCATCTTAACCCCGATCTTAATGATGAGGGGGTCAGTCCACTGAGGGAGCTCTGGGATGGTCAGATTGTTGATATGGTTGTTCCCGTGGCTGCCTTAAATGATCAAGTAGACTAAATGGCAGATGGTGGAGGAAGGACTGAAGCTGCACCAGAGGTCGGACGAGAAGAGGCCAGGGTTATTGTGGCTAAGGTCGTACAAACTGAGGTGGCACAGGTTGAGGAGATGCAAACCGAGGCGTGTGGTTCAAGGTGGTGGTGGAGACTCTGGAAGATCCAATTCCCACTTTCTGATGTCTAATTTAATTATTTTTTCATTGCCCCCTGTGAGGGGTTTTACTAATGTATTTGGACAAGTCCCAACCTCGAGCATTTTTTATTTAATTTTAATACTTGATGTTTTCTTTATGATATTTTCTTTTGCCAAGATGAGTCCAATGCTTAATCTTGGTGCCTCTTTCACACTTGTTGAATTTTGGCCTTCACAACACTAAGATGAGTCTGACGTTCATTCTTGGTATTAATTTTTCATTTAAGCAATTTGCTCGCGTTATTCATCGAGACAGGTCCAACACTTTATCTCAGTGGCAAGGCTTTGGATTGTTGAAGTTAGGGTGTAAGGTCCCATAAAAAGTTAGGATCTGTTGCTAGTAATCATAGGTCAATATCCAACATGTTCCTTCATAGTTTCTCTGTTAATTGCTACTTGAAGGAGGATAGAGACTTTAATACTCTTTGGGATCTGATGTCCTTTTAGAAGCCTTTACTCTATGGTTTGTAGCAGTATGTGCTTGCCTGGGAATCATTGATTTGAATTTGTTGGGAATTAAAATTGCTTTAATGATAATAACAGTTTTCTACTCTATTTTCCAACTGCCCACTGCCTTTGTAGCCAATCACAGGGGAGGAACAGTTAAACATGCCTTTGAATATGCGATTGGTTCATCTTTATAAATAAAGAATATTTGCAGTGAGGTTATCACTTGTTTCTTTCTTTCATTTTTTGGCTTCCTTTCCAGAAGGTGGCCCCTTTATGCTTTTCACGAGTATGTTGAAGGTTATATCCCTTTCTAGAATCATCTTCCATTTCTTTTCCAAATTTTTAAAGGTGTTCCCCTTCTTCTTGTAGATGTAGGCCTTTCTCTTCATACGTAATGGCTCGGTGAGGGCCAAGTAACTACTCTATGTGGCTTGATCAACATGTCTCTGAGTAGTACAAGCCTTTCTTTCCAAGCATATGTAGAAGATCTTACTTCTGCCTAGAAGGCTTATGGCTTCTATTGTAATTCGTGTGAGGCGTGGAAGGGTTTCACAGCCCTTCCTCCCCTGCTACCCTGATTGTCGCCATGCTTTAGGTGCGCAGAGGTTTTTAGGAAGTATAGGGTTATGAAGCCTTCTCCTCATGTTAATCAAGAGGGAAGAGATGGGTGCAAGTATCTTGAGGAATTGTTGAGGTGGTGATAGTCGGTGCTTGATCATCATTATCATCCTACCAAGCTACTTTCTTTGCTTCCTTCAGGTAGGTACCCTTGCTCGAGAATAACTTATAGGTCTTTCTTGTAAAATAAATGATGTTTGGAATGTGAATAATAACTTCGCTCTTATGAACATTTTACTTTCCATTGTCTTGATAACAAACACTCGTTTAGCCAGTTGAGATGAGTTTAAAGCTCGATCTCAGTAGTCAAGTTCGCTTAGTTTGGCGAACCCTTGTTTGCTTGTTTGAGATGAGTCCAAAGTCCAATCTTGATGGTTGGGTTTATTTAATTTGACGAACACTCGTTTGCCTGACCAAGATGAGTCCAATGCTCGATAGTTGTTGGGTTCATTTAAGAATATTTGATCATGCTAAACCTTTTAGGTTTATGTGTCAATTTGAAATAGTAAAGGTGATATGTAGCCTTGTGGTGTGGGGTCCACTATTATGGCAACGGTCAGTTATGCTTAACCATTGTAAACCTGGTTGGTTTATGAGTTAAAGTAAGGCTCAAAAGGATATGGGTGAAAACCCTTGAATGCACTGCTTGACCCCAGAGAGGCTTAAAAGGATATGGGTGAAAACCCTTGAATGCACTGCTTGACCCCAGAGAGTTGTCAAGTGGATTCCCCAGTTTGGCCGTCATGTAAAGATGTTAGAATAGTTGATCCTTTTCAGACCTTTGTATTCCTCAGGCCTCGCTAAGGCGTGGTGACCTTGGGGGTTGTGTTAGGCCGAAGTGCTAGTGGACTCGAAGTCATGGTTGAGGTGCTGGCTATGAATAGTAATGAACCAAAGTACTCATGGACTCAAGGTAATGACCGAGGTACTGGCTTTTAGATAAGACAACAGTTGGCAAAAATTGATTTATTGATATCCAAAAATGCTTATTACATAGCAGAAGTAACAATTACAGAGCATTGCATAATTGTCCAGGTTACTTTAGTGTGATGATGATTATCCTCTTAGTTTTCATTCTGAGGTTTTACCTTATCTTGACTTTAGGTGTTAGTCTAGGGTGAGTAGGGGCTAGGGTTCTCATCCCTAGCCAGAGAATGTCTTCTTCAATAGGGAGGAGAGGGACTCCGGGGCCTATAGTTTTGCTTCCAGTAGTGGTTTTCCCTTAGATCATTATTTCAGGTTTGATTCACATATCGACCCAAACTTCCTTCCCGGATGAGAGACTCAATGGCATCTTGGAGGTTGTTACAATCCTCCATGTTGTGAGCATGGCTATTATGTCAAGCGCAGTGTTTGGACTTGTCCTTTTATTTCTTCAAAGGGAGAGGTCTTTGTATATCCTGGAGCTAGGTGTTCATATCTTCTTGATAGATCTGAGTCCGGGTTACATTGAGGGGAGTATAGTTTTTGTACTTTCCCTTAATAGGTGGTCTCGAATTCTGGCCCTGTTAGTTTGATTACTCCCTGGACTTGGGTTTTGCATCCTCTTTCTCAAGATGCTTCCTAGCCCGGAGGACATCTTTAGCATTAATGTATTTATCGGCATGGGCACAGAACTCATCCATGCTCTTGGGCTCCTTCTTTGCCAGCGAGAATGAAAATTGTCTTGGTCGGAGCCCTTCTTTGATGTAGAATAATCTGAGTCTTTCATCTCAGTCATGCACATTAATAATATCCTTGTTGAAGCGGGATATAAAGTCTCAGAGAAACTCCACCTTTCCTTTCCTGATCTGGGAGAGGCATGAAATGAATTTAGGCTGCACTTTCCTGGTGGTGTAGTGTAATAAAAATCTTGATGACAAGCTCCCCCAGTTATCCACGGACCTCAGAGCTAAGGTGGTGATCCATCTCAAGGCGGATTTATTTAAAGAGAGGGGGAAAGCATGACACATAAGAGAGTCATCGCCCCCCAGTAAACAAGAGCGCAAAAATGTAGGCATCCAAGTGTTCCTGAGGGTCTGTGGTCCCATCATAGACTTTAATGTTGGCGGGATACTTGAAGGCCCTAGGGATTTCGTAAGCCATCAATCTGTTAAAGAATGGTTGGTTTTGTGAAACTGTGTTCCCTACTCAGTGTTCCTGCTTTCTAGAATGGGCAAGTTTAGCATTATGATTAGGACCCGTGATCCTTGAATTCTCTAGATGGTGGTCATCATCCTGATGTCTGTCTCTTATGTTTTCTTGATTTCTCCTTAGGGATCAGTTTTCACCATTATGATCTTAGTTAGTAGCTCTCACCAAGTCATGAATTCTTTCATCCTGATGTTGTAACATCTTAAAAATCATGTTAGGCTTGTAATTAGTTACAAAGGTAATATATTACTTGTTTAGCATGTCATTCAAGTTTGGTGACAAGCCGAGTTAGTTTAGGTACTTTGTTGTAACTCCGAGTGTGAAAAGTCGCCTAAAATGACTCAAAGAATAGCATAAACTACTATTTGAAGGGAAACAATGTTTGGATAATTTGTTTCTAGGTCACAAATGAGTTAAGTAACGTGTAGTTAAAGTTTCAGAGTAATCAGAGTTGATTTGGTATTTTTAGGTATACTAGTTGTGCATTTTAATACCAGATTGACCCCAGCATATATGGAAAAATAGAGAAAAAGTGCAACATGATTTTTAATGAATCTTAAGATTTATTTTGAGTTTGTTAGAAGTTAGAATACTAGATTTGGTAGAATCTGAGTGTTCTTAGCAGATCGAGGTTTTAGTGTTCATCCAAGAGAAGTCAAATTTGACTTCCCTTATTAAATATCTCATGGCTGAGATATTAGAGAAACAAAATCAGAAAAGAGAAGAGAAAGGAAAGAAGAGGAAAACATGAAGGGAGAAAGAGAGGAAGAAGGAAGACTAAAGAAGAGAATCGACCACCAAGGAAGAAGAATCAAGTGGATCTTGGCTTCATCTTCAACTTCAAGACCAAGAGGTAGAGGATTCTATTCATCTTTTCTTATTGTTCATCATGGATGAACATAGGGTTCATGAATGGAAGTAAGGATTTGGAAAGCCAAATCCATGTTTTTGACTTGGTTCTTGATTTCAAGGACTAGGTTAGTATGTATTCAGTTTAATGAGTACTAGATAGCCATTTATGGCTCAAGATCAATCATTAAGGTTCATAGAAGAGGAACTTTATGATGGTTGGAGTTTTGGGGGTTTTGAACCTAAATATATACCTAAGTGAATCAATAGGTTGTATGAAAGTTACAACAACTTTAGGAGCCTAGATTGGTGTTAAAAATCACCTAGGAACTAAGTTTAGATGATTGGAAGTTAAGTTAGAATCAATGGAACAGTAGTAGCAATCTGCAGAATTCTGCAGAATTGTTGTTATGTAGTGAGCGCTCAGGCATTGGGTTACGAGCGCTCAGGCACTCAAAGCCTAGAAAATGATGCGTGCATCAGTGCACTGAGTGCTCAGGCGCTAAAGAATGGACGCTTAGGCGCCCAGAATAGAGTTGAACATATGATTTCTTATGTAGAATTGAGTCATTCCAATGATTCCAGTTTCTTGTTTATGCCTAGTAGAATGTGTTGAGACACTAGAGAGGGTATTCCTTAGATAGAAAAACCTAGAGGCATACAAGGAAATATAAGAGTAAAGTTGTGCATCCATTAGACATGAATTGCCATAGATCAAGAATTTTAGTTTCTTAAGCAACTTAAAGTTGCACAAATGTCACAAGAGAGGTGATAAGAGATTTAAGAAGCTAGATGGCAATAGTAGATTGCCATAGTGCCTAATTGGCAAGAGTTAAGGGCCAAGGTGCCGAGTTGGCAAAAGTTAAGTGCCATAAACCCTAGCTAGCAAGGGTGAATGCCATAGTGTGTGAAAAGCTCTCAAAGAGTGAAAGAGGGTTAGTAATGCAAAGATAGTAGTGTACTAAGTCTAGTTGACATTGGTTAAATATTGTAGTGCATGAAGTGCTCCCACAAAGAAGAGGTAGAGTTAGTAATGCAAGATGGACTTAGTATGAGGTCATGTGGTGGTTATGTTAGAGTTAGGATATAACTCCACATTTACACATATATCACACTTCACATATGCTTGTTATCCCTAGAGAATAGGTAGTGGAGGCATCCACTCAGTTATGGTGGTGATATCCACCTAGTTAAGGTAGATTACTTAGTGATCTATAGGTGTAGGAGGTCATGTGTTATGGTAACAGACTTTGTTCCTAAAAGTAGGCTATAAAGGGTCATACGTTATTATGGCAGAATTCCTCTATGCCTAAGGGGAATAGTTAAGTATTCATGACAATGCACCTACACTAACATATACTTTTCTTTGAACATAAACATACATCATTCCATCATTGCATTATTTAATGTTTTGTTTGGTTTGAATATATTTGTGTGATTGTTGTTTATATGTTGTTTGGTGCCTTTGGTGACAGCTGTATGGGTGATTGTCTGGTAGATTTTCAAATGATTGTATGGACAGTTGTTTGATATCATCGTGGTTTCAATTATCAGAATAGAAGTATAGTTTGCTAAAGAATGTTGCAAAGAGATAGAGTTGTAATCGTTTCCTATGCAGGATATATTAGTTCGTTTACAGTTTCAATAGGGTTTATTCATTGTGAATGTTCAAACTATTGGTATTGGTATACTTATACTGAGAAATATGATTTCTCACCCCGTTTGTTGCTATGTAAATCCAGGTGGAAGTTCATCCAAAGGCAAGAAGAAGAAGTGTGAAGACAAAGAGAGTTTTTATTCTTTCTAGTTTAAAGCTTGTTTTTGTTTAAAGGTTTTTGGTTTGTTCAGGAAGTTTATGTATATGATGAGCCCTTTAGTGACAATGTTATATGTATAACTTTTAGTTTTATGCAAGGCTCTCCATTATTATTTATTTAAATGATATGAATTAGTTTTATGTTAAGTCAGAAGTAGCATAACTAATACTGCTTATCCAGGTATATTATGATATACTAGGTTACCGGTATTAGGGCATTACAGACGTTGAATTCGCTTATCCTGAAATCTAACTAGAGAAAATAGCTCTGCTCTAGATAGCTCCTGATGGTTAATTTCATTCGGGCGAGACTGAGCTTGTTTCTCCACCTGGTCTCCTAGGCTTTGTAGTGCTAACACCCACTGCCCTGCATTCTATGAAGGTGCTCTTAGTGGGCCAATGTGTTGCCTCACTAGAACTCTCGTGGAAGGAGGAGGTAAATTCTCTCCGGTGAAAGAAGTCTCTAACTCATCCTGCGTGGGTTTTGAATGGGCTACGAATGGCTCCAGGACTGGTTGATGAGCAGTAGGGATAGATGTTGGGCAGCAATTTGTAGAATGTGGGTTACGCACAACAGAAGCACGATTCTGGTTTGTTGATATTTGTCTTCTCCTTGCATTAACCATGATGATAGTTGTAACGAGAGCGTCGATGGTAGTGTTGGGAGTAGAAATTTATCGTTCCCACAGATAGCGCCAATGTTCAGAATTAGGTTCTGAGAGTTACTTAAGAGTGAATTTTGACCATTAGATCTTACATGAATGGCCAAGATTAGAACATAAATGCATGTGACTTTTTTAAGTGTTCATATGACCTTCAAATAACTTTTAATCCTGACCATCCATGTATGGTTGTATGGTCAAGATTTACTCCTCTCACCCTTTCATAATAAAAACTCCTCTCACTAGATATGTCTCCTATTTATATATATATATATATATATAAAAAAGTCTCGTGAGGGAATAGTAATATACACTTAAATGGAAAGTTTGTTCCATACAAACGAGTACACCAGCGTACAAATAATACAACTAAGCCTTTTTAGGCATAAGTATATAGAAAATATTTACAAAACTACTGCATAACTATAATAACAAAGAAATGGTCAAAACTAGTAAATAATTCTATGCTACATCAATATCCATACTTATAATCTTTGGGATGGTCCTACTCTAGAATTATCATAGAAATAAAGATATATGGGGTGAGAATTCTAAAATCCTCAGTATATATATATATATATATATATATATATATATATATATATATATGTTATCATAATAACTTCAATTTGTTTCGAAAAAATTAAATCATATTTGTAAATCATATATAGAAAGGTGGCTAAAGCTAAAAAGGGTTCCCTTTCTCTTCATGAGGCATAAATTCCATTATTATCATTAAACAATAAATTCACTATAAAGCATTATATCCAAATCCAATACATCATCAATAGATCATAGATTATATCAATAATATATCAAATGTGATTCATAACTCACTACCACTAGAATATTCACATTCTCTTATAATGCAAACATTCAATAACAATTACATTATCTATATAACTAACATTCTCATAATGATATGATAGTGTTCAATCATATGTAAATCTTTTACTAGTGTTCATTTATCATCATCTTTCAAAGCATATTCCCAAGAACTCGGTTCCTTATATCACTTGGTAGGGAGGGAATGTTACATCCTCACACTATTGGTAACCCTGACCATATCTAACCAGGAAACCAATGAGAAGTCTCACACTAGGGATTTAGGATCACCTTACCTATCGAGGTTTATCTCCTCAAATTCATATATGTGATAAGGAAACTAGTGAGAAATCCAATACTAAGAATTTAGGATCACCTTCGTTATCGAGGTTCATCTCTTGAAATTCATTACCCAAAATATTGTGCATGTAACATTCTCCTTAACATAATAGTCCTAATCAGAATTATAGAAGCTCAATAATATTGGTATAAGTTATCTGTTAAATTTTGGATTAGTTTTAGCATAATTCTATAACACTGAATATGAAGAATAACTAAAGTTTCTGCATAAGCAGCTGATATGATGGAAATAAATATGAAAAATTTATTTCCTAGTCATAAATGATTGATATGAGCTATAGTAAAATTTTGAGAATCAACTGAGTTAGTTTGGTAATTTTAAGGACATTGAAGAGGGATTAATGGAACAACTAGGTAGCTCAGAAAATTATGAAATTACATAGAGATGACAAGTAAAACATGAAGAACATTTTGGTATAAAATAGGAACTAAAGCAAATTTACTTAATTCCTAAGTTTAATTTTGTAATTGGCTATTGACTTATGAAAATTTTGTTTTGATGATAACAAACATGAAAATATTGTAAGATCAAGTCCAAGACCTTCAAGATTAGCTTTAGGACTTAGATTATTGTGTAAAGGTATAAAGAGGTTCACACTAATGCTCTAAAACTTGCTTTTCAAAGAACCAAAATATCACACATGTTTTCAAGGCTTCAAAATGATTTTTGGTTTTCAAAGAAACATCTACTAAATGCCCAAAAGCTTGTCAGATCATTTGGAATCAATTGGCAATGTTTAAAAACTATATGAAATTTTTTTCAAATGGTCTTTTCGAATAAAGGTTTCATTATTTGAATAACCAAAGTCGAAGAAGCCAAAAATTCCATTAGGTTAAGCTTTATTCGAATAAAGGTTTAAAATAAGCCTTGGCGCTTTAGTTTTATTTGAATAATATACTTGTTATTCGAATAACATGTTTTTCCATAAACTAGTTTTAAATGGTTTATTCGAATAACAAATTTGTTATTTGAATAACAATGTTTTTCAAAAACCTGTTTTAAAGGATTTATTTGAATAATACAAGTGTTATTCGAATAACACATTCCAAAACCAAATTTTTTTTGTGCTATTTACAGCTTTATTCAAATAATAACTTTGTTATTTGAATAAACACAATACCAAAAACAAAAAATAACGGCTAATTAGCTAGCAATTAATAATGCACCAACCACCCCTAACGACTCTTTAATGCATTGAACTATAAATACAAGTCTTTGGGCATTAAAGAAGAGTTGGAAATCATTCTGAAAAAATGTTGTTGAGCATTAATACGAGTTCATCCAACCTTATTCTTTAAATCTCTACTTTATAAGCTAAAGTGTGATCATTCCTTTGTACCCATTGAGCTTTAACTTGTGTAATCTACTCTTTTGAGAGTTTATCTTTCTTATACACTTTGATTTCCTGTAAAGAAGGTGAAGTATCCCTTGATTGTAAAGAGGATGAAGTATTCCTCAAAGGTTGTAAATGATGAGGTATCCCTATTTTGAGACACAAGTACAAAAGGTGAGGTATCCCAAAGGTGTGTTGAGTGTTGTAAAGGTTTCAAGCACTTGTTCAAGCTTGAAGGTTTAGTGAAAAATCTCGAGTGATTCACTTAAGGATTAGACGTAGGTCACAAGGGGTGGCTGAACCAGGATAAATCCTTGTGTTTTCTCTTCTCAACTCTATCTTTTTACTTTGATGCTTTACTATTATATGCTTGCTTGAATATTATTCATCTTTGGCTTATTAATTTATGAGTGAAGTGATCAATCTCATCTATCCATTTACTTTAATCAATCAATAGCTTTAACGAAAATTAATATTCAACCGTTTTGTGAAAGATTTGTGAAAATATTTTATAAACTCAATTCACCCTCATCTTGAGTTTGAAGCCACTTGGTAACAAATTTAACTTAGGGAAGAGTAATGAAGCTTAACTGATAAATAATAGTATATGAAAATTTATGGAAATATAGATATAAGGACTAAGTTGAGCCCTAAAATTTTCTGTAACACTTATGGAAACTTGAAAGTTCACCTTTGGAAGATTAAAGTATTCCTAAGAGATACAAAAGTTTTAGCACAACCATTTTTATCCTATTCTCACAATTCCACGGCCATACTTTTTCTATCTTTATCTAATATACAATTTGACTTTTCTCTTCATGAGAGAATAAAGGTAGGGGATGTTATATTTAATTTCATCACTTCATCTTCTACTCTATGTTTATTTTAGAAATTTAAGGAATAAATTGCTTTAAGTATATAATGAACACTAAATCCTATCTATTGATAGAAAGATCTTCATCAAATACTAGACTTTGCCTTTTTTTTTTAGGAATTTCATATCGAAGGCAGCTTACCACACGCACCCCACCCCATACGACTAATTGGGGTACACCTTTTTAATCAAACAAAGTAAGAATAAGTAGTAGGGACTATGATTTCATAATAAAAAATGGAAAATTGGCTATGGAGATTTCGCACGGTTAGAAATTCATACTTTGGATAGTGGGTTCTCATACAAAAGCACTAGCTGACTTCTTCTCAGATAGTCATCTTCTAGGCCATCCAGTAAGCCAGCAAGGTTTAAAGCTAAACCTCTTCTGTAGGCCCAGGTGAGTTTGCTTCCAGGCGTTCCTCATACCTTTGTGCAATGGGTAGGTCTCGGCCAAGGAAAATTTGAGGGGACCTAGAGCTTGTTTATTTGGTTGTTCATGAATTTGTTAAATTATGCTTTGTTGAGATTTTAGTTGTGTGATTGTTCATACCATTTAGTTGGATTTTTCCTTCCTTGGCCGAATAAATGTTTTGTACCCAAGGAAGGGTTTTGAATTATAATAGTGTTCATGATGATGTTTGGTAATTAATTGATAATGATTGAGTTGAAAAATTCAAGGAATTGAAATTAGTACTAATTGGGTTTCATAGAATAATTAATACTAAGATGGTTTATTTTACTATCCTAAATTGAAAATTTACTATGATTAATCAAAGGTTACCTTAATCAAGTGATTATGTATGAAAGAAAAATGAAATTATGAATACACTTTGTATTTGAGAGGCTCTTGGCCAACAAGATTTGATTAGGAGAATTTTACCTAATTTATGTCTTCATCATTTTTCTTGATCATGAGAACTTTGTTGAAGAATCTAGTATGTGCTATGGAGATAATGAAACTATGGAGTTGTGCTTGGTTTTGGTTTTTAAGATGCCCGGACCACACTATAGTAAGAAGAAGTCTTGTTAAATTCTGGTGATTCCCGATGCTTCTATATTTATCTATTAATTAAGATGACTAAGGAAATGTTGATTTATTGGTGAGCTTGCTTATGATTCCTTTGATGTTTGGAATGCTTTTAGTATGATTCACTTATTGAGAACTTGTGAATAATAATGGATGATTGTGATTTGGAAAGTATGCATTTGATGAGAGTTCCTAAGATGTGATTTTACTTGTATGAGTAGCCTTTTTATATGGCCAAGGATTGTTATAGGAAAGGATCATCATCCTAGGTTAGAATGGAAGTGTGAAGATGGACATTCCTTCCCTTTCGGAGTAGTTTTACTCAAGCTCTTCCTAGTCGGCAGGACTGATCCTAAATTGATGATAGTGTGAGGATAATGTAAATTCCTCCTTATTGAGGTAGTACGAGGATAATGTAATTTCCTCTCTACCATGACTCTAGACTGAGGATAAAGTAATTTCCTCTTTACTAGACTGAGGATAACGTAATTTTCTCATTTGGTATGGCTTGGGTTACTCAGAGTAATTTTGTGCGACAAACATAATTGTCATGAATACTCAAAGTAATTTGTGTGACAAATGTAACTGTCATGAATAGGTTGAAAAGTTCCAACCTAAGATCAGATAATGATTATTGAATTATAATGTTTGTAAAGATATAATGATTTGTAAAATATGATAATTGATTAATTGTGAAGAATTATGAGTCTTAATGATTTTATTTAATTTCACAAAAGAATTTCTTACAAAGGTTAATAATTGAATTTATGTTTCAGGAAGAAGAATGACTGGATTTGGCTTTTTCCACTTTCCTACATTATAAAATTAGTTTTAAAATAGTATTTTCCTGAAACAACTGGAAGTATTGTGATGACACAAATTTTTTTTATTAAAACTACTGAGAATTCTTGGAATTCTCACCCTTGTTGTATTATTTTCTATAATATTTCTAGGAAAAGCGACAGGAGCTAGAAGCTGACATGCAGAAAAAGAGTTTAGAGAAAGAATTTTATCTTGGAAATATTTGTATTTAGAATGTATTTATGAGAACTTAGAGGTATAATATGTAAATTGTATACTAATGAGTATAGATGTTGTATTTAAAATTGTACATTATATATGTATATTATGTCACCCACCACAGGCTCATATTTTTGTATATCTCTTATATAAATTTTCAAATTTATTATGTTATATATAAGTGACATACTTAATTTTAGTTACTAATGTGTAATTCTAGATATGTTATTAGTAATAGAGTTAAAGATGTTACAATTAGCACCCAAAACATGTCAATTATGGAAGTGCCTAATCAATTAGCTCTCATGGTCTAATTGATTATCACTCAAATCCCTGCTATTTTGGAAGTTCATAATTGATTAGCCTTTGGCTCTAATCAATTATCACTTACAAATACTGAGTTTTTTGGGCGTGGATAGTTGATTAGAACCTTGCTCTAATCAATTATCTAGTGCGTTCCAAATTAGAAAAAAAAAGCACAACACATCAACTGCCATCTTTTCTTTCCATCTTATCAACTTATCGTCAAAACTCAACACACACACATATTCAAACTAATATTCAAGTGAAAAATCAATACGAATCAATCTTAGAGTATTGAGGTTGCATATGTGTGTGTGTGTGTATATATATATATATATATATATACCAAAACATCTTAGAACATCCATAGGATCAACCATGTAGAATTCCATAGGAAAGGAAAGATAGAGCATGGTAAAGAAACACAACAACTCCTACATGTACTTCTTTGTTAGTGATGTTCTAGTTTTCTTCTTGTTCTTCTTTTGTTTCTTCCTACTTCTTTCTTTCTTTTTCTTTTCTTTCTTTTCTTTTTTTTTTTTTCTTTATGTTCTTTTATTTCTTTTCTTTCTTATCTCTATCATTTCTCTTTTCCCCTTTTCTCTTCTTTCCTCTGCTGCAACCCACATGAATGAAGAGAAAAATGAGAAACCAAAGAGATAAAGTCAAAGACGGTAGAGGAAAAGTTGAAGGGATAAGGTGGTTTGACTTTTATGGCTAATAGAAGTGTTGTAACTTTTAAGGATATTTTAATATTTTATTAATGAGTTTTTTATTTTTCATAAGTGTTAGGAAAAAATTTAGGATTTCTTTCAATTTCATACTCATCATTTAATGATTATCTTTATATACTGTTAACAATCACTAAGTTATATTACTTTTCATGCATAGTTAAAAATACAAAATTAGTTTAGTTGATTCTTAGAAATTTATCACATCTTCCAAGTATTAGTGAACTAAAAATAAAGTTTTTATATTTATTTCTATCATTTAAGTACTTTTGGTTAAGTTTTGAGTTAATATGAATTATTTTTCACATTTTGTATTATATCATTATACTTAATCTAGTTTAGAAAATCATCATAATTAACAGGTAACTCCTACAAGTGTTATTAAGTTTTTATAACATTAATTAAAGTTAATAGATTAGGGAGGATGTTACAGAAGGTGAATACTTATAAAAGACATTTTAACGTTCAAATCAGTATGTGTGCAAGGAAAATTGTGTGTCTAATTGAGAATTAAGTCATACATTTTTTATCTTATTGAACATTTATATATGAGTGTTTAAAAGTATAAAAAATCTAAATATTTAATACGTATTGAATGTCGTTACATAGAATTACAAAAAATCATTATTTCTTCTCATTAATTCCTAATTTATGAGGGGTATTGTAATATTACTTTTTGTTGAGGGAATTACGTTTAGTATATAAAATATTTTATGCGCACAATAATGCCTAGGTGCATGACAGGTCAAATTGTTCCAGCTATAACTAAATCCAGAACAATCTTCCTTTCACTCTAACTAAGGATCAAGAGTATCTCAATATCACACGAAACTGTTTTCGTGAAAACACTACGAATATCTAACGCGCCGTAGTTATCTTTGCTTTCTCAACAAATACAAAATTAAAAGCGGTGATGACGGCGTGGGAAATGCATGTGTTATTTAGCATTCCTAAAGGATTAATTGTTTCATAAGTATGAGCTTTTATTATTATTATTATTATTATTATTATTATTATTATTATTATTATTATATTTTGAGTTCTTCGTTTCGTTGGTTCTGTGAACACAAGATTTTATTCAGGTAAAAAAAATTAATTAATTAATTAATTAAAATAAAAAATAAAAAAGAGAAAAAAAAAACAAGACAACTAAAAAATATATATATAATAAAGAGATCAATTATCTCTGTCTTATCACTTAAAAAAAGTAAAAATTGAAAAAAAAAGTTAAAAAAACAAGTTTGTTTTACTTGTTAAATTAAATGAAGAATGATATTAAAAAAAAATTCCGTTATTTGAATACCTGAAATATAATACCCTACACACATATAAATACGATATAAATTTTGAAACCATACATACAATAAATGAGATAAAAAAATCACACTCATATCACTCATATGCGACAAGATATCACATATAAATATCGTATTTTAGGTGTTAAAAAACATTTTTGGAAAAAAATTTCACTTCCCTTTTTCTTAACCTGCGCAATAAAGAAGATTTCTTTACATAGGTGAGATAACCGTTTGAGAGGCATCACATTCACACGTACGTACAATGACACCCAACAATTCATCATTCACTCTCCCTCACTCACGGATTCTTCGGGATTTTTCACTCTTTTGACCCTGAACGCCAAGGGTGGAATTCCAGAGGTTTGAGAAAAGATTCAGAGAGGCCATAGCACCATGCTTCTTTATACAAGCTCCATGAAACTCCACTGAAGCTTTGTTAGGACCTTGCGATATTATTGGTGAATGGAATAGAACGAGACAGTATGTAATGGAATTAAGAAAACCATTTAAAAAACCATCTTCAAAACAACTCAATTAACCCAACACTAGTTTATGGTAAAAAAAAATAAAAAATCCAACACCAAAATTTCCCCATAAAATTACCCAGAAGACATTCCTCACAATCACAGAAACCACCTACACCCTGCACAACCCAAAAATCTCAATCCAACATAACCCGAAGGACCCACAAGCTCCACATCCATCAGCTTAATACTCAATCACCTCATCTCCATTTTCGGCCATAAATCCATACAATAAACACTACCTCATAGCCAACCCATAAGCAAGAAAACTCACAAAAAACCCATCTTCACCCATTTTCCCTTGCAAAAAAACAAAACCGTTCACCCTTAAGCAACTCCGGCGCATATCCCATTCACCTAAACAGAACAAAGTTCCTACACAGAAACCCCATTATCAACTGCAACACACCTCTCCTCTGCCACATACCTTGACCCAAACCCATCACCATCAAGCTCCAACCTCTTCCGCAGCACAACATCCCTGTTCCACCACAAATTCCACCATTAACCCCAAACAGCAACCACAGTATTCAGACAATCCACTGTAACCCCAAATTGCAACCAATGTATAGAGCCCATCACCCGCGAACCATCAAGAACGCCATCATCCCGGCTAACATCGAAGGCCACCTCTCACCTAAGCCATCATCACCTAATGCCCAAGTGGATAGTGGATCCACAAACTGCTCCATCCATCAGTGTTCCTTGTCTCCGGTTGAACTGCTCCATCCACAAACTTAATTTATAAATTTACTTAAAACAGTGAAAATAAAAATGATAAATGTTTAGCATATATTTTTTTTTAAAAAAAGAGAAAAGATAAAATATAAAATAAAATAATAAATATGATTAGGAATGTAAGCAAAAATACAAAAGAAGGCAAAAATATGAAGAAAAAAAAGACTTGTTTGAATTGATTTTCTTTGCTTTAATCGAAATTGGTTTGACTGCATGGCTTCAGTGCTTTGTTAAATTGTATGAGTTTGGCTATTTGCATGAATTTTTTTTGTTTGTTATTTGTATGTATATTTGATTCCATTTGGTGTGACAAATTATTTACCCAGGAGTAGTGGCTTGTTAAAGCTTCGTTAAAGTGGTGACTTAAATTCTTGATATTATAAATAAAGTTTGTCTCGTATTATAATTCACTTCTATTACAATTAATCACTATTGTTGGATGCATGTGTATTTGATTCAAGTATTTGTTACCTGCTTTAGTCATTTATGTGATTAATGATTAAAAAATGTTTTTTAAATGTTCAATAAATTGGATTTAAGTGACATTCATTTTCGGAATCTACGCAATTGGCCATCAATACTTATTGTATAGCTTAATGAATTCTTCAATATTGATTTATGCTGTCCGAGTTTATTGTATAGCTTATGTTATCCTGGATTATGTGCAAGGGTAGATTTGGGTTTAAAAATAATAAATAAAAAATAAATAAACTCTCTTTTTAGTCTATGAAATTTTTAGCATAAGTTATATTAGTTTATGATTTTAAAAAATTAACATATTAATCTTTGAAGTTATAATCTATCAGTCAAATTAGTCTATATGTGAGAATTAATAAAGATTAATTTGACCAAAAAATATTAAAGTGAAGTTCTAATATAACCTTTTTTTATATGTTTAAGGATTAATATGATAATTTCCTAAAATTACAAACTAATATGATTGATGTTTACAATTTTTAGAAACTAAAATGATGGTTCACTTGTATTTTCTTTTTATCCATATTTTCAAAAGACATTTTAAGTCAAGCAAAACTTATAAATTCTGTAAATTAGTTTTTTTATTTATTAAAAGGGGTGAATAAATATTTTTAAGATTTTTAATAATTTACTCAACCAACTTAGGATAATCATCATAGGATAAATATATCAAAAATATGTACAATGAAATTAAGTTTCTACCTTTCGATGTGCATAAATAAACTCTCAAAACTAGATTGGTTTCATAGATCATTTTATTTATTTTTTTAAAAGAGTTTTACCAATTATTTTTTCTTACTCAACAAACAATTAGTGGCGACTCTTCATTTTTTCAAATTTTATTTTTGTCATTGCCGTTGTGATTCTAGTGTTGCACTTTTTCAATTAAAATTTTAAATTCAAAATTGAAAAAGTCCAGCTAGAACAATACACTAGTTGTTGTGGCTTTAATTGAACAAGAAGACAATTTTGTTATTTAATAGATGATATATCTATTCTGTTGTGACCTAAATTCCACTTTGCATACATTGGTGACTTTGGATCTAATATTGCTGTTTTGACCATATTTTCTTTAACTCCCAAAATACCTAGCTTAAGTCTATGTTGCGATTGAAATTGCCCAGGGAGCAACTGTAACACCCTCCCTAGGGTATCACATGTCTGACTTCCGACTCATAATCTGAAAATGTTTTCATAAAAGGTTTGAGTTAAAAACGTGGGTTTAAAAAAAATTTCTTTCTTGCTGAAATATAAACTTATTGTAATCCATAAGTATTACTGAAAATATATTTAAACTAATTCATATACAATATTGACACTAATTAATATTTCACAATTTAAAGAGAAATATAAAACTAACAGATTTTTTTTTTTAACAAGAAGAAACCCCATGACGGGTCCTACTTAATAACGGTACAACACTAACGTTAAAACTTAACATACTTATTCATTGTGATCCTTCTTGTATCATTCTTGTTGCACTGGACATCATCATTCTACATCTGTTCTTTGTCAACACTTGCACACCTTCGAGTCCCGAATGTCCATTCCTTATTGTTGTCACCAGTCTCGAGTATCCATCGCCCGTTATGTCTAAGACAACTCATTATTTCTTCGTTTAATTTTAACAAGATGCAAGACACCAAAGCACAATATAACAAAGAGGTGAGATCACCTACGCCAATACCAACATGGCGTATAACACAAGCTTGAAGAATATCATACAAGGATATCATATCAAACTTCCAATAATATATTCAATATTAATCAATTATCATCATCAAATCATTTATCAATTCAATTATCATAAACAACAATTACGATAATGTCCTAATTATCATCATCATCATTCAAGTATTCAAAACAATTGTCATAACCAATATCCCTCAATTAATATATCATGCGATATAAAATGTTCGAATTATGCATGTACACAAGACTCGATTTCCTACTCCATGGAGCTAAAACTCGGTCGGAAAATGATCGAAAAGATCATCGGTACCACATACCTCGAGACCACGTGCTATAATCCTCATTTTGATTTTGCACATCTAGCATATACACGGCAGTCTTTATCAGATCTTGATTAAGAATAGTGTCTCGGTCAGGATCATCGGTGTGTTGCATCGGTCTAACCTGTAGGCAACCCGCACCCCGATGCCCCGAAGGTCAACAAGTGACCTACACTACGCATATCGCACCCACTCAAGAGGTGTGTTTCTCCTAGGCAATCAGCCATATCCAGTTCTCATCGGACCATTCCAATGCATGTATAATGCATCAAATACCAATCACAGGTATAATATGTCATTTTCTCACAAACAGATGTATGGACACCTTTGGTTCAACAATAATCATCTTGTACTTTCAACAGAAGAAAATTATGTTATCACGTTTTCATAGTTGTAAAACACTTTTACCGTATTTTCACAATCGCGTAACATTTACATTACGTTTCACAATCCAAAAACTTTTTACGTTTATGTTTTCACAATACCATAACACTTCTTTTATATTTTCACAATACCGTAACACTTTTGTTATGTTTTTAAAATTCCAAAACATTTTTATTACGTTTTTACAATACCGTAACACTACATTACGTTTACAAAAATTTCGTAACATTTCATTACATGCGTTTTCAAAATATTGCAACTTTCTTCATTGACTTTTAAACCACATAATAATTTTTTTAACATTTTTCTCAATCGCGTAAAAATTGTTTCTAAATCGCATAATATTATTTTTTTCACTTTGTTTCAAAATCGCGTAACTTAAAAATCATTCTTTTACGTTACGTAAATCATTTTCTATCATTCTCAAAATATTTAAAATACTTTCCAAATCTCATAACAATTTTTTTGCTATTTTCACAATCACGTAAAAATAATTCATCACTTTTAAATCACATATTGATTTTTCAACAATATTTCAGGTTGAGTAAAATATTTAAACGCTTTCCAAATCGTGTAGAAATATTTAAACATTTTTCAATCAAAGCGTAGAAATATTTTCTTGTATTTCAAATTGTTTTTAAGATAATGTAAAATATTTTTCAACATTTTTCAATCACATAAAATATTTCTCAATATTCCAAACATTATTTTGGACTTAAATAAATCAATATCATTTTTAACACATTGGTCAAAATTGCGTAGAAAAATCACGTTTTTAAGATCGTAAAACATTTTTCACCAAATTTCATTACTAAAATCTTCTTAACCTTCAAAAATTCCTCTTAAACTTTTCTCAAAATAATATAACTTTATATTTCATTTAATATATTTTCTTACTCAAGAAAATATTTTTCCATATTCTTTACTCAAGAAATTCTTTTCAAAATATACTTCACAAAAATCACTTTTCCATTGATGTAAATCAACGTTTCAAAACTTAACATTTTTCTAACGTATTTCAAAACTTGAAAATAAGTTATACGTTAGTAAATTTTCAAAACACCATTATATTCTCCATTTTTCCCAAATCATTTCCAAACACAACCTTCTTCAAAATAAATTGAAGTTTGAAAACATTTTCGTTTATAAAAACTTGATTTTCTCAAGTGATAATACGCTCTGATTCCTTTCCAAAATCCTTGTATTAAATCCATTCGTTTAAACTTTGAAATTCACTTTGTTCATAAAAATCAAGGCATTACAAGCCTTCAAAAACGTGGACGTTTATTGAAATCATCAAAACATTTTTTTCTTCTAAATCAATATGGTTTTACACAAACAAAACCATTAATGCCATCAAATACTTTTCCTTTTAAATTGATATGGTTTTGTACAAACAAAATCATTAAAATTTTGTTTTTCAAAACTGAAATATCAATGGTTATAAAACCAAACTCATTTGTTCAAATTCATTTTTACTTTCTTTACAAATTCTTTTTCACTTTCTTTGCAAATCCTTAAAATCAACGTTTGCTAGCTTTTCATTCAAAACTCATGTTTTGTAGAACACTTAGATCTTTTCTGTACAAAAATAAATCAATAAAAATTCTTCCAAAAATCATATTCTTGTTCTCTTGAAAAACAAATCCTTTGTTTATTTTCCATACTCTTCAAATCATCCATTTTCATCTTTCATGAAAATATTAATTTGTGAACACCGATTTTGAGGTGTCTTGTTCAAATCTACCATGTTCTAAGTACTCAAAAATCAATTCTTTCGTTCTTGAAAATTTTCAATATGAACCCTAATCAAGGAGCATCAAAACCGTAGCTCTCCTTGGCTATTGGAGCCAAAAATCAATTTCCTTTCCACCAAAGTCATGGCATATACATATATATTTCATCATAAATAACATAAGCATACCATTAAAGCCATAAAAGCATGTATAGCATATCAAGCATATCATCAAAGCTATAAAATCATGCAAAGCATATCAAGCATAGTAAAATTAATCAAAGCTCATAAACACCCACAAATTAATTACATGACCATGGATATGAATCCTCATGCATGGTTTCACATCCATCAAATAAAATACCATCTCTCACCACCATGCTTGGTTGGTGAGATGGATCTCCCTCTTACCTCTTGAAGATCCTCAAAAGCTCTTTGTTTTGCTTCTTTTCCAAGTCCTTCATCAAAGGGCTTTCAAATACAAAACAAAATACATAAAAATTAGTATATCTAAGCTTGTTAAGAGGAATATGGATCAAACATGGCTTAGATCATGAAAAAGAGAGAAGAAAATGAAGTTTCCTTATACTTCACCTCAAAAACTCAATAACATGGATCTTGAAGAAACTCCTTGAAGATGAATGATTTAGAAGAAGTCTTCAACATGAAAGTTGTTAGAATATCATGGAGATTCAAGATCTAAGGTTGGATGAAATTAAAAGAGCTTGGATGATGATTTTAGGTACCTTGACCGAATGGTGTATCTTGAAGAACAAAGATGGAATTTTTTATTTTTGATAAAAATTTGAAGCTTGAATTTGAAGATCAAGATGAATGATTTTGGAAAAAATCATAACTAGAGATGTTCTTAGAATGATGTTTAGGTTTAGAAAATCAAGTTGGATGAAATTTTTGAGTGATGGAGGGTGTTCTTGATGGTCATGACCAAAACTTGCTTGGAGGAGAGGTGGAGAGAAAAGTTTGATGAGTTTTTGCTTTTGGAGGAGACAAAGATGATCAAGAATGATCAATAATGACAAGATAGCTAATAATGGTCTTCAAAGCTCTCAAAATCAGACCAAAACCGTGCCCCCCTTCTTGCATTCTTCTTGAGTGCAAAAATCAAAAATGTCCATTATGATGTCTAACTTGACCAAGATCAAAAAATGACATAAAATTGCTTTCTTTGTCTTCTAAACACTCCAAAACCATCACCTTCTCTTCATAATGCATTCAATAAAGTTGTCTTCATTATTTACTGCCACCATTTGAAGCATTTCTAGCCATGATTAATTCAATGGTTAGGATTTAGGTAGATTTTTAATTTTAGAAAGTAAATCTGAGCCATTGGATTTTTCCTTTAAATTCTAAATTTTGACAGATGTGTCTCCAAAATTAAGGGGAAATTAACTTCTTCTTCAAATTTTAAATCCAAGGGTCATAATGGTCTTTTTCTCCACCATTGATTGATTCTTCATCCAATAGTCAGGTCTTTGTTACTTTTTAAGATTAAATCACCACCCTGATTTAATCTAAATCCAATGATAAATGGTCTTTGTCATTTTTCAAGACCAATTCTACACCTTTGATTACATCTATGGTTGATATCAGCTTCTTCCTAACTAACATTCTCACACCATTGATTAAATCAATGGTTATTATCCAAAGCTTTTTTATTAAGTTTGTTTCTTAACCTTTGATTAAACCAATGGTTAATATTCAAACTAAGTATTCTTATCGAAGGGTATAGATCAAGTCAAGCTCTCTTTGTTGACTACGCATATAATATTTATTCTTGTATCCTACAAATAATATTTTTATTGTATTTTTATCATCCGATAATTAAATTACAAAACAGATCTGATAAAATTTTTAAAAGCTGTTTCCTGATTCGGGTTTAGTAAGATCCATTCTCCGTCTAAACAAGACAAATTTTTCTATCGTGAAAAAATTTTTGCTTTCTTGGACCCACAGAATGGCCAACATTACCTTGCGGGGCCCACAGCAGGAAAAATTTCAAAATCATCCATAAAATCACAAAAATTATAAAATGCACAAATATCAAATCGATTACGTAAATTAATTACCTAACGGTAAAAATTAAATTACGTAAAGTTTTTCCTACCGAAAATTTTTATTTTCCTAACACGGAGTAAATCAATCAAAATGATCAAATACGCTAACTTTAAACAAAATAATTTTACAAAGGTTAAATTACTAAACTGAAATTACATTAATTGTCAAAATTACTTGTTTAAATAATCTAGAAATTTGGGGTGTTACAAAGAACAACAAAAATAAAATTTTTAAGAAAATGAATGAAAAATGAAGTCGTTATTAATGTTTATTTAATTTAGAAAAAAAATTGAAAAATTTTTGGAGAAAATAATTTTTGAAACTAGATTGAATTCGGAAGTTGATTGTACACAAGGAATGATAGAAACTAAATCTTAAAGCACTCCTGATACACTTGTCTTCAAGACGGTTTACCTTAAGATAATTGTGCAAATTCCTAATAACCTTCAAAAAAAATTATTTTATCCTCTTTTCTCTCTTTCTTTAGTGAAATGAGTTTTTATTGTGAGAGAGTGAGAGGAGTAAATTTTGACCATACAACCATACATGAATGGTAAAGATTAAAAGTTACTTAAATGTTATGTGACTACTTAAAAAAGTCATATGCATTTATGTTCTCTCTAGATATAGAACGACAGGATCGCGACATAGTGCAACAGCAGTAGATAAAGTATGCATTTTCTAGGAAAAGAGTAGATCGAAATATGGATCAAAATATACTTATATTGAAAGTAAGGAACTAATAGTGGATATTGATACAAAATTTTCGAAGTTTTGTGCTGATTACAAATGTACTCCAAATGTTACAGATGGAAGACAAGTTTACAAGTGCAAGATTTACAAGTGCAAGATGCGTTCAATACACAGTATTTGCAAAGAAAATTCTTGATGATCCATGAACTACTAAAGCTTCTCTTTTATAGAGTAGATTATCCAGAATTCAATTATGTTGCTGTCCGTATTATTAATATGCAATGATGAAGCCAAATTTCAAAACTTTGAGTTGAAGTCTGCATTGTTGATCTACAATGATGAAGCCGAATTTCGAAACTTTGAAGTCTGTAAATATAATATTCTTTAAGTTGTTGGGAGATAAAGTGGAAATTATGTTGTCTTTGGCGGGTCTATGCTTATCATAATGAGGAATCTTACTATGTGTTGGTCATAATTGGTCCTTTTTATGTCTAAAAGATCAACTCTATAGTAATCACCTTCATTGAGGAGATCATTGCTTTCACTTTCTTCACTTGGAGGAGGAGAAGGAGTAGATCTTGATGTAGACATGGATGTTTTGATCTTTCTAAGCAGGTCTTGCTCAGATGAGGAACTGGCCAATTCTTGAATAAGCTTTTGTTTAAGCTCTTCATATTTTGAAGCCTTCTTATGATTCTTTTTTAACAGGGTTAGGTTAAATTCACAGCAACGGTTAATAGTTGCAGTGTCAACCAACCTCATGTTGAAACTTGGCCACTATTTTACACTAAATTCTCTAGTGATCCAGGTGGGATGTTGAATTTGAAACTTCTGATAAAAATTATAATCCCAAGTATTGATCTATGCTATACCAAACTCTGCATAAAAATGAAGTAATCTTGATCCTTCTAGAAAATCTATCATTTCCCTGAATAGATCATATGATGCCTTTACTGGTTGAGGCAATATATCAATACACAGTCCTGTGACACAAAGCCAATCTACTAACCATGATGGAAATACCTTCAAACCTTTATGGAACCAAAAGAACCATGAATGGGAATACGACCTGATATACATAAACTTATACCAAGCTTGTTAATAATCCCAATAAGTATATGTCTGAGGATTAAATTTTATGGAAAATGTTTTTGGTGTGTGAAGCAATTGATTCCAATCTTTAAGATTGAGAACCTTGAGAATCTTAACTTTTGAGAAATCAATATAATCAAGGTTGTCCAGATCATAATGATGTTCAAGTTCTATAGATTTTGAATCTAACAAAATTAATTCAAAAAAGGTTCTATCTTTTTTGATAAAGTCATAAGGAATAAAATGCTAATCTTTTGGAAAAACCTGTTGAACAATTTCCCTAGGAGTTGCTCTTGGGGAAAAGAATTCTGGTTCTAAGGTAAACAAAGGTTCCATTATGTTTTTCTTTACATATCTTTACTTTTCTATTATAGGAGAGTTAGGTAATAATGAAGATAATTGTTTGGATTTTTGAGCTGGTTTTGGAGCAGTTCTTACCAAAGTTTGTTGATAACGAAGAGCTGAAAATCTATTTTGATCAATATTTTGTTGAAATGATGGTGTTATTGACTGAAGAGGGGTTGGAGAAAGAACCAGGATAGATGAACTTGAAGGTGGATGACCCAAGTTTTTGGGTGGATGACCCAATGTTGATCTTAGTATTGATATTTTCATAATGATCGAGGGTAATCTTTTTACCCTTTGATTTAGATGTTGATCTTGATGATGAACTAGGGTTCATTTTTTCCCTGCAGAAATTCTCTGGTTAGAAAATTAGGAAGATGATTATCTTTTCTTTTAATATGTTGAACATCAAATTCAAAGCAAGATAATAAAGATTGTCATCTAGCAAATACTTGTTTTGAAACCAAATTCTTAACATCCCTTTAAATTACAGTCAGGGTTGCTTTGCAATTAGTTTTGAGCAAAAACTTTTTATTGAACAAATCATCTTGAAATTTTGTGATGCATAACACTATAGGCAAAATTTCTTTTAATAGTACTATATTGTTGTTTAGTTGGTTGCCAATATACCTGAATGATACCTTACCACTTGTTCCTTTAGTGAATCTAGAAGACTCTGCTTAAGTACTCCTCCATACCCTAAATCAGAGGCATATGTTTCTACAACTAAGGAGGCATTTGGATCTGGAAGTCCTAAACAAGAAATAGTTTTGACGATCTTCTTAACTTGTTGGATTGCACTAGTCATAGTTAAATCCCAAGGTGGAGGATCTTTTCTTAATCTCTTGAACAAGGGTGTACAAACTATCCTAATGTTAGAAATAAAATATGCTGTATAATTAACACATCCTAAAAATCATTGAAGTTGTTCTTATCTTTGATTACATCTGGAAATTTATTTGCAAATTCTATTGATCTTTCTATTGGAACAATGGTTCCCTAATAAATCTCAAATCCTAAAAACTGTGTTTTTGTTTAGAACAGTTTCATTTTCTTAGTAGAGATAACTAACTCGTTATCTTTTATGATGTTAAAAAATGTATTTAAATGATTAAAGTGTTGATCAATTGAATTAGAAAACATTAGTACATCATCCAGATATACTATAGTGAATAGAGTATAAGGATTCAAAATATTGTTCATTATATTTTAAAATTCACTTAGTGCATTCTTTAATCCTTGTGGCATTACATTCCATTCATAATGATTGAAAAGAACTACAAAAGTAGTTTTATACCTATCTTCTTCTGCTATTTCAACATGATAATATCCAGATTTCATATCAAATTTTGAAAAGATTATTGCTTGATGAACTCTATTAACCAAACCCTTTTTAATAGGAACTGGGTATCTTATCCATCTTAAAACATTGTTTAAAGGTTTATAATTAATTACTAATCTTGGAGTGTCTCTTTCTATTTCTGAAGCATTCATAACATAAAATCTTGCACAACTCTAAGGAGATTTACTAGGTCTAATTAACTTCTTATTAAGATATTCTTGGATTTATTTTTTACAAAATTCTAAATATTGTTGATTCATTTGAATTGGTCTTACTTTCGTTGGTCTTTTATGTCAATCATAGTTTGATTGTTTTATTTATTAATGGCCTCTTGCTTTTCTATGAATGCATGCAGTGTTTCTTCAAGGTTTTTCTTATATGGTGGGACATAAGATGTATATCCTTAAGAATTTTGAGAGTCCTGTTGTGCTTGAGGAGGTGATGGTTGCACGAATTGTGACTGATTATTATTCCTCCAGCTGAAGTTCGGGTGATTTTTCCATCCCGAATTGTAAGTATCTGAAAAAGAAGAAGTAAATGGCTTTTTAAAATTATTCATTGCATTTACTTGCTCATGTACAACTTCTTTAAAAACAGGAATATTAGGACATTCATGTGTTGAGTGTCCTAAGTCATCACAAATCCCACAAATTTTTTCATTTTGCACAGATTTGATTTCTTTTGCTTTTCTTAATTCAATAGCTTCAACCTTTCTAGCCAAACTGGTAAACCTTGCATTTAGATCTTCCTCTTGACTAAGGTGATATTTTCGTTTATTAGTATTTGCAATGTTTTATTTAATTGAATTTTCAGAAGGGTTAGTACTATACCAAGATTGAGAATTTTCAGCCAGCTGGTTTAAATAGTCTAAAGGTTCATTAGGTTCTTTATCAAGAAACTTACCATTGCACATTGTTTCCACAAATTATTTAGTTTTAGGTGTTAAACCTTCATAAAAGAAGCTTATAGTGCACTATTTTTTAAAACCATGATGTGGGCAAGAATTTAACAAATCTTAAACCGTTCCCAACATTGAAAATATGCTTCATTTGAATTTTGGAAAAAATTTGGATTTGTCTTTTCATAGCATTGGTTTTATGTGTTGGAAAAAATTTCTTTAAGAACTCACCTTGCATTTCTTGCCATGTGCCAATTGATCTTAGTTTCAAAGTGTTAAGCCAAGATTTTGCTTTATCTTTTAAAGAAAAAAGAAAATAATTTAAGCTTAAAAATCTCTTCAGTGTAATTTTGATCATTGAAAATAATACATACTTCCTCAAATTCTTTCAGATGTAAATATAGGCTTTCAGATTCTAAACCATGAAAATTAGGAAGTAAAGAAATCATACCTGGCTTAAATCTAAAATTGTTGGCATTGAGTGGAAAGATAAAGCATGATGGACTAGAATTTCGAGGTGGTTGTAAATATTCATGCATGGTTCGCAATGGTTGATTTTCATGTTCATCGTGTACACTTTCATTTTCAACCGTTATGTCAATTGTATGTGATTGTGATTCAAACAAATCAATATATAAAGTACCAGTGTTAATTTTAACTAAACGACCAGAATTTAAATCACGATACCAATTAAGCATAAATAAATGACTTAAAATAGAAAAAATAATGTATAAGTAGGTAGTTTATGTAACACCCCTTGATGTACCAACTGCGGCGCAATCGTCATTACACCACAGTTACTAAATCCAGACATGTCACAGTTATGATAACAGTAGTTTCAAAAATTAACGAGTTTATTTCTTCACATTTATGCATAAGTAGAAAATACGAGCCATGAATGAATTATAGATGTATACAACCCTTAATACAACCATTGAAATGAAATCACATTCTTTATACATATATATTTTATAGCCAACCTACACGAATCACTGATAACATAGAATATAATAATTACAGAGTCAAGTAAAATACAGTGGGAATAAAACACGAAAAAGGGGGAGGTAATAACCCAGGGATGGGTACTACCAGTAGACAAAGCCGCAACCCCATATGCATATGACACTCGGCGTCCCAGTTGACACAACAGACATCAATGCCCCCTCGCAGCTGCACTCCCATAAAATCAAAGAAATCTTGCCAGGTTCTCAACCCCATCGGCAAGGTGTGATTCCTCATCATCTTCTTTACGATCTTTTATCAAATATGAATATAAAACAACAATATAGAAATAAAGGAAAGAGGTGAGACACCCGTCATTCATTACCACTATTGGCAGCAAGAAAATAGCATAGCGCAAAGCGCCCACCGAGCAATACAGTTCATACATTTATCAATAACAACAGCGGAAATTATAGCAAAAGCAAGTCAATTCTAAGCAATAATCAGAGTCAATAACAATAGTGATATTTATAGTAAAGGTAGAACAACAGTAAGCAATAGCAGGCAGATTACAATAGTATTTCCAAAAATCAACACAACAATCAAATAATCATTTACAGGTATTCATGCTCAACAGTTTATAAGACCAGTAATGAACGATGCACAATGCATGCTTTTCCAATTCCTACTCCATGGAGCTAGACTCAAATAGTCGGAGAGAAAGATTAGGAGACATGCCTGTAACTCGGTTGCCGAGGCCAGTGCTATCAATAATTTTTCTCGTGCACAATCATGGCATTGTACAGACATTCTACACTAGATCACGATATAGGACAGTGTCAAGTCCGGATCGTCGGTGTATTTGCATCGGTTTGCCCCACGACACAGAGGAGCTCTAAACTGTCCATGTGAGGGACCCGCACCCCGACGCCCCCAAGGTCATAGCATAACCCACACTTGTCTATTCGCACCCGCACTAAGGTGTGTTCAATCTCCTAGGCAACTTGGCCTTACAACAGTCCACAAGGACATTCACAATGCATAAGACTCTATGCATGAATATGTATGATCAACATCATATACTATTCCATAATATGCCACAATTGGCTCAAATAAGCATTAGTACAACATTGGTCACTCATATGAACCCACAATATCATAATATTGAAATCAAATAAGGTAATATAATTTTAGGGTCCATTATGCATTCTTATTCAAGATTTTCCATTCTTACAAGAATCTATCACTAAGTAAGTTTTCATCTCGCATTATGCTCAAGTCTCTTAATACCAATCATTTAGTTTTTATTCTACATGGGATCAATCCAATTCCTAAAATCCATGATCAAAATCGTGGCTTCCTAAAGTCCACTACTAACATCAATTTCTCCCATTTTATGCATTGATTTCTTGATATCTCCTACTTAAGTTTTAGTTCACTAAGTTCATTCCAATTCCTTATAGTTTTCATCTAAAACCGTGGCTTCAAATTGAGTTAAATAACCCTTAGAACTCTCCATCTCAAAGCCCAACATTAATATTTACATTTCCAATTACATAGGCTTCATCTCACAGTTACTTAGTTGGTTCTGTTCTGGGTACCTAGGCGCCATATCTGTAGCGCCTGGGCGCTGGTTTAGCGCCTAGACGCTGACCGCAAAGCGCCTGAGCGCTCACCGGGCCGCGTCACAGGGAAAACTTCCTGGGCACAGAGCGCCTAGGCGCTCTATGCACAGCGCCTGGGCGCTAGTGCATTAACAGGGGTTCTGCAGAATTCTTTTCTGCAGAGCCCTGACCCATTCACTATCCAAAATCCCTCATCAATTTTCAACCATTCCAAAATGTGACACATGACATATAATTACAAAATAACAACATATGAGTTCATAATCATCAAATCACACAATATACATTCATACATCCATACAAATCAAACAACAACATCATGGAAATGACCCAACATAACAAAGAGGGAAATCCAACATGGATTCTCTCATCAACAACAACACATAAGACATTTCCTTACTACCAAGATTGGTTGAAGAGGATTATCTCCCTCTTACCTAAATGAAGGCAATCACAAGAATGCTTTCCCTTTTTGCCCTTGATTTTCGTTTTCCCCTTCAAGAAAAACCCTAGGGTGAGAAATTCCCAATGTGTTCACTCCAATCATAGAAAATGGCTCCTTGGCCACATAGGTGACCAATAAAACGAAAAAGAAGAAGAAGATAGAAGAAAGTTGAAGACTTTACCTCAAAAGCTCCAAGCTTTAGCTCCAATGGTGAAAAATGGAGGAAGAAGAAGAAGAAGAAGAAGAAGAAGAAGAAGAAGAAGAAGAAGAAGAAGAAGAAGAAGAAGAAGAAGAAGAAGAAGAAGAAGAAGAAGAAGAAGAAGAAGAAGAAGAAGAACCAAGGATGGCCACAAGGGAAATGGTCTTGGAATGATGGAAGAAAGCTAGATGTGGAATGGTGAAGCAAGAAAATGAAAAGGGTGGATGGTGAGGGTGTATAGTGGTGAAGAGAAGGAGAGAAGAAGAGAAGACGGAAGAGAAGAGAAGGAGGAGAATGAGAAGAGAGAAAAGTGTTTTAGAAAATATGAGTATAATGGCAATTAAGTGAGAAGCAAATATGACTCCCCAAGGAGTCATCTGCCATAGAGAAAGAGTGAAGAGGGAAGAGAGAGAAGAGGGAGGGTGAGAATTGGCTTCCAAGAAAAGCCAAGGGTATATGAGTAAATGTTTGGTCAAAGCTTCTCAAAGAAGCTTTGATTAATTTATCATTAAATTTGAATTAAAGTAGATTGATCAGACATAATGTGAATTTCATTTGGATAATGTGATAGGATTTTTATTACACACTATTATCCAATGGATAATAGTTACAGTTAATAGAAGTCAGTGTTTAATTAATTTGACAGATGAATTTTATTTCGCTGTATTGATTTATTTTATCTGTTAAGATTTCTCGAAAGACGTGAAACCTTGTAAACTGTGTCCGACCTCGGGTTTAGTAAGATCTCCCGTCGACGTTTCCATAGTTCAAGGTTCTCGAAAAAAAATATTTTATTTTCTCGGTTCGACTCAGTGTGCACGCAAAACGAGAAATATATTAAAATATTCGTCGTTTCCGAAAAATTCTGAAAGAATTCACATAAATCACGAATATTAGAAAATGACTATTCGTAATAAAATTTTCTAACTTGGAAGCGTTACAGTCGTTCTGCCAATTCTGTCCAATGTGCGCGTAGAACGAGGAATAATATTAAAATATTCTGCGTTCCCAGAAAAAAATCCAGAAAAATTCCTAAAAATCCTAAATATTGTAAAATGACCATTTATCCTAAAATTATAAATTTTCGGGATGTTACAACACTCCCCAACAAATAAAAATTTCGTCCTCGAAATTTTCATTCCTTAGGATAAACATCGACGTTGTTTCTTCGCCTTATCTTCTAACCTCCATGTCGCACTTCTAATCACGTCAATTCTAATCACCCTTACTAATGTGATCTCCCTGCCTCCATGTTGCTTTGCTATTCTATTCTCGTTCTTACAGGAAGCATCCCATGGGTCAAACTCTCTTTCAATCGTATTGTGTCCTGTTCGATAACATGGCTGGGTCCAAGGATATACTTTCGTGATCATGACATACGGAAGATATCATGAAGATTTAAAAAGAAAGGATAGTAAAGATTAGTTATGGATACCGAACTAGTCCGAAAAAGAATTCAGGATAGTCCGTAGAATTTAAGAGTGAGTTTGCTGGCAACTTAAATAAGATTACACACATTTAGCAACGCCTTTCTTCATCCCTTGTTACCATTACTTCTGTTTTAGATTTTGATATACCCTGATCGCTCCGGTGTGTATAAACTCGGTTTACTCTCGTGAGTTTCATTGGGAATAAACTCCTTAAGTTCTGAATCATTTGGTATGCAACCATCGCTCGTGAACATTAAGACTCCATCGAGTTCCTTCCTCACATTTTGACACCATGCTTTGTCTTAATAGCTCTTTCTTGTCTTGTAGAAATTAGTCACTGTTTCTACTTCTCTCGAATCCTTCCTAACAGATCATTTGAAATAACGATTATATCTAGACATACCTCATCCGATGTCATTTCCAATGACAACCACCTGTCCTCGAATTACTCTACTAATTCCTTCTTTTCGACCATCATGATGAAGGTATTAGGCAGTTTCCGGTTCAATAGTCTGCCATGGCATTTTCTTTTCCAAGATGACTCTAAAGCTAGGGATCATGTTCCTTCAAAATCTTTAGTCACTTCTCGGCCTCATGTTTGGTTCCTTCCCATCGGATAAATACTTCAAGCTCTTGTGACAGCGAAGGACATTGAATATTGCTCCATATAGACAGTGTCTCTATATTCTTAGAGCCGATATAACAGCGGCTAACACCGGTTCGGGAGTCGGTCATTCCCAACGCACCTTCGACAACCTCGAGGCATAAGTTATAACTTCTCAACTTTGCATGAACATACATCCTAAACCTTGATGTGAAGCATCCCTAAAACACTTCGAATGTTTCACTGGGATCGGGCAGTATCGAAACTGGAATATTTCCTCAATCTTTGAAAAACTTTCTCCGCCTGTGATGGTCCGTAAAAGTTTTGATTCTCCTTTTTTTTTTTTAATCGGAGCAAGTTGTTCTACTATCTTCGAGAATCTGTCGATACTCCTTCGATAAAACTAACTAATCCCACTAGCTATGAATCTCCTTTATGATTTCCGGTCTTTCCCTCTGAAGAACTGCTCCAACCTTTGGTGAATTCACAACAATTCTTCCATTTGGAATTCCATGATCCAAAACTGAACCTTCTCAAACAAGAATTCGCACTCTGATACTTTGGCACTTACTTTCTCTTCTTTAAAGTTAGGAAAACTATATCGAGATGTCCAACGTATCTCCCCATATCTTCAAGAATAGGTCAGAATGTCATCATCAACGACAACGACGATTCCGTTTTAGGTAAGGACAGAAAATGCAATTCATGTTGTTCAAGAATACAACATGAGCGTTTGTCACTCCGATTGACATCACGGGATACCCATAATGTTGAAAGCACACTCGAAAGAATCATTTTGGGAACATTCTCAATTTCCACGAATCCGTCGATGACCAGGTCATACATCGATCTTGGAGAGAACCATGATTTCCTTCTCGTTGATCCATTAAATCATTTACCTTCCTCCGAGAATACTCTTCTTTGATCATAATCTAGTTTAACTGGTGATAGTCCTCGTATCACCGAGAAATTTTTTATCCTTCTCCTTAACCGACAGCATCTTAGCTCAACATGCGGAACCCTTTGGCTATTAAAGTGGCATTTATATTCCCTTTACTCTTGGTCCTCTACGGAGAACATTACATGTACCCTCAGGCTTCTTCCTTTTATGAGGTTTAGACCATATTGGTCGTCACGAGTTTAAAAGTCTTAGTTCCAAAAAAAAAATCACTAAGGTGTTGATCGAACACTCTAGCAGGTAATAATCGGGAAACGACTAATCAATTTCTAGAATCATGGGCTCGAACAGATATGATTTTAGGTAAGCACGATAAATCAACAAAAGATTCAACCTTTAGTAGAAACAGGATAAATTACACAACTTAGGTGTCAACGACAAGTCTTAGTGACAGAAATAGAAGTAACTTAAGTTGAAGATAAGAAAGATATAGATGAATCCAAATGATCCATACAGTTACAAATTGTAAAAGGAAGGGTTACCCCCAGAATTATATATCACGATTACAGGATCATCATTTGAGGCATAACTTCCACGGTTTAGATCTCCGAATTTTGAAGTCTCAGCACCTCCCAGGGTATAAGTTCTGGCTTCTGCTTGTGGTTCTACGACCCTTACAGCATTGACGGAAGAATTTGCCTTTGCTTGGTCGCAGTTGCAGGAGACGTGTCCAGGCTTTCCACATTTAAAACAGATTATCCCTTTGATCTTACACTTCCTTGTGAAGTGTTTCTTTCCGCATTTCATACATCTTGGTGAAGATGTCGAGGTCTGACTGGATACACCACCACTAGTACTTTGTCCAGGAATTGGTTGTTGTTGTTGTTTCCCTGATACCTGTGCAGATGGTTTCCGCTTAAACTGGTTAACTTTTCTATTATTCCTCCTTTGGAATCTAGGTAGTCCATGTTTGCCCCAACGCCGACCTTCCTTCAACAGATTCTGGACCTCCACTTCCAATTCTCGTTGTTGCGTGGTCCTCTGATCCTGACGAGTTGTCATCTCAGCTATCATTTGCCTTTCTTCTGCAGTTGCAGCCATACTCCTATTGTATTGTCCTGCGCTCACATGCGTACGTCTGCCACGAGCCATTGACTCTCTTCGAGGACAAACAAACATAACACAACAAAACAAACATAATTATTTCAAACAGTGTTATCTCCCTATGAAAACCAAATACAGAGAGTCAGACAATTCACACAATTCAAACAAGACAAGTTCAATTCATGAACCCTAACGATCTCTAGCTCGAACTTCTTCGTTATGCTTCCACAGCGTAATCCCTCGCAAGCCGTCAACTTCCAAACTACTTCTCGAATCTAGTTTACACCTACTACTTCTTTCTCCAGAAGATCGGTTTTCCAAAACCCTTTTGATCTCCTCACAAAAGAAATCCTATCTTCCTAACACAATATGCCTAGGTGAAGTCATAGTTTCCTATACATACACAACATTACATATTGAGTAGGCCAGTCCTCAATATCATGCAACTGCATAACAGTAGCCATCAACATTCAACCTATGGCAAGCCATGCATTCCTTTCCCATCATCTCAATCAAGAGACAAGGAAGTGCACAACAGACCAAATTCTAATATGCCTAAACATAGCAAGTCCATACCCCGGCTCAATAGGATGAACTGCTCTGATACCACCCAATGTAACACCCCTTGATGTACCAACTGCGGCGCAATCGTCATTACACCACAGTTACTAAATCCAGGCGTGTCACAGTCATGATAACAGTAGTTTCAAAAATTAACGAGTTTATTTCTTCGCATTTATGCATAAGTAGAAAATACAAGCCATAAATGAATTATAGATGTATACAACCCTTAATACAACCATTGAAATGAAATCACATTCTTTATACATATATATTTTATAGCCAACCTACACGAATCACTGATAACATAGAATATAATAATTACAGAGTCAAGTAAAATACAGCGGGAATAAAACACGAAAAAGGGGGAGGTAATAACCCAGGGATGGGTACTACCAGTAGACAAAGCCGCAACCCCATATGCATATGACACTCGGCGTCCCAGTTGACACAACAGACATCAATGCCCCCTCGCAGCTGCAGTCCCATGAAATCAAAGAAATCTTTCCAGGTTCTCAACCCCATCGGCAAGGTGTGATTCCTCATCATCTTCTTCACGATCTTTTATCAAATATGAATATAAAAAAGCAATATAGAAATATAGGAAAGAGGTGAGACATCCGTCATTCATTACCACTATTGGCAGCAAGAAAATAGCACGGCGCAAAGCACCCACCGAGTAATACAGTTCATACATTTATCAATAACAACAACGAAAATATAGCAAAAGCAAGTCAATTCTAAGCAATAATCAGAGTCAATAACAACAGTGATATTTATAGTAAAGGTAGAATAACAGTAAGCAATAGTAGGCAGATTACAATAGTATTTCCAGAAATCAGCACAACAATCAGATAATCATTTACAGGTATTCATGCTCAACAATTTATAAGACCAGTAATGAACGATGCACAATGCATGCTTTCCCAATTCCTACTCCATGGAGCTAGACTCAAATAGTCGGAGAGAAAGATTAGGAGACATGCACTGTAACTCAGCTGCCGAGGCCGCTTATCAATAATTTTTCTCGTGCACAATCATGGCATTGTACAGACATTCTACACTAGATCACGATATAGGACAGTGTCAAGTCCGGATCGTCGGTGTGTTTGCATCGGTTTGCCCCACGGCACAGAGGAGCTCTAAACTGTCCATGTGAGGGACCCGCACCTCGACGCCCCCAAGGTCATAGCATAACCCATACTTGTCTATTCGCACCCGCACTAAGGTGTGTTCAATCTCCTAGACAACTTGGCCTTACAACAGTCCACAAGGACATTCACACTGCATAAGACTCTATGTATGAATATGTATGATCAACATCACATACTATTCCATAATATGCTACAATTGGCTCAAATAAGCATTAGTACAACATTGGTCACTCATATGAACCCACAATATCATAATATTGAAATCAAATAAGGTAATATATTTTTAGGGTCCATTATGCATTCTTATTCAAGATTTTCCATTCTTACAAGAATCCATCACTAAGTAAGTTTCCATCTCGCATTATGCTCAAGTCTCTTAATACCAATCACTTAGTTTTTATTCTACATGGGATCAATCCAATTCCTAAAATCCATGATCAAAATTGTGGCTTCCTAAAGTCCACTACTAACCTCAATTTCTCCCATTTTATGCATTAATTTCTTGATATCTCCTACTTAAGTTTTAGTTCACTAAGTTCATTCCAATTCCTTATAGTTTTCATCTAAAACCGTGGCTTCAAATTGAGTTAAATAACCCTTAAAACTCTCCATCTCAAATCCCAACATTAATATTTACATTTCCAATTACATAGGCTTCATCTCACAGTTACTTAGTTGGTTCTGTTCTGGGCGCCTAGGCGCCATATCTGTAGCGCCTGGGCGCTGGTTTAGCGCCTAGACGCTGACCGCGAAGCGCCTGAGCGCTCACCGAGCCGCGTCATAGGGAAAACTTCCTGGGCACAGAGCGCCTAAGAGCTCTATGCATAGCGCCTGGGCGCTAGTGCATTAACAGGGGTTACTCCGCAGATTCTTTTACTGCGAGCCACAACCCATTCACTATCCGAAATCCCTCATCAATTTTCAATCATTCCAAAATGTGACACATGACATATAATTACAAAATAGCAACATATGAGTTCATAATCATCAAATCACACAATATACATTCATACATCCATACAAATCAAACAACAACATCATGGAAATGACCTAACATAACAAAGAGGGAAATCCAACATGGATTCTCTTATCAACAACAACACATAAGACATTTCCTTACTACCAAGATTAGTTGAAGAGGATTATCTCCCTCTTACCTAAATGAAGGCAATCACAAGAATGCTTTCCCCTTTTTGCCCTTGATTTTTGTTTTCCCCTTCAAGAAAAACCCTAGGGTGAGAAATTCCCAATGTGTTCACTCCAATCATAGAAAATGGCTCCTTGGCCACATAGGTGACCAATAAAACGAAAAAGAAGAAGAAGATAGAAGAAAGTTGAAGACTTTACCTCAAAAGCTCCAAGCTTTAGCTCCAATGGTGAAAAATGGAGGAAGAAGAAGAAGAAGAAGAAGAAGAAGAAGAAGAAGAAGAAGAAGAAGAAGAAGAAGAAGAAGAAGAAGAAGAAGAAGAACCAAGGATGGCCACATTGGAAATGGTCTTGGAATGATGGAAGAAAGCTAGATGTGGAATGGTGAAGCAAGAAAATGAAAAGGGTGGATGGTGAGGGTGTACGGTGGTGAAGAGAAGGAGAGAAGAAGAGAAGACGGAAGAGAAGAGAAGGAGGAGAATAAGAAGAGAGAAAAGTGTTTTAGAAAATATGAGTATAATGGCATTTAAGTGAGAAGCAAATATGACTCCCCCAAGGAGTCATCTGCCGTAGAAAAAGAGTGAAGAGGGAAGAGAGAGAAGAGGGAGGGTGAGAATTGGCTTCCAAGAGAAGCCAAGGGTATATGAGTAAATGTTTGGTCAAAGCTTCTCAAAGAAGCTTTGATTAATTTATCATTAAATTTGAATTAAAGTAGATTGATCGACATAATGTGGATTTCATTTGGATAATGTGATAAGATTTTTATTACACACTATTATCCAATGGATAATAGTTACTGTTAACAGAAGTCAGTATTTAATTAATTTGACAGATGAATTTTATTTTGCTGTATTGATTTATTTTATCTGTTAAGATTTCTCGAAAGACGTGAAACCTTGTAAACTGTGTCCGGCCTCGGGTTTAGTAAAATCTCCCGTCGACGTTTCCATAGTTCAAGGTTCTCAGAAAAAAAATATTTCATTTTTCCGATTCGACTCAGTGTGCACGTAAAATGAGAAATATATTAAAATATTCATCGTTTCTGAAAAATTCTGAAAGAATTCACATAAATCACGAATATTAGAAAATGACTATTCGTAATAAAATTTTCTAACTTGGAAGCGTTACAGTCGTTCTGCCAATTCTGTCCAATGTGCACGTATAACAAGGAATAATATTAAAATATTCCACGTTCCCGGAAAAAAATCCAGAAAAATTCCTAAAAATCCTAAATATTGTAAAATGACCATTGATAAACACATATTTTATTCATTAAGAAACCCTTATATTTAGTCATTTACACTCTCCATATTCTTAATTGATTGAGTTTGACATGATTTTGTGAGTTTGAGCTCAAATTGGTCCTAATTGAATATTTTCAGCATTATTGAGATTTTACACTGTTTCTGTATTTTGGTCATAACTTGAGTTCCTGATATCTGAAAATCATGAATTTTATCTTGTAGGAAAGCTAAGAGGAAGCTCTACAACTTTGATGAAGAGCTCGAAGTCCGATTCAGATGTCTAAGGGACCTAAGTTTACATGGAAGTCAGAATACGGGTTCTGTCAGTAGAATCCGAACAGTGTGCACTCATAAAATCATATCTCAAGATGTAATAATGGAGATGGGCTGAAATTTGGATAGTGGATAGTCAAGATCCAAATAAACAACTTTCATGAAGAACACATTTTCAGAAAAAGAAGTCTAGTAGGTCATTTTGAGCTTGCAAGTCGGAACAGAGGTGCTGAAGTTGGGTTTGAGCAACCTACGGTATTTGGGACATATCTTGGGCTTAAGGAAGCCAAATTGGACGAACCAGCTATCCATTTTATAGCCAAGACAAGGATCTACAACTTTCATGAAGAACACTTTTCGTGGTTCTGAAGTATAGTGGGTCGTTTTTGGCTTCCAAGTCAGACACGAAATTTTTGTCCTCAACCACCCACTCATCCATCCACTAATCCACTCATCCATCCACTAATCCACTCATCCACTCATCCACTCATCCACTAACTCACCCATTCATCCACTCATACACTAATCCAACCACTTAACCACTCCACCCACTCATCCACTAATCCATCCACTCATCCATCCACTCACCCATTCATGTCCATAATTTCCCACTCACCAAAAGTCCTTTGGCATTTTTCACTAATTCAACCACTCAACCATTCCACTCACTCATCCACTAAACCAATCCACTAAACCAACCCACTAATCCATCCACTCAAACACTCCACTCACTCACCCACTCATCCACCCACTTCCCTTTGTCATTTTGTTACCTTAGACTTCTATAAAAGGCACCATTTATCATGAACAAGATGTAACTCTCCTTCATTTTCTCTCTTAGTTTCTTGTTTCTTCATAGTTTCTTCTTGTTTCTTCATAGTTTTCTTGTGATTTCTTTCTAGCTATGTGTAACTAAACCTCCCTTGGTTAAGGGGGTGATGAAACCGCTAGTATTAATGTTGTAAACTTTGCATATTTGATTATTTCAACACGCTTATGTTTTTATTCATATATTTCTCAATCTATTGATGGTATGAAGGTTTTTGTACTTGTTCCTACTTTCAAAGTAGTAGATCTAGGTTTATTATGCGGGTTGCGGTAGTAGATCTAGTGGGATGTATGATGTTCATGTGGGTATAATTATCTTTGTGCTATTTGCCGTTATAAAAGTGGTAGATCTGGGTTTATTATGCGCGGTTGCGGTATTTAGATCTAGAGAAATATATGTTCTAAGTAATTTAATCCCGGTGTGTGATTAGACCTTAGTGTAATTGGTTTTCTAAATCTTAATGCAATTGTTGGATAGTTGTAAGAGCGGTTGCTTTATGACTAATCGGTGATTAGGAGTTGATTTGAGCGGTTGCTAAATTGACCAACACGTAAGGAAAACAGAGATTTACTCTCACAATTGCATAAAAACATAATTGAGCATGTTGGAATAAAAGGATATGTGGATTTACATTATCATATAAATCTAGTGGTGGATTCAATCTCTTAACCAATTTTCTTATATTGTTGATTTCAGTTTGTTTATTGTTATCTTTGAAGTCGTTCATTGTTCATCAAAACTCCAAAACCCCCTTTTACTTGCTTATTGTTAATCGAGTCTAAATTGGGAATTGTTTAACAAAGTGTTAATTGAATTGGTTCTCTCATGGATCGACCTCTTACTAACTACAACTAGTTGTAAGGTTTTTATTTTCTGGTGGGCCCGACAACCGATTTTTATCTTAATTTTAATTGCTACATCCGCACGCATCGAATTTTGGCGCCATGTTCTTGGGAACCAATTTTTTCAATTACACTATTAATTTATTTCCTATTTTTATTCTGTTTTTATTTTATTTTATTTTATTTTATTTTTAATCTTTCTTTCTCGAGTGTTTTGTAGGTGTTGATGTCCCTTGAAGGAGTAGACGAAGGATTGCTAAATTTGAGGAACTATATTGATCAACTCACTTCACATCCTCAATTTCCCTTCCATCCTAGCTAACTTCCAACTCACACTGTGACATTGAAGTCGCCCGTTACATTGATCTATCAAGTTCGGAGACATTTGAGCCATCCGAAATATCTCGAAGAAGTGACAATGGCGAAAAACACTTTAAGGGCATTGGGTGCTCCAGATCTAGATCAACAACCTCTTTGCATAGACATTCTTGAAAATGAAGAGGCATTTGAATTGAAATCCGGTTTAATCCATCTCTTGCCATCTTTCAATGGATTACCCTGAGAGGACCCCAACAAGCACTTGAAGGAAATCCATGTGGTATGTTCTAGCATGAAACCTGCAGAATTCATGTAGAGCAAGTCAAGTTGAGAGCTTTTCCATTCTCATTGAAAGACTCACTAAGGAGTGGCTTTACTACTTGCCACCCGGATCCATCCAATCATGGCGGGACATGGCCCGAACTTTCCTAGACAGATACTTCCCCGCCTCAAAAGCTGCAACAATCGAAAAGAAATCATGTGGTATTCAACAAAGGCATGGGAATCACTCCATGACTACCGGGAGAGATTTAAGAAGCTATGTTTCAGCTGCCTCATCATCAAATAAGTGAGCAAATTTTTAATTCGGTATTTCTATAAAGGCTTACAAGTGATGGATCGCAACATGATTGATCTTTGCTAGCGGAGGAGCATTGATTGATAAAACTCCTCAAGAAGCTAGAAACTTGATCTCAAGAATGGCTGCCAATACTCAACAATTCTACTCTAGAAATGACACTGGAGTAAGAGCGATGAAAGAAGTAGAGACAACCGATATACGGAACAAAATAACTCAATTGTCTGCTATGGTTCAAATGTTAATGGATTCGGGTAAAGCATCGGTTCATGCTTGTGGGATCTGTTGTTCATCCGGACATCCCACCGATATGTGTCCCACTCTCCAAGAAGACACAAATGAGGAGGTAAGAGCAAGAGGGGATATCTTGGACTTTCAAAAAATTACAACCCCTACTCAAACACATATAATCCGGGTTGGAGGGATCATCCAAATTTCAGCTATGCAAAGCAACCTCAAAATCAACCTCCAGCTTATGGACCTCCAGGATTCCAACAAAGGCAAGTACCTTTCCCTCAGAGACAGTAGCAAGTTCAAGCTCCTAAGCAATCGAGCCTTCATTAGAGGAGCTAGTAAAACAAATGGCCACTAATAATTTGCAGTTCCAACAAGAAACAAATGCAACTATACAAAGTTTCAAACAAGAAACAAGGACTGCAATCAATAACTTGCAGAATCAGATAGGACAGTTGTCCACAGAATTCAACAAGTTTCAAAGTCAAGCTTCGGAAACTACCCTCACAAACCCGGAAGTGAATCCGAGAGAAAATGCTAGTCTTTGTCACATTGAGAAGCGGAAAGACGATGGATGAGCCTACCTCTCTTCCACCAATCATTCAAGAGAAGGATGAACCACCCAAAGAAGCAAATGATAAAGGGCAAACTTCCAAAACCCCTAAGGAAAGTATTTACGAACCCTTCCTAAATATGTCACTAAAGCTCCTTTTCCTAGTAGGTTAGTTAAAACCAAGAAAGAGGAAGTAGAAAAAGAAATACTTGAGACTTTTAGGAAGGTAGAGGTTAATATCCCTTTGTTAGATGCCATTAAGCAAGTACCTAGATATGCAAAATTTCTGAAAGAATTATGCATTAACAAGAGGAAATTAAAAGGAAATGAAAAGGTCCAAGTGGGAGAAAATGTTTCAGCTGTAATTAAAAAGAAACTCCCAACCAAATGTAAGGACCCTGGCACATTCACCATTCCATGCACTATAGGTAACACAAGGTTTGAAAGGGCAATGCTTGATTTAGGTGCATCTATAAATGTCATGCTGATTCTATTTATGCATCTTTATACTTGGGTCCTTTGGAACCTACTGGTGTTGTTATTCAATTGGGTGATAGATCTAATGCATACCCTAAGGGTGTGGTTGAAGATGTTTTGGTACAGTGAATGAATTAGTGTTTCCTACAGACTTCTATGTTTTGGACATGGAAGAGGATGAGTCTCCCAAATCTGCTCCTATCTTGCTAGGAAGACCATTTTTGAAGACTCGCACGGACAAAAATTGATGTGCACTCAGAATTCTAACAATGGAATTTGATGGGGAATTAATTAGATTCAATATTTTTGAAGCTATGAGATACCCAAGTGATGTGCACTCTGCTTGTTTAATTGATTCTTTTGATCCTTTTGATTCTTTAATTTCTGCACTTTTGATACTCGACCATTTTGATGCTCTTGATACAATTCTAACTCATAGCTTAGATGTACAGGGAGGAAAAGAAGAAGAGTGAAGAAGAGCCATGGAGTGAAGACATTGATGAAATTGTTTGCCCATACAAGAGCTCTCTTCCACTCCGTAAGAGCATGAGGTAACTTTTGTTGATTTACCCGTTACTACGATATACCTCAACCTTCCATTTGTGCAGGCACCTAAATTGGGCCGAAAGCACTACCTCATCTTAAATACATCTTCTTGGGGAGAAGGACACCCTTCCAGTAATAATTGCAAAGTCACTCACCCAAGAGCAAGAAGAGAAACTGGTAGCCGTTTTGCAGGAACATAAGACAGCCATTGGTTAGTCAATAGCTGATATCAAGGGTATTAGTCCCTCCATTTGTATGCACAGGATATTAATGGAGGAGGATACTAAACCTGTGAGAGACCCTCAGCGGAGATTGAATCCTCCCATGATGGAGGTTGTGAAAAAGGAGATACTGAAGCTCCTAAGTGTGGGGGTGATCTACCCCATTTCTGACAACAAGTGGGTAAGCCCAGTCCGGTAGTACCAAAGAAATGCTGGAATTACTTGTGGTAAGAAATGCTGAAAATGAGCTTATTCCCACTAGGTTACGACAGGGTGGCGTGTTTGTATTGATTACGGAAGTTGAATGCCGCCACGAGAAAAGACCACTTTCCTTTACCTTTCATTGATCAAATGTTAGAAAGATTAGCTTGGTCATTCTTATTATTGTTTTCTCGGATGGTTTTTCGGTTACAATCAGATTGCCATAGCTCCGAGAAGACCAAGACAAGACTACATTCACTTGTCCATTTGGTACCTTTGCATATAGGCGAATGCCTTTTGGACTCTACAATGCACCAGGGAACTTTCCAAAGATGCATGATGAGTATATTTTCTGATTACATTGAAAACATCATTGAGGTTTTTATGGATGACTTTAGTGTCTTTGGAAATGATTTTGAAAATTGTTTGGAACATTTAACTTTGGTGCTTAAAAGATGCATTGACACTAACCTGGTACTGAATTGGGAAAAATGTCATTTCATGGTGAATGAAAGTATTGTGTTAGGTCATGTAATTTCTGCTAGGGGAATTGAAGTAGATAAAGCTAAGGTAGAACTCATGCATTCTTTGCCACCACCCACTAGTGTGCGGGAGATTCGTTCTTTTATTGGTCATGCAGTTTCTACCGGAGATTCATTAAAGACTTTTCTAAAGTCTCATTGCCCCTTTGCGACTTCTTCAAAAGATGTTAATTTTAACTTTGATGAGAAATGTATAGAAGCTTTCAATAAACTCAAGAAGTTGTTAAGCTGTTGCACCTATCATCGAGCCACCCAACCGGGAGTTACCTTTTGAACTAATGTGTGATGCCGGTGACTTTGCAAAGTAGGAGCTGTCTTGGGACAACGAGTTGATAGAGTTCCTTATGCCATTTACTATGCATCAAGGACTCTAAGTGATGCTCAACTTAATTACTCAACCACAGAAAAGGAACTTCTAGCTGTTGTATTTGCTTTAGAAAAATTTAGATCATATCTAATTGGTTCTAAAGTGATTATGTTTTCAGATCATGCAGCCTTGAAGTATCTTCTAACAAAGAAAGAAGCAAAGCCTAGATTGCTCGATGGATTTTATTGCTCCAGGAATTTGACTTGGAGATTAAAGACAAGAAAGGGAGCGAAAACTTGGTGGCCGATCACTTGAGTAGATTGGTAACTGAAGAGGAAGAAATGCCTATCATGGAGACTTTTCCGGATGAATATTTGATGGTTGTCAACACCATAATCCCTTGGTATGCTGACATTGTTAACTACCTGGTTACTAAGGACTTTCCGGAGGATTTGAACAAGGCCCAAAGAGATAAATTAAGGAGTGATCAAATACTATATCTGGGATGACCCGTACTTATGGAAGCATTGTGCAGATCAAGTCATTAGGAGGTGCATTCCTGATTCTGAGACACACTCCATCCTCTCCTTTTGCCACACCTATGCATGTGGAGGACACTTTGGCAGTAAAAGGACAGCCAATAAAGTGCTTGACAATGGTTTCTATTGGCCTTCAATTTTCAAAGACGCTTACAACTTCTGTAAGTCTTGTGACCGCTGTCAGAGAACAGGTAATATTGGTCCTCGTAATCAAATGCCTCAGACTCCGATCATTTTTGTGGAACTCTTTGATGTGTGGGGTATTGATTTCATGGGACCATTCCCTCCTTCATTTGGTTTCACATACATTCTTTTATCTGTTGATTATGTGTCTAAATGGGTGGAAGCAAAAGCCACTCGATCGATGATTCTAAAAGTGTTGCGATTTTGTTAAGTCACATATTTTCTCCAGGTTCGGGACCCCAAGGGCTATCATCAGTGACCAAGGGACCCATTTCTGCAACAAAACCTTTGATGCTCTATTGAAGAGATATGGAGTAATGCACGAGAATTTCCACTCCTTACCATCCACGACAAATGGGCAAACCGAAGTGTCCAACCGGGAGATTAAGTCAATCCTTAAAAAGACAAAGAATCCCTCAAGAAAGGATTGGAGCACTCGACTTGAAGATGCTTTATAGGCTTATAGGACTGCCTATAAGACTCCCATCGGCATGTCACCATTTCGGTTGGTGTATGGAAAGCCCTGTCATTTGCCCGTTGAGTTGCAACATCGATCTTACTGGGCCATTAAACAAGTTAATATGGAATTGGAAGGTGCTGGAAAGCAAAGGAAGTTCTAGTTACAGGAATTGGAAGAACTAAGAAATGAGGCCTTTGAGAATGCCCTGATTTATAAGACTAAAGCTAAGGCATTCCACGACCAATTGATTTCCAGAAAGAAATTTCACAGAGGACAAAAAGTCCTGCTATTCCAATCAAGACTTAAATTATTTCCAGGTAAACTGCGTTCTAAGTGGATTGGGCCATTTGTGGTAACTAATGTTTTTTCTTTTGGTGCAGTTGAGATCAGGAGTGAAAATTCTGGCAAAGCATTTAAGGTCAATGGTCATCGTCTCAAACCATATCATGAACTTCCTGACAGTGCAGAGATGGAAGTGATGACCCTCATCTTTCCACAATATGAAGAGCATTGAAAGTATCATCATGTCGGGCTGAGGACAATAAACTAGGCGCTCATTGGGAGGCAACCCAACCAGATTTGCTCTCTTTATCCCTTTTTATTTTGTGTTTTCATTAGTTCCTTAGATTATGTTTTTATCTGTTTGTTGGTTGTAAGCATTTGAATCTCTAAAAAAAAAAAAAAAAAGCAATGTGTGCCCGACAATAAGGTAGGTAGTGCCATTAAATTTTGTCACTCTAAGCATGTGAAGGTCACTTTTCTTCAGCGACAACAACTGCGAAAATCTTGCAGTATGGATTTTATTGGCCTACTTTATTCAAGGTTTGTTACACCTTTTGCAAAAGTTGCGGAAATTGGTCAAAAAGGTTCTGCTTTGAGATTATCATCTGCACCTACTCCTTGAAAAATTGAGATCTAGGTGGCGCGTTTTTTTTGCTGTCAAACACGTGTATCCTCTGGGGCCATAAATATTGAGGATCCTAGGAATGGTAATGCGAGTAAAGTTAATGGACAAAGACTCAACAATTCCTGGAAAATCAAGTTCTTGAGTTCTTTGTGTTGCCGGTTAAGTGGCGGATACGGTACTCCGTGACTCTCAAGTCGGTTTATTTTTCAGTTTCCCAAAATAACTGAATCCTTCTTCTCCTTCAAAATGGATGTCATTCTTTCAAACCTGAGAAAACATTTTCCTTCTTTTCCTCAAAATGCTCTGAGAAAAATCTATAAAGTTCGATGTGAAAGATTGAGACTGTAAATGCACAAAGGTATGCCAGAAGATGTACGCTGGATAATTGAAGCAAAGGTTCGATTAGAAGGTGAGTCCTCAATTTCATTTGACTCATATATGCCCGGTCTTGGAAGAAGTTCATATTCTAAAAGGAGAAGAGCAAAAAGGTTACAAGTCTGTTACAAATGTGGACGATGGAACTGTAACAAGCGATGTCATACTTTGGGGATGGTTTCCGCAAATAGAGAAGATAAAATTTTCTTCATTAAGAATGGACTGAGTAAGGAGTCATTAGATGATATCTTATCGACTCTTGAGACGCATTCTTGTGGATTGGTGCATCGTGAAATTCTTAAATTGTGGAATCTCTTCAAGGATGAAGAAAAATGCTACAGTCTTGAGAATCTGACTCTAAAAGACCCTGTTTGCCAAGTTTATAAGAAAATTGGATGGGAAGCCTATCCCCGACTCATAGAAGGCGTTTAAGCCGTTTCTGGACGTAAAACTAGAGGAAGATGTGAGCCACAATCACAACAATCTGTACATATCATCATCTTCTTCTTCTTCTTCTTCTTCTTCATGTCATCTCTCAAAAACAAAAAAAAAAAAAAAAAAAAAAAAAAAAAAAAAAAAAAAAAAAAAAAAAATTATGTATACGTCTTAGGGTTGGCTTTGGTAACACACACCGTGAATGGGGAAATGCATGCATCCCGATCCAGCCTTCTTAATTGAAAAACAAAGAAGGTAGATTGTATCCCACATGTGAGGCAAACAGGCGTATTATGGCCACTTGTCCCTTTTGGGAGCCCTATGTTGCTTGCCGGGTCTTGAATGGGTCGAATCCTGGTCAACAATGCTTTGGCACAAAGCCGAAAGAACAGACTACCTCCATCCCAATCTTAAGTAAGTATACACTCATCTTTCATCAAGTTTTTCTAACAAATTTAAAAAAAAAAAAAAAAGAGAGAGGACGTGATGTCTCTCGCACTCATGACGCGCGTGATAAAGATAAAGATACGCCATGGACACTTTGTACATACGGTATGTCATCATTTTCTATTTCTTTTATCTTTGTATCATTTTGTTGTATTTTAATTTTTGTACGACGATCCTTTGAGCGAGGGTCCTTCGGGGGTTTCTAGACTTCTTTACCTTGATGGTTTTCTTGAAGTCAAACAAAAAAAAAAAAAAAAAAATAAAAATAAAATAAAAATAAAAGTAAAAAAAAAAAAAAGGAGAAAAGATTCTGTGTTTCTTAATTTCAACCTTTTCGAAACAACCAACCTACCCTCATAGGTGCAATTATTCCCTTTCCATTCTTTTTCCTACTTAAACACTCCATTTTCTCCATTTTCCTTCAACTCGAAACACTCAAAGGGAGGAAGAGTATAGAATGGGGCCTTCTATTCGTAACCTCAAAAATGTCTGTGTTTTTTGTGGGTCGAGTTATGGGAAGGGATTAGAGTTTGTAAACGCAGCTAGCACTCTTGGTCGATCACTTGCTTTGCGAGGAATATTCATCTTGTATATGGGGGAGGTTGTCGTGGGTTAATGGGGCTGTATCACTTGCTGCTTCTATAGGAGGCAATCAAGTTTTAGGTGTTATTCCTAAACCTTTGGCTGAAAATAGCATCACTGGAAAGACAGTTGGAGAAGAAATTCAGGTAACATCTATGCATGGACGAATGAAAACAATGGTTGACAATTCGATGCATTTATTGTCTTACCAGTGGATTTGGTACTTTAGAAGAAATTTTTCAAATTGTCTCTCTGGTAGAACTAAACATCCACCATAGACCCATTGGTTTGTTGAATGTTAATAATTTCTTTGATCTTTTGTTATCTTTTCTTGACAAAGTCGTGGAATAGAAATTTATCACTCCTTCAAAGAAGATAACTTCTTATCTCTGCCTCCACTATTGATGAGCTCATTGATAAATTAGAAACTTTTGAGTATGTACCGATCCGGTATTAGCTCGATAGATTGGTCAACAGAAGCAGCGAAGGAAGTAACAAGAAACAAAAGCCGATCTGCGACTTCATCTTTAATGGGTTTGATTTTATTGTACCTTGTTTCTGTTTAAATTTGTGTCACTTTCTCCAACAGGTAATATCTTCTCCTTTCCTTTACTCATCTATATTTTAACATTGAGGACAATGTTGTGATTTAGTTGGGGGGAAGGATAGTTGACCCAAAAAAAAAAATAAAAAATAAAAAAAAAAAAAATAAAAAAAAAAAAAAAAATAAAAAAATTTTGTTGTGTTGTTTGGAAAGTATGATATGATTGTCATGTACTTATTAAATCAATTAGTGATGGCGAGTAAGGAGTAATTTTACTCTTGAGACGCATCTTAATTGGTGGCGAGTAAGGAGTTTTTAGGTAGTAACTAATTAGTACTAAAGTTTTATTGTTTGATTTCTTTTCGTGGTCCGATGCTTGATCGACAAGGCAGTGTTTTCTTTTCTCGCTTGCGTTGATTCACTTCTTATCGGGTTGTGTTGCTCTTTTCTATATCTCTCTTTCATATTGAAGGCAATGTTATATTAAGCGTAGGGGAGAGATTTCATGTTCTTTTTGTAAAAAAAAATTCAAAAAAAAAAAGAAAAAAAAAGGGGTTCATTGCATGATTGAATAACTTTTCTCCCTTCTTGAACTGATATGCTTGGTGATGGATGATTAAATTGATGAATTGAGTTTGATGGATGCATACCTTGTGAGATTTTGAGCCTAATGGATGGATTCAACATTTATGCCATTCTCTTCTTTCTTGTGTGATTTTCACTCATGTTAATGACCACTCTAGAACTTGCTTTGATTCTTTTTGAGGCTACATTTCACTTGCATGCATGAACATGATTGAGGCCCTCTTTCTTAATTAGCTAGTTTAACCAAATAGCCAACCTTGTTTTCAATATGATATCAAGCACTCTTTTGATTTCTTGAAAATTCTCTGATTCCTGCCAACCTTGTATATTTTCCTTTGCTTAACCCCTTTGAGCTTATTTGACCATTCCTTGTTTCTAGCTCATCATGTGCCTTAAATGAGAAATCGTGTTCTTACTTTACCTTAGGGAATAAAAGAACATTAGCTTGGTTAATGGATGAGTTTTTGAACAAGTGTGGGGGTGTGTGTACAAAATGGTTGTTGAAAAAGAAAAGAGTGCCCAAAAAGAAAAAAAATGTATGTATATAGTTATGTTCATATATATAAAAAGAAAGAAAAAAAAAGAAAAAAAAAACCAAGTGTTTAAAAAAAAAAAGGATTGGGAAATGAATATGTAAAGGGATATACACTAGAGTTGGGATGAACTTTTATGCTTGTTATTTGAACTCAGCTCTCATTTGCTTTTATTCTCTTTGGTATTTATCTTCTCATATCCATTTTATCCTCTCCTGTTACCTTGACCTCACTACAACCTTGAATAAAGTCCTCATGATTTGTGTGTGCATGTGTTTTGAGTAGTGGAGAAGTAGAAGATAAGCAAGCTTATGGTAGTGCAATTTTCATGGGTTGAATTGAGTGAAATACCTACCCTTTAAACACTTGAGAGATTGAGAGGAATCTTGTGAAGATCTATCATTCTCGATTCATGTTGAAGATACCTTGCTTGATGGTTTGAGATGTGGAGAATTGTTAACTCATGAATGTTTTGATCCCTTGAACCTTTGGTTGTTCTTCTTGATTGTAAAATTTTGGTCTTGAGTTTTGCCCAGAGTGCAAAAAGCTAAGTGTGGGGGAATTTGATAAACACATATTTTATTCATTAAGAAACCCTTATATTTAGTCATTTACACTCTCCATATTCTTAATTGATTGAGTTTGACATGATTTTGTGAGTTTGAGCTCAAATTGGTCCTAATTGAATATTTTCAGCATTATTGAGATTTTACACTGTTTCTGTATTTTAGTCATAACTTGAGTTCCTGATATCTGAAAATCATGAATTTTATCTTGTAGGAAAGCTAAGAGGAAGCTCTACAACTTTGATGAAGAGCTCGAAGTCCGATTCAGATGTCTAGGGGACCTAAGTTTACATGGAAATCAGAATACGGGTTCTGTCAGTAGAATCCGAACAGTGTGCACTCATAAAATCATATCTCAAGATGTAATAATGGAGATGGGCTGAAATTTGGAAAGTGGATAGTCAAGATCCAAATAAACAACTTTCATGAAGAACACATTTTCAGAAAAAGAAGTCTAGTAGGTCATTTTGAGCTTGCAAGTCGGAACAGAGGTGCTGAAGTTGGGTTTGAGCAACCTACGGTATTTGGGACATATCTTGGGCTTAAGGAAGCCAAATTGGACGAACCAGCTATCCATTTTATAGCCAAGACAAGGATCTAAAACTTTCATGAAGAACACTTTTCGTGGTTCTGAAGTATAGTGGGTCGTTTTTGGCTTCTAAGTCAGACACGAAATTTTCGTCTTCAACCACCCACTCATCCATCCACTAATCCACTCATCCACTCATCCACTCATCCACTAACTCACCCATTCATCCACTCATACACTAATCCAACCACTTAACCACTCCACCCACTCATCCACTAATCCATCCACTCATCCATCCACTCACCCATTCATGTCCATAATTTCCCACTCACCAAAAGTCCTTTGGCATTTTTCACTAATTCAACCACTCAACCATTCCACTCACTCATCCACTAAACCAATCCACTAAACCAACCCACTAATCCATCCACTCAAACACTCCACTCACTCACCCACTCATCCACCCACTTCCCTTTGTCATTTTGTTACCTTAGACTTCTATAAAAGGCACCATTTATCATGAACAAGATGTAACTCTCCTTCATTTTCTCTCTTAGTTTCTTGTTTCTTCATAGTTTCTTCTTGTTTCTTCATAGTTTTCTTGTGATTTCTTTCTAGCTATGTGTAACTAAACCTCCCTTGGTTAAGGGGTGATGAAACCGCTAGTATTAATGTTGTAAACTTTGCATATTTGATTATTTCAACACGCTTATGTTTTTATTCATATATTTCTGAATCTATTGATGGTATGAAGGTTTTTGTACTTGTTCCTACTTTCAAAGTAATAGATCTAGGTTTATTATCTTGTGTTGCGGTAGTAGATCTAGTGGGATGTATGATGTTCATGTGGGTATAATTATCTTTGTGCTATTTGCCGCTTATAAAAGTGGTAGATTTGGGTTTATTATGCTTGTGATTGCGGTATTAGATCTAGAGAAATATATGTTCTAAGTAATTTAATCCCGGTGTGTGATTAGACCTTAGTGTAATTGGTTTTCTAAATCTTAATGCAATTGTTGGATAGTTGTAAGAGCGGTTGCTTTATGACTAATCAGTGATTAGGAGTTGATTTGAGCGGTTGCTAAATTGACCAACACGTAAGGAAAACAGAGATTTACTCTCACAATTGCATAAAAACATAATTGAGCATGTTGGAATAAAAAGGATATGTGGATTTACATTATCATATAAATCTAGTGGTGGATTCAATCTCTTAACCAATTTTCTTATATTGTTGATTTCAGTTTGTTTATTGTTATCTTTGAAGTTGTTCATTGTTCATCAAAACTCCAAAACCCCTTTTTTACTGTTTATTGTTAATCAGAGTCTAAATTGGGAATTGTTTAATAGTGTTAATTGAATTGGTTCTCTGTGGATCGACCCTTACTAACTACAACTAGTTGTAAGGTTTTTATTTTCTGGTGGGCCTGACAACTGATTTTTATCTTAATTTTAATTGCTACATCCGCACGCATCAACCATTTATCCTAAAATTATAAATTTTCGGGATGTTACAGTTTACACTAGCCATTAAATATTAACAATGATGTGGTATAAACCAATCACCTAATAAATATTAACAAGTAAAAAGTTAGGTAACTGATAAAGTAAAAAGTTAGATAATTAGATAGTTAATAATTAGTAAGTTAGAAGTGTACAGAAAGTAAAATACAGAAAATAAAGTGGAGAAAGTAAATTTAAAACATGAAAATTGGAGAGAGGCAGAGCCCCACCAGAGCTGGCAAAAGAGAAGAGAAGAAGAAATATTATTTCATTATGTTAGAAAGCTATAATAAATAACAGAAATTGAAAAGTTAGAGAGCGAGAAAATAAATGACGTAAATTAAAAGTTAGAGAGCGAAAAATAAAATACGTAAATTAAAAGTTATTAAACATAAATAAATGACATAAATATAAAAGTTAGTAAGTTAGTAAGTTAGCAAGTTAGTAGTTAGCAAGTTAGTAAGTTAGATAGTTAGAAAAGAAACCTAAGGATCGGCAAGCCGATCTTTTGCTCCGGTGAGGGAGAAGAGAGAATAGATTTTATTAAAGAAAAAGAATCTCAATAAATTAAAACTTCAAATCAAGTCCTCAACAATGACACCAAAAACTTGATTGCGAGATTTAAAGGATGCAAACCCAAGTACAGGTTGTCTCAAGTAATAAATTTCTTTGGAGTCCGAGGTCGATCCACAGGGAATTGATGAAGAAAAATTAATTGAGGTAAGAAAAGATTTGTCACAACACCAAAAGTAATAAAAGATGTTTACAAATGAATTTAAGAACTTGCTTGGGTTAGGAGATCCACACTTGGTAATAAATTAAAGGCAAGATTATTTCTCTTATAACTCAATTGAAATCCACACACAACGGAGGTTCCAATCGGAAAATATAACATTCAAAGTTCAATTATATATGCAATCATATTATGATTCCTTTAATTATCTACCAACATTTGTAAATGAGTTCAAGTATTCACTATGCCAATCCTATTGTCTACAATAAATCAAGATCTCCATTATACAAAGAAGGTTTCTAAATTGATTGGAAATAAAATACAACACATAGAATGTCCATTTGATAATATATCATTTAAGCACAAGAAATAGAATAATCTAACCTTATTTCATTACCAAGAGCTTCACTCTTTCACCCAAGCAAGATGAAGATTTAGTTACTCATAGACAAGAAGAAAGAAAGAAAGATGAACATAGCTTCAATTTAGAGCAAGAGAAAATTATAACAAAGCAAAACAATAAACAAGCATAACCATAACTTCTAAAAACTAAGCCTAACACCAAGAGCACCAAATGATCAGCCAATGGTGCCTTTTATAGAGGATTAGGGATACAAAATGACAAGGGGGCTGATTAAGAGTAGGTGGATGAGTGGGTGAATGAGTGGAAAATGCCAAATGGTGAGTTGGTGAGTGGAAAATTATTGATATTCTTTGTCTCTGAAATCATTTAGTACTGATCTCATAGATTCTATCAGAATGAACTAACGTGGTCTTCATGAAAGTTGTAGCATTTTGTCTCATATTTCCAATGCCACCAAAATCATCCAAAAATTCGTCCTACAGCCTAAGATATGACCTAATTACTGCAGACTGTTCAGGCCCAATTTTAGCACCTCTATTTTGACTTCCAGATCCAATATTACCTCCAAGCTGTCCAAATGAGCTCTTAAGTTCTTCATGAAAGTTGTAGATATGGGTCTTAACTTTCAAGTATCCAAATTTCAGCCCAAGCAAGCTCATACATCCCCGAGTTATACTCTGATTACTGCACACTGTTCAGGCCCAATTTCAGTACCTCTGTTTTGATTTCCAGACCCAATATCACCTCCAAGCTATCCGAATTGGCTCTTATATTCTCATGAAAGTTGTAGATATGAGTCTTAACTTTCAAGTCTCCAAATTTCAGCCCAAGAAAGTTCCTACAGCTTGAGTTATGCTCTGATTACTACATATTATTCAGGTTCTTATCACAAAACCCGTGTTCTGACTTCCAAGCCATTTAGCTCCTCTAGATGTCCATATTTTACTTGGAGCTCTCATGAAAGTTGTAGAGCTCTCTCTTATCTTTCCTACAAGGCAAGATACATAATTATTACACATCTACAACTCAAGATATGGTGGAAATACATAAACAGTATAAGACCCAAAGAATGCTGGAAAAATCAATTAAGTCCAATTTGAGTTCAAACTTAAAAAACATAACCAAACTCAATCAATTAAGTACATAGAGAGTGTAAATGACTAAAAATGAGGGTTTATTAATGTATAAAATATGTGATCATCACCCCTCTTTGAGCATTTAGGATCTAACTTGGATAGCTTTTGTTTCTGATTCGAATTCCTTGCATGAACAAGTCATAAACCTCATTTATAACTCATCCAAACAAGAAAAACACCCACAACATCTCTAGAACTCAAAATAACACATTAAACCTCAAAAGGCCTAACATGAAAAGACGAGGAAAAAGATGAAATTAGAGCTCAAGAACCCCTACCTCTTATCTTGGATAATGATCTTCAAGCTTTCCTTCTTTTCCTTCTTATCTTCCTCTCCTTTCTTCCTTCAATTTCTGCCTTCTCTTTTCTTTCTTTTCTTTTTTGTTTTCCTTCTCCCATTCTGCCGTGGGATATAAATGAAGAGGCAAAGTCTAACTTTGCTTCTTCTAGATAGGTACTAAAGTTCCCTATATGCTATGAACACTTAGATTTCTTCAAATCTAAGTTTCTAACCTCCAACAAACTCAAAATAAATCCTAGGATTCATTAAAAATCATGTTGTACTTTTTTTCTATTTTTTCATATCTGCTAGGGGTCAATCTGGCATTAAAATGCACAATCGATATGCCTAAAAATACCAAATCAACTCCGATTACTCTGAAACTTTAACTACACCTTAACTCATTTGTGACCTAGAAACAATTTATCTAAACTTGTTTCCCTTCAAATAGCAATTTATGCTATTTTTTGAGTCATTTTAGGCTACTTTTCACACTCGAGGTTGTAAAAAAGGGCCTAAACTAACTCAGTTTGTCACAAAACTTCACTAACATATCAAACAAGTCATGTGCTACCTTTGTACACATATAAAAGTCTAATATGTTTTTTTTTCTGGGAAGTTACAAAGACAAGTCAGAAGATCACAAATTTTGTTTGTGTTGATTTTCTGAGTTTTGGATGGCGTATAGACGAGGTATTATTAGTTTTGTCAGAGTCTAGTTTCATGAAGGCACAGATGCCTGGAGTTTCGACTTGCAGAGGGAGAATTTTATTTATGTTGGGGATATGACTATATCGTTTAATGGGACCCATTATGGAGTCCCCATTTTGTCTTTTGATGTGTTTGTGCATCTAGAATTCTCTATGCCCATTAGAGACTTGTGGGGTGACCGGTATCACACCCGTAATGAGAACTATATGGTGTCGTTTGGACGAACACCTGTTCAGAGGACTGTGTATAACCCGGGGTCGTTAACATCTGAGGAGACTGAGGAAGATCCATCTGAGGATTCTTCTCATTAGATATATGATGCTAGACTAGTTTATGTTTTTCTATTAAAAAGTTTGTATCTAACTATCTTTTGAAGAGTAAGTAGTATGTATATATAATATGTATTATTTAGTCATTAAAAATTGTGTTTTTAAATTATGTTATCTGCAAAAGAAATTTTGAAAACTGTATGTTATAATATTAATGTTTTTTTAAAACTGGTGCTAATATTAGAAATTGTAGTTGTAAATGTAATGCCCTATGAAGGGTGTTACATTAGTTGGTATTAGAGCCCCGGTTTGAGTCTTTTGGGTTTGTGATTAGGTTTATCTTGGTTGTGTTGTGTGATTCTCTGTGTTTAGTTTCCAAAAGGAAACAACATTGTTTGAAATGATTGTACTTAACTTTGATTGTGTTTTGTTTAGTTTAATTGCGAAGAAAAGCGATGGCTGGTGGTAGAGGTGGACATGTAAACACTAGACGTGACAATGATGGTATGGCTACAGCTGCTGAAGCAATGTAGAGGATGCCAAATGTTATAGTGCAATAGAACCAGAGAGCTGCTCAATAGGAAGAAGCGAAAGCTAAAGCTCAGAGTTTGTCAGAGTTTCGTCGTAACAATCCACTGCAGTTTAAGGGAAAGCTTGATCCAGAGAAAACAAATCTTTGGATGAAGGAGTTGGAGAAGATTTTTAGAGGAATGAGATGTACCGATGAGAGGAAGGTAATGTAACACCCTAATACTGGTAACCTAGTATATCAAAATATACCTGGATAAACAGTATTAGTTATGCTACTTTTATCTTAACATAATGCTAATTCATATAATTTAAATAAATAATAATGGAGAGCCTTGCGAAAAACTAAAAGTTATACATATAACATCGCCACTAAAGGGCTCATTGTATACATAACTTCATACAACTAAAAGCACATAAATAAATATAAGCTTTAAACTAGAAAGCATAAAAACTATCTTTGTCTTCATACTTCTTCTTCTTGCCTTTGGATGAACTTCCACCTGGATTTACATGGCAACAAACGGGGTGAGAAATCATATTTCTCAGTATAAGTATACCAAAACCAGCAGTTTAAACATTTTGCAATGAATAAACTCAACTAAACTAATACTTCCTGCATAAGAAATAATTACAACTCTCTCTTTATGTAACGTTCTTAAGCAAACTATAATTCTGACTATTCTGATAATCGAAACCACGATGATACCAAACAACTGCCCATACAATCATTTGAAATCATCGACCAGACAACTGCTCATATAGCTATCACCGAAGGCATAGAGTAATACATACAGAACAATCACACGCAAATATCCAAACAAAACCAAATTTAATAATATAATGATGAAATGATGTATGTTTATGTTCAAAGTAAAGTTTATGTTAGTGTTGGTGCAATGTCATGAATACTTAACTATTCCCCTTAGGCGCAGAGGAATTCTGCCATGATAACGTGTGACCCCTTATAGCCTACTTTTAGGAATGAAGTCTGTTACCACAACACCTGACCTCCTACACCTGTAGATCACCAAGTAATCTACCTTAACTAGGTGGATATCGCCATCAAAATTGAGTGGATGCCTCCACTAGCTGTTCTTTAGGGATTAGCAAGCATATGTGAAGTGTGATGTGTGTGTAAATGCGAAGTTATGTCCTAACTCTAACATAACCACCACATGATCTCATACTAAATCCATCTTGCATTACTAACTTTATCTCTTCTCTATGGGAGCACTTCGTGCACTACAACATTTAACCAATGTCAACTAGACTTAGTACACTACTATCTTTGCATTACTCACCCTCTTTCACTCTTTGAGAGCTCTTCATGCACTATGGCATTCACCCTTTCTAGCTAGGGTCTATGGCACTTAACTTTTGCCAACTCGGCACTGCGGCCCTTTACTCTTGCCAATTAGGCACTAGGACACTCTATTATTGCCAACTCGGCACCTTGGCCCTTAACTTTTGCCAATTAAGCACTATGAAACTCTACTATTGCCATCTTGCTTCTTAAATCTCTTATCACCTCTCTTGTGACATCTGTGCAACTTTAAGTAGCTTAAGAAACTAAAACTCTTAATCTATGGCAATCTATGTCTAATGAATGCACAACTTTACTCTTATTTTTCCTTATATGCCTCTAGGTTTTTCCATCTAAGAAATACCCTATCTAGTGCTCAACACACTCTACTAGGCATAACTAAAGGGTTCCATCCACTAGGGAACTCAAAACATCCAAAAACAACATTTTGGAGCCTTAGGGTCTCACATCGTAGCACGACGTTAGCACGCCGCGGCGCCCTGCTCTCAGGTGCTAATACGAGGCTGATTTTTTTTTTGGTCTCACGCTGCGGCATTCTACTACCTACGCTGTGGCACGCTAAGCAAAATAACCTTATTGCTGCGACGTGCAACACCCACGTCGCAGCGTTCTTAGCAGAAAACAGATTCTGCAGAATTGTGGTACTGTTCCATTAATTTTTCTCTTGGATTTTGGCCATTTCTATCCAATCTCTCGGTGATTCTATGTCCTTAATCAGTTCTTTAACACATAGAAAATATCAAACACTAACTTAAACCTCTGAATTTGGATTATGGATCAAAATCCTTTATACTTTAACCTAAACCCTTCTTTGAGCATTTAGGATCTAACTTGGATAGCTTTTGTTTTTGATTCAAATTCCTTGCATGAACAAGCTATAAACCTCATTTATAACTCATCCAAATAAGAAAAACACCTACAACATCTCTAGAACTCAAAATGACATATTAAACCGCAAAAGGCCTAACATGAAAAGATGAGGAAAAAGATGAAGTTATAGCTCAAGCACCCCTATCTCTTACTGGATGAAGACCTTGAAGCCTTGAACTTGCTCTTGGATTTTTCCCGTTTTGTTTTCCTTATCTTCCTCTTCCTTTCTCCTTTTTCTTCCTTCAGTTTCTCTCTTCTCTTTTCTCTTTTTTTTCTTTCTTTTCTTTCTTCTATTTTGGTTCCTTTCTGCTGTGTGTAGCACTTTGCTACTTATAGCAAAATTTCCATACTGCTAAGAACACTTAGATTCCTCCAAATCTAGTATTCTAACTTCCAATAGACTCAAAATAAATCTTAAGATTCATTAAGAATCATGTTGCACTTTTTCTCTATTTTTCCATATCTGCTAGGGTCAATCCGGTATTAAAATGCACAACCAGTATGCCTAAAAATGCCAAATCAACTCTGTTTACTCTGAAACTTTAACTACACCTTACTTAATTCATTTGTGACCTAGAAACAAATTATCCAAACTTGTTTCCCTTCAAATAGTAGTAGATGCTATTTTCTGAGTCATTGTAGGCGACTTTTCACACTCGGGTTTGCAAGAAAGTGCCTAAAATAACTCGGTTTGGCACCAAACTTGACTGACATGCTAAATAAGTAATATATTACCTTTGTAAATAATTACAAGCCTAACATGATTTCTGGGATGTTATAGGTAACGTATGCTACCTTTATGCTTGTTGGTGATGGCGAGGAATGGTGGGCAAGAGCTTAACAATTGTTGGAAGCTGAAGAAAGGGTGATCACATAGGAAGTCTTTAAGAACAAGTTCCTGGAGAATTACTTTCCAGCCAGTGCAAGGTATACAAAGGAAACATAATTCCTTACTTTGAAACAAGGAGGAATGAGTGTCAGTGAATATGCTGCTAAGTTCGAAGGCCTATCTAAGTTTTAAAGGTATTTAAAGGAGTGAAATGTCGGAAGTTTGAAGGAGGTTTGAGACACGATTTAAAGCGAGCAGTGTTAGCTTTGGGATAGAGCACTTCCTAGACTTATTGGACAAATGTTGTCGGATTGAGGAGTTGAATCAATCTCAAGACCCAAGAAACCATAATTTTGGACCTTCTCGGTTCCAAAGGTGAAGAAATAGCAATATAGGTCATTTTCAGCAAAAGTCATACTCGAGACTGCCAGGGAATCAATCTCAACAACAATCATATGGAGGAAACTCTGGTGGCAACAGATTCGGGCAGTCTATGGCATCTTCATCAAAATGCTTCAAGTGTGGAAATGACCACTTAACGAAGGATTGTACAATCAGGGGGATCATCTGTTTCAGAAATGGGATGCCCAATCACATTTCTAAAGATTGCAGTCAACCCAAGGTGGAGCCTTTTGTTAGCAATGTACATGTTGTAACACCCACCGTAGGGTGCCACATTTATTTACTTAATTACTAAATTACCCTCAAGTTATAAAATGTGATGTTGTAATAAAAATACGAGTTGTAAATTTTTTTCTTTCTTGATAACTATAAAATAAACTTAGCGGAAAATAAAATATTATACATCATCACACATAATTTATATCATCATACATTACAAACGTATTGTCAGGATTATTTATATACATACCAAGTTCTCAAAGTATTTAAACATACTTAAATAATTAAATGACTTGCCCAAGTCTAACTAAACAACAGAACCCTCAGTTGGGTCCTCCTCAGGTTCTTCAGCGGGTAGGAATCCGATTTGACGTATAGCCCTACGGACAAGTGTCCGTGCTGACGACACTATACTAATTTCTGTTGGGACATAGTTTCTGGTATCCCAATGCTGCCTAATAGACAACGAAAATTCCACATGCACAAAAATAGTTACAGAGAAAAATGGATCCCCATGAAATGCCCTACTAAAGTTTACTGTCAGATGTCCCTCATAAATTAGTCCCCTCTCATTAGGACTAGTTCTCCATACTCCTGCACCTCTGTGGAACTGCAGACGCACGTACCCGAAGAAACTTGACCTCGATGCTATAATATCAAAATTCCACGTTATCAGAAGGAAGTTGTTCCTCTTCCCCTTCTTGTACAATTTCTTGCTCAGCGTCTTCACCAAATATAAATACAGTACACAAATATACTTACAAAGAGGTGAGATCACCTACGCCAATATCAACATGGTAGCACAGAGATAATACATACAGCATATCATACAAATATATCATACCATAATTGCAATTATGCCATCATCATAGTGTATAAAGTAACAATAATTATAGTAATGCCATCACATGATTATCATCATCATCAGCTAATTATTCCTCAACAAAACAATTGTCATAGCCAATATTCCTCAATTAATATATCATACAGATATAAATGCTCAGTTTCATGCATGTGCACATAGACTCAATTTCCTACTCCATGGAGCTAATACTCAGTTCGGAGAAGTTGATCCAAAAGATCTGTCGGTACCAAAATGCCTCAGACCACGTGCTATAATTCTCATTTATATTTGCACATCTAGCATATACACGACAGTCTTTACGAGATCTTGATTAAGAATAGTGTCTCGGTCAAGATCATCAGTGCGTTGCATCGGTCTAACTTACGGGAAGAAGAGCTACCAACCACTCATGTAAGCAACCCGTACCCCGATGCCCCCAAGGTCAACAAGTGACTTACACTACGCATATCGCATCCACTCAAGAGGTGTACATCTCTCCTAGGCAAATAGCCTCATACAGTCCCTCGGACCTTTCCAATGCATGTTCAATGCACCAATGCCAATCATAGGCAAAATTCATATACAGTGTTCATACACCAGTTCATGCATATAAAATGTACCAATGCCAATCACAGGCAAAATTTATCATTTTCTCATACAGTGTTTATCCACTGGTTCAATAGTAATTTTACTGTATATTTAATCGTAAAAATCATATTATCGCGTTTTCATAGTCGTGCACCACTTTTGTCACATTTTCACAATTTTGTAACATTTCTGTTACGTTTTCAAATCACATATAGATTTTTCAACGTTTTCATCAATTAAGTAGAAATATTCCACCATTTTTAAATCACGTAGTGATTTTTCAACAATATCTCAAACGTGTAAAAATATTTAAACGCTTTCAAAATTGCGTAGAAATATTTCAATGTTTTTCAAATCGCGTGGAAATATTTAAACGTTTTTCCAATCGCGTAGCTTAAAAATCACGTTTTTAAGTTACGTAAATCATTTTTTTTTACCATTTTTCAACTTCATAAAATATTTCTCAAGGTTCAAAAATTCCATTTCAACTTTTTTCAAAATAATATGACTTCTCACATTATTTTCCACAATTTCTTACTTCAAGAAAATCTTTTTCACAATTTATTCCATAAATTCACCATTTCATGGAATTAAATCAATGTTTCTAACTTTAAAATTTACTAACAATCTCCAAAAGCCAAAGGATGAGTTACATGTTAGAAAATCCCAAGTTTCCCACGTATTCTTTATAATTCCAAATTAATTCTAAAAATCAATCCTCTTTAAAATTGATTGAGGTTCAAACACTTTCAACCTCTCTTTTTCATTCACATATGAAAATTCTATTTCTCAAGTGATAAAACACTCTGATTCCCTTTCCAAATTCCTTGTATTAAATCAAGTTATATTTCCACTTTGAAAATCATTTTGTTCTCACAAAACCAAGGCATTTCAAGTCTTCAAAATCGTGGACATGGCCATTGAAACCATTCTTGTATTTTTCCTTCTAAATCAACTAAGTTCCATTCTTGGTTTTTACACAAAAAAAACCATTAAAACTCCTCACCAAAACCGTGAACTCAAGTTCTTTGAAAACAAACCATATGTTTATTTTCCTAGTTTTTCTAAATATCCAATTTTACCATTCATGAAAATATTAATTTGTGAACACCTATTTTGAGGTGATAAAGCCGAAATTCACCATGGTCTTTGAAACCAAAAATAATTTTCTCTACTTCATAATTTCTTTAAACAAATCAATTTCCATATTCTTGAAAAATTTCAACATAAAACCCTAATTTTTTTGGAGTCAAAATTGTAGCCTCCCCTTGGCCATTGGAGCCAAAATTTCTTGCTTTATCATACATCCATTATAATATATTCAACATATCTTCATCATATATATCATAAACATACCATATAAGCAATAAAATCATACAAAACATATTAAGCATAGGCAAATAATCAAAGCACATAAACACACATAAATTATTACATGACCATGAATATGAATCCTTACATGGATTCACCATCCATCAAATATAAAACCATCTCTCACCACCATGGTTGGTTGGTGAGATGGATCTCCCTCTTACCTCTTAAAGAACCACAAAAAGTTCCTTGCTTTGTATTTTGAACAAGATCTCCACCAACAAAAGTCTCTTGAACATAAAACAAACACAAAGAAATTAGTATATTAAGCTTGAATAAGAGGAACCATGGATCAAACGTGGTTTAGAATATGAAAAAGAAGAGAAGAAATGAAGTTTTCCATAACTTCACCTTAAGAACCCTAGAACTTGCTCTTGGAAACACTCCTTGAAGATGAAAGATTTAGGACTTGGTGTAAACTACAAAGTGTCTTAGAATTAGGTGTAGATTCAATAAATATGGTTGTTTGAAATTAAAGAGTGATGGAAGGTGGTTCTTGGTGGTGTGGCCGAAGCTATGCTTGGAGAGAAAAGGAGAGAAATTTTTTGTTAAGCTTTGCTTTAGGAAAGATGAAGAATGATCAATAATGACCAAAGGTGATCAATTATGGTCTTCCAATGTTGCTTTAGCTCCTAAATGCAGCACCAAAACCGTCCCCCCTTCCATGCATTCTTCAAAATGCAACAAATCTCCTAGCCACCATTTTAGGCAATCTTAACCATTGATTAGATCAATGGTTAGGATTAATATAGGTTTTAGGTTTAGGCTTTAGATAGAAGACTTAATTTAGGCCATTGGATCTTTCCTCCTTGAAATCCTAGCCATTAGATGTGTCTCCAAAATGAAGGGTCAAGATTACTCCTTCAAACTTGACATCCAAGGGCTATAAATGGTCCTAGCCACTTTATAAGACTAAATCTCAACCGTTGATTAAATCATGATCAAGTCTCCACCGTTGATTACATCAATGGTGGATATCCAAGCCACTGATGTTGAATACACAATACAATATTTATTTTTGTATCTGCTATTACCCTTCGAATAATATTTTTATTGTATTTTTATCACCTGATAATTAAATACAGTGCAAAACACAGTAAAAGAAAATTTCTAAAATTGTTTCCAAATTCAAGTTTAGTAAGATCCACCATCTCCGTCTCAATAGTACGAATTTTCTTGGTTACAGAAATTTTTTTACCTTTTTAGACCCATGCGGGGCCCACATACGACCTCCCTGGGCCCACAGACGGCCCACGGATAACACTAAAATAAACAGAGTAAGATAAAAATTTTATAACCACACACAAAATCACAAAAATTAGAAAATGTACAAATATCAAATTAGATTACGTAAAATAATTAAGACTTTTCAGTAATAATTAAATTACGTAAGATTTTTCTCGGCCCGAAAATTATTATTTTCCTAACACGGAGTAAATCACACAAAACGATCAAATGTACTGACAGAATATTCAAAATAATTTTACAGCACACAGAAATCACTAAACAGTAGAATTCTGTTAACTGTCAAAATTACTGTCTTATATTTAGAAAGTTTGGGGTGTTACACATGTACGTGCTACAAGACCTTAAGCTAGAGGGCGAGTTTACACAATGTGTAGAGCGGAAGCCTCCCAATCTAAAGAGCTAAACACGGGAGAATATTCCATAGAAGGTAATCTTTTAATTGTACTATATGATTTGGGAGCGACCCATTCTTTCATTGCATATGACTGTGTGGATCGATTAGGATTATTTGTGTCTTTATTACCATTTGACTTGATTGTTTCTATACCTACTGCTAAGCTTGTTGTTACTACTCAAGTTTGCTTGAATTATCCTGTTTCTATTAAAGATCAAGTTTTTTCTGTTGATTTGATTTGTTTACCTCTTTCACAAATGAACGTAATCTTAGAAATGCATTTATTGTCTTCTAACCATATCCTTTTATACTGTTCCAATAAGACTTTAGTTTTTCCTAAGATTGAGAATTCTGGATTTATAACGGCAAACCAAGTCAAAGCTTTCTTGAAGGAAGGAGCTCAAGGATACATGCTTTTATCTTCCTCGGAGGTCAAGAGTAAGCAGAATATAAATGTTATTCCTGTAGTCAAAGAGTTTCCCAAAGTTTTTCCTGATGATATATTGGAATACTGTCAGATAGAGAAATAAAGTTTTCTATTGATCTTGTACCAGGATTTGGTCGTATATCAATGGCACCATACCGGATGTCACTGTCAGAGTTAGCTAAACTCAAAAAGCAATTGGTGAAGCTGTTGGGAAAACAGTTTGTGAGACCTAGTGTATCACCATGGGGAGCTCTAGTGGTGTTAGTTAAGAAGAAGGATGAAACTTCTCAATTATGTGTGGACTATCATTAGTTGAATAAGGTCACGATCAAGAATAAGTCTCCATTTCCAAGGATAGATGATTTGATGGATCAACTGAAGGGAGTCGTTGTTTTCTCCAAGATCGACTTACGATCTGGTTACCATCAAATTCGTATAAAAGAAGATGTTTCCAAGATAACTTTTCAAACACGTTATGGGCATTATGAGTATCTTGTGTTGTCATTTGGAGTGATAAATACTCATGCAGTATTCATGGATTACATGAATAGGATCTTTCATCCTTATCTAGATAGATTTTTCACTGTCTTTATTGATGACATTTTGATCTATTATCAACATCAGGAGGAATATGCTAAACATCTCAGTATGATTCTTCAAATTCTAAAGGAGAAAAAGTTATATGCTAAGCTATCCAAGTGTGAGTTTTGGTTAGAGGAAGTTCAATTTTTGTGTCACGTGATTTCAAGGGAAGGAATTGTAGTGGATCCGTCAAAAGTTGAAACACTTCTACAATGGGAAAGGCTGAAGACCTTAACGGAGATCCACAGTTTTGTGGGATTAGCTGGTTACTATCGAAGATTTATCGAAGATTTTTTCAAGATTGCAGGACCTCACACCTAACTTACGAGAAAGAATCAAGCTTTTGCAAGGACTGATGCATACGAGAAAAGTTTTCAAGAATTGAAGAGACGGTTGACTACTACACTAGTGATGATTTTACCTAATCCCAAAGAACTTTTTGAGGTGTATTGTGATGCTTCACATCAAGGTTTAGGATGTGTACTCATGCATAATAGAAAGGTTGTAGCGTATACTTCAAGACAGTTAAAAGTGCATGAAAAGAACTACCCTACGCATGATTTGGAGTTTGTTGTTATAGTATTTGCATTGAAGATTTGGACACATTTTCTTAATAGGACAACATTCAACGTCTACAGTGATCACAAAAGTCTAAAGTATTTGTTCGACCAAAAGGAGTTGAATATGAGGTAGAGGCGATGGTTAGAGTTTTTGAAAGACTTTGATTTTAAACTTCAGTATCATTCCAAAAAGGCGAATGTCATAGCATATGCCTTAAGTAGAAACATACTTAGTGATTTTGCTATGATGATTAAAGAAAGTGAGTTGATAGAAAAATTTAGGGATATGCAGTTGTCTATGGAATTAACACCGGGAACAATTTACTTGAATATGATTACTATCTTGAGTGGCTTGATGGAGGTAATCCGAGAGAAGCAAGGAAATGATTAATTTTTTATAGAATGTGAAGGAATCAGTGAAGCAAGATACTGTGACATATTTTAAGGAAGGATTTGATGGAATTCTAAGGTTCAGAGATAGGATCTGTATACCAAGTGATCCAAAGCTTAGGAGATTAATTCTCGATGCAGTCCACAAGAGCAAGTTAAGTATGCATCCAAGAGTGACTAAGATGTATTAAGATCTGAAGCGGTTATGTTGGTGGCAAGGGATGAAGAGAGACGTTACAAAATATGTATCATCTTGTCTGGTTTGTCAGAAAGCTAAGCTTGAACATTAAAAACCTTTAGGAATGTTACAACCTCTAGCTATTCCTGAATAGAAATGGGATGGCATTGCAATAGACTTTGTCATTGGATTGCCAAAGACTCAAAGGGGTTATGATTCAATATGGATAATTGTTGAACAGCTTATGAAGTCAGCACACTTCTTACTAATTAACATAAGGTATTCAATGGAAAGATTGACCTAGGTGTATATCAGTAAAATTGTTAGACTTTACGGTGTACCCACGAGTATTGTTTCTAATAGAGACCTAATGTTTACTTTAAGGTTTTGGCAGAGTTTGCAAGAAGCCATGGGGACAAAACTTCGTCTAAGTTCTACTTATCATCTACAGACCGATGGCCAGTCAGAGAGGACAATTCAATCGCTGGAGGATCTGTTAAGGGCATATGTGTTAAAACAGTCTGGGAGTTGAGATGAATTCTTACCTCTGATAGAATTCACCTACACTAATAATTTTCACTCAAGCATAGGGATGGCACCCTATGAAGCCTTGTATGGACGACGATGCAGGATACCATTGTGTTGGCATCATGATGGATAAAGTTTGACTTTAGGACCTGAGCTTATGCAGTAAACAATAGAAAAAGTTAAGATGATTCAGGAAAGAATGTTGATAACTCAAAGTAGACAGAAGAGCTATGCTGATAAGAGAAGGAGACCTCTTGAATTTGAGGAAGGTGAGCATGTGTTTTTAAGAGTTACACCCACGACTAGGGTCGGACGGGTTATTGAATCTAGAAAACTCACTCCTAAATTCATTGGACCATATCAATTCTTCATCGGATAGGTCTGGTAGCATACCAAATAGGTTTACCACCTTTTCTGTCTAACCTTCATAATGTCTTCCATATGTCACAACTACAAACGTATATTCCTGATCCAACCCATGTCATAGAACTAGATAAAGTGTAATTAAAAGAGAATTTAACCTATGAAACACTTTATGTTAAGATCGAGGATAGAAGGGTGAAACAACTCAGAGGAAAAAAGATTTCATTAGTAAAAGTAATCTGAAACGAAGGTGACTAGAGATACAACGTGGGAATTAGAAGACAAGATGCAAGAACAATATCCGCATTTGTTCTAAGGTATGATAAATTTCAAGGATGAAATTCTTTTTAGAGGGGGAGAATTGAAATGCCCTGAATTTTCTCATTTTTCAGTAATATGCAGTTTTAATTATTTTGTGAGTTGTTTAATCTATTTTGATTTTTTTGTTATTATTTTTGAACTCTTTGTGTCTTTGATGCCAGGCCGGAAAAATAAAAATTTTTCGAGGCCAAAAAATTTTGGACTGTTAATACGGGGCTGAGGAGCTTACTAAACTCGAAATCGGAAACATTTTACAAAGTTTTACTTTTCTAAGATTTTATTTGACAAATAAAATTGAGGTTGTTACCAAGTAGCTTCAAACTGAAGAGGGGGTGAATTGAGTTTATAAAATATTTTCGAATATCTTTCATAAAACCTTTGTTTATCAATTTTTGTTGAAGCTATTAATCGATGAAAATGAATGAATAAATGAGATAGATAGATATTGCACTTAAATGAACTAGACAAGAGAGATAGTATTCAAGAAATTTAATAAAATAGTGCACAATATATAGAAGTTGAGTTAGGAAAACAAACACAAAGCTTTATCCTGGTTCAACCACCAATCCACTTGTGGCTTACGTCTAGTCCTCAAGCAACCACTCAAGATTTCCACTATATCTTTAAGCTTGAATGCAGGTGCTTGACAACCTTTACAAATTGGAGCACTCAACACACCTTGGAATACCTCACCCATGTGCTTGAGCCTCTATATTCAAGGGACACCTCATCCTAACTGTTTTGAGGGACACCTCATCCTTTCTTTACTGATTATACAAGATTTAGATGAAAGAAACTCTCTCTAAAGCAGATATTACAAATTGAAGAAGTATTGTATTTAGGATTCACACTTTGAAGCTCAAAATAGAGTATATGATGAAAATGATGAAAAAACTCGTATTTAATGTTTAAGGATGTTTTTCATAATGTTTTCCAACTCATAATCAATGCCCAAACACTTTCATTTATAGCCCATAACATTTAAGAGATGTTAGAAGTTGTTGGGATCATTAAATGCTCTCAAAGAGTCGTTGGAGAAAAGTTCTGTAAGTATCCATAATCTGTTATGACATAGCCATAATTTGTTATGGCTTGAAAGAAGACGTCCTGGGCTTCTATTTCTAACATCATAACCTATTATGAAATCTCCATAATCTGTTATGGAACATAGAAAAACAAAAGAGGAACATTTTGTATCATCTCATAATCTATTATGAAATGGTCATAATCTATTATGAGGCTTTAAAACATAAAAGGCACTCTCTGTTATGAACACATAATCTATTATGCATTATTGCATAATCTATTATGGGTCTTTTTAAAACAAACGTGCAATGCCTTGTTTTCTCTATATAATCTATTATGCGATTTCATAATCTATTATGGGAATTTCATAATCTATTATAGTACATAACCCACTTCCTGACTTGCCATATAATCGATTATGAAAACATCATAATCTATAATGAAGCCTTTTGAGAAAACGTAGGAAGGACTTTTTCTTGGGGAAAAACTTGTTATAACACATCCATAATCTATCATGGAAAATCCATAATCTATTATGGCTTGCTTCGAAACATAGGATTTTCAAAGAATTTCTCAACCAAGGATATTCAAAAACTATCCAAACTTTCTAAAAGCATTTTACTTAATCTTAAACACAATTTTCACAAGATGAAAACATGATTATGCAAAGCCATTTAAGAATGAGTTTTGAACTAAGAAATGAGCTTTTGTGTGACTCCATTATACCTCTACATTTGATCTAAGTCCTATTAGCTAATCTTGAAAAACCTTGGGACTTGATCTTTGCATTTCATTATTTTTTTTTGTTTGTTGATCATCAAAACCAATACCAATTCCATTCACATTCTCTCCCTTTTTGATGATGACAAACAATCATTTGAGAAAAGCATTAGTTTAATTTAAATTGGTATTCACACAAGGTATTAAATAAAACTTACTCCGCCTCTGTTTTTCAAGAGGTGACAAGTTCAGAGTTTGCACAGCTCCCCCTTGATATTGGAATCCCATAATCATTGATTTTATACTTTTTGTTTACCTTTTCTCAACGACTTTTATAACACCTCGAAAATTAATATTTTTATGATAAATAGTTGTTTTATAATATTTGTGATTTTTGTGAATTTTTCTGTATTTTTCTATGAACGTGGAATATTTTAATATTATTTCTCATTTTACGTGTGCGCTGAGCAGAACTGGGAAAATGAGATATTTTTCTCGAGAACCTTGAACTGTGGAAACGTCGACGGGGGATCTTACTAAACCTGACGCCAGACACGGTTTACAAGGTTTTACGTTTTTTGATATTTTTATCTGATAAATAAAAATCATAGAATAATTTTATTATCCGTTGGACAATAAATATAAGTTTTTGTTAACTATAATTTTTGTCTACTGATAATAAATCCGATACAGTGTTAGTCATATTTTAGAGAACACTTTAATGACATCACCATGGTGACATCACCACCATGACATCACTTTGACTTTTCAAAGGGCGGAAGCTTCCCAGCACCTTCTTTTTGACTTGTTGGAGAAGCTTGGACGAAGCTTCCTTGCACTTTCCTATTGGCTTCTTCAAGAAGCCACATTTCTTCTCTCCTCCTCTCCACCACACATTTTTGAGGGCTCTTTGTGGCCACACATTTTAATTTATACACTTACACAAAATACACCTAATTACACATTTCATTTCATTTCACTTTACTATCACTTTCTCTCTCTAATTTCCATATTCATCTTTTCTCTCAACCATTTTCTCCTCCTTCTCTCTAACTCCACGGCAGCCCTACACCCTTCCATACTCCATGGAAGCTTGATTTCAAGCTTCAATCTTGCTTGAATCTATACTTCCATTGAAGATCTTCCTTCCTTGTTGGATTCACTCTCTAAAAAGCTCACCTTTTCTCTCCATTCTCTTCCTCTTGCACGGCCAAGAAGACTCATTTTTGGGAATCCACTTCTCTTGCTCAAACAACCTCATTTCCTACCATTCTCATCACCTAGAACACTTTCTCTTTTGTGACCACCACCAAAATCCACCATTTTCATTTTTGCTCCATCATGCTTCAAAGTTGGAGACTTTAAGGTAAAGTTCATAGCTTTTTCCACCTTTTCTCCTCATTTTCATGATCCTTGATCTCTTGGGTGATCAAGGGTTCCTTTTCTAAGTTTTGATGATGATTTTGGTAAGTTTTGATGTCCTTAGGGTTTCCTTGAAGGTGTAGTACAAAAATCTCTACAAGGGACCAAGAGGCTTGCTTTCTTGTGTTGTCTTCCATAGGTAAGAGGGAGATAATCCTCTTCAACCTATCTTGGTAGTGAGGAAACGTTTTTGGTGTTGTTGATGAGGAATCCATGTGTGGATTGCTCTCTTTATTGTGTTGTTTTTCATGATTGTGCATTTATTTGGACTTGTATGAGTTATTGGTTGTCTTTGCATGTCTTGATGGTTATGGATTGTATATATATCTTGTTTGGATTAAGATATAGAAAATGTAGGGTTTCCTACCATTTTGGGGGTCATGGCCTTAGGGCCAATTTTTAGGAATTCAAGTGTGATTTTGGAGACATTGGAACTTAGGTGATTAGGTGTTAAGGAATTGATAATTGTAATGAAAAAGATTTGAGACTTCTACCCTAGGGAGGCTCAAGGCCTCTAGGGGGATTAATGGTCCAAGTTGTGATTCTTAGTGCAACATTGGGATTTAAGTGATTAACATTGTGGTGAAAGAAAAAGGGTTAGACTTTGTTATAATGAGGCTCACGAATTCTTAAGGTAAAATGTCACAAAATGTGGTGCTAAAATAGAGATTTAGATGATTAGAAAGTTCTAGACTTGTTAAGAGTTCATAAAAGGAAGAGAATAAAGAATAAGACCTTATCTTATGGATTAGAATGATTTTGAACATAAAGGAAGAACAAGAGAATTTGTATACTCCTAGAGTAATTTTAAGTGAGCATAATTGATTAGATTAAGGAACTTGATCAATCTAAAGGAATGAAGATTTAATAAGGACTTCAAGAGAATCCCTCAAGATAAATAAATTCATAAGGGATGTTAATTAAAGTGAAACTTTATAATGACTTCATAAGAGATGTTAATCAAAGCAAAACTTTGTGAAGGTTTCATAAGAATTGTTAAGTTAAAGTGAAACCCTGAAACAGACCTATACAAGTGTGTTATCACTCTTGAGAAAATTAATACTATACTATTGTGGGTTCGTCTTTGGACTAAAATTATGTTGATGTTTAAATTGGTCAAATTATGGAATGTTATAGAAAATTTATCATTATTGTTGGATATACATGGTTGTGCATGGAGTCAACATGCATTGTGCATTATACATTGTTGGCTATATTGCCGATGTGCTGAAACCAGGTGGATCAGTCTTGTTATGTAATTGCATGGGCGGTTATGTAACATCACTGATACTAATGGTATTAGACAATTGTATGGACGATTGTTTAATATCATTGGGGATAGTACAATGATGGCTTGAGTTATGCATATTCGCATTGAACAATTTGCTCAGTCGATGACTGTTAAAAGGCTGGATGAGCCTATGATTATGCATTGAATCAGTATGCATTGAACAAATTGCTCAGTCGATGACTGTTAAAAGGCTGTATGAGCCTATGGATGAGAATTAAATAAGTGAGATCTAGTGGAAGGATCTATGGGGGGCGTAAGGCGCGGTGTATACCGATTGCATGCATTACGGCCCCGACAAATCACTATTTTTTACTCGGAGAATGAATGAGAATTGAGTAGTGTGATCTATGATGGATCTATGGGGGGCGTAAGGTGAGGTGCAAGCCGACTGCATGCATCACGAGCTCGACAAATCACTATTCTTTTTGTGGTAAATGAACGAGAATTAGATAGTGTGATCCCGTGGAAGGATCTGATTGAGGACCATGAGGTGCGGTGGTTTATTCCGTGATAATGTTAACACTTTATGTACCCCTGGCCAAGATAAACTATTGCAACGCATCACACGCCTGACAAGCACTATTCTCTTCGTGGTCCAACGTAGACTGTCATTGAGGGGGACAGATCTTTCGAAACATTCATCTTTTTAATGGAAATGAAAAATCTTGGTTCCAAGTGCACATGCATTGTGAGTCAGCATTATGAGTCGGCATATCATTTGGCACTCATTTATATAATGATTATGCTATTGCGTTATTGATGTCATGATTATCTGAAATGTTTTAATTGTTCATTATCTGAGATTATATTGTTGTTTTCTCTTATCGTATGTGATTATTGTTGCTTAAATGTTATTGCTCTGCTATGTGGGCGCTCTGCACCGTTCTGTTTCTTTATTGCCATAATTAGTAATATAAGTAGGATATCTCACCTCTTTCCTATATCCTTGTATTTCTATTATATATATATTTGTTAAAAGATCGTGAGGAAGAAGACGAGGGACCACACCTTTATTGATTGGATTGGGCTGATTCACTATTTTCAATATGGCATTAGGACGAGATTTCTTTGGTTACGCACGGGTGTAACTTCATGGGGGCATTGATGCCTGGCGTGTCGACTGGGACACCGAGTGTCGTATATATATATGGGGTTGCAGCTTTGTCTGCTAGTAGTACCTATCCCAGGGTTACTACTTTTCTCTTTCATGCTTTTGTACCCGTCATCTTTTATTTGAATAATATAAGTACTATGTTTCGTGTTATCAATGCTTTGTGTTAAAGACGAATATATTACATATGAAATACGTTTTTCCTTCAGTGGTTGTATTTTACATGGTTGAGTACTAAATATATGTTTCATTCGGGGCTCATATTTTCTATTTATGTATAATGGAAATAAATTTTTGAAAATACTATTTTTGAGACTGTGCCATACCTGAATTTAGTGACTGTGGTGTACTGATGATTGTGCCGTAGTTATTAGATCTAGCGGTGTTTCAACTTTCTTCTCCCCCTTTTATCATGAACAAAAAGATATTCCATAGATTTTGACAAAGAGAGAAGAGATAGTGCAAAACCATTGCTAATTAACATTACAAGAATAATATTGAGCAACAGTATCATCAAAACATAAATGGATTTCCACAAAATATCATCAACATCATAATAGTCAAGGCAAGAACATAAACCAACCATTAACAGAGTTATATAGCATGTCTTATGATATTAGCAAAACAGAGCAATGACAGAGTTATGTTTACAGCAAACCTATTGATAAAGTAGAAATGGATCCAAACTCAAGTCCCATGATCCTCGGAAAAGCATCGCTCAAGTCTGTCCAAATGATCTTCCATGGCACTAAGGCAATCATAAAGTGTTGTGGTGCTATTCTCTTGATAAGCTTGAAGATTTGTAAGCTTTGTCTCAATTCTTTCATTCTGAGCTTGAATGTTTTGAAGAATAGTGAGAAGATGATCTTCATTGGTTGCAAGGGCATCCTCCATAGGAGCATGAGAACCTTCAGCTATTGTTGCTTCTTGTCCTCTTCCATAAACCCATTCACCATTAATTATTTTGATTTGCATTTGGTTGAATGTGGCTTTCCCAAATTTGTGGTGGCTAATGATGTCAATTACACAAGCTTCATGAAGACTGTTATGATCTAGGATTTGGGTAACAACCAAGGCATATGGAAGATCCATCATAGGTTTGCCCTTGGCTTTCTTCATATAGTGCATTATGTAAAAGGGCCAATTAATGTGTATTCTTTCTTTCATAGTCCACATCAAGAACACACCTTCCTCCTCAACCAGGGCATAATTGCTAGTCCTTGGAACAAGAATATGAACTAATACAAAATGAAGAAGACGGTCTTATGGTTTCAATAAACCAGCATTGAAATTTCTTTTAGTTGGAAAAGGAATGCCTGGTTGAAGCATTCCCTCATCAGTTGTACTCTTATCAAAATTTTCCTATTTTGAGTGATTTTCATCAGCAAACCTTTCCCTAGAAAAATTAAACCAAACAAAGTAGACCATTGACTAGGTGTTATAATTACCCTTTTGCTCCTAATTTCAAACATCAAATTTACTCCAACGATGCTCAGATTATAGAAGAAAACTTTAATAGCTTCAGAGTAGTAGTACTTACTTGAAGTAGAGACAAATGTTTTTAGTCCATGAAACTCCAAGAGTTCTGTGAGGTATGTGAATCCTACTATGTCAAAGAATTCTTAGTCTATATACTTGGGCTGAATGAGGTTTCTACCATGAAACTCCAGTTAAAACTTCTTCCTCAGGCACATTGGGATTCTTTGTGCATGAGTGTTTGGGAACAATGGAAGAACTACTGGCTATGTCAACAATGGTGTAGGGCATGGTTGGAGGAGAGAGAAAGTGTGAGGGGAGGTGAGAAAGTGGAAGAAAATGGAGGTTTTGATCGGTGGAAATTGATGGAAAGTGATGGATATTGAGTTTTAGTGACGGATTTTGGTTGGATTTGGAGTGGGAGAGGTGTTTGAGTGAGTGGGTATGAGTGGATGTGAGAGGAAGAAAGTGGCTATGGAGGAGAAGAGCTCGTGAGGAAGACGATGGAGGCTTCGGGTTTAGCTTAAAATGGAGGCCCATAATCGATTATGAGTAAGGTGTAATAGGTTATGGTGGTGAATTGAAGCCCACAAAAATAGCTCATAATCGATTATGAACATGGCCATAACAGGTTATAAGTGAAGTCCGAGATACTCATTTTGATTGCCTTGTTTATGGAAATGACCATAATAGGTTATGGAAATGGCATAATAGATTATGGTGACCATCCAGATAGTCATTCAACGAGCTAAGTTAACTTCAATAGACCCCCATAATCGATTATGAGGTTTGTATAATAGATTATATGGGCTTGGCAGAGAGAGCCACACACCTTTAGATCTCCTCATTACATATTATAAGGATCCCATAATCTGTTATTTCTACTTGACATAAACTAAGATAAACGTGTTGAACTTGCCACAAACACTCATAATAGATTATGAGGATTCCATAATTTATTATTTCCACTTGATAGAGACTAAGTTCTTTATGCTAAACCATCTTCAAATGCTAATAATAGATTATAACCTTTTCATAATAGGTTATGTCCATTCCCAAACACTTTAATTCTCAAACAAAACCTGTAAAAATCTTCAAGAATTTAACCTTTAAGACCCTTACCACTTGCCATTTACCATCAAAACCAGAAAATTCTTCAAGAAATTTTTTTTAGACATACCAACAACTTATTCCATCTTTAGGAATTACTTGACTTGGTCATACTTCTATCACCTCTAAACACCTTAAATATGGCTAAAAAACTGATCATACTTCTTTGAAGGAGCTTATATCTAATTTCTTCAATAAGAACTTGAGATTGGATGATTGAGGGACTTGAGCATGGATCAAGTACCTGCAAAACAAACTCTAAGGAAACTCTGACACTCAAGTTAGTATTGGATTCAAAAAAAAATTTTAAGCAAGAATATTATATAATATAGCAGATTATGTAGCAATTATGCAGATTATGCAACAGAGGACAATTTATGCAACAAGGTTATTTTTCAAATATGAATGCAAGATTGATCCAATATACCTAGTTCACTTCTTATATAAAAGAATGCTTCTTTGTTCAAGGGTTTTGTGAAGAAATTAGCTAGTTGTTTAGTTGTTTCCACAAACTCAAGCATACAATCACCACTTTCAACAAGATCTCTAATAAAGTGATGTCTAATTTCAATGTGTTTTGTTCTTGAGTGTAAAATGGGATTCTTAGACAAATTAATTGCACTAGTGTTGTCAGACCTTATGGGAATGTGATCAAGTTCAAGACCATAGTCTTGAAGTTGTTGCTTCATCCAAAGGATTTGAACACAATAACTCCCAACTGCTTCATATTCAGCTTCAACTGTTAACAATACCACTATTTTGATTCTTTCTATGCCAAGAAACTAGTGAGCTTCCAAGCAAATGGCATGTCCCACTAGTGCTCTTCTTATCCATTTTACATCCAGCAAAGTCAGAATCGGAATAACTAATTAGGCTATAAGAGGCACCCTTAGGGTACCACGTGCCTATTTGATATTTCATGATTCTTTTAACAGTACATAGGTGTGATTCTTTAGGATTGGCTTGATATCTAGCACACATGCATACACTAAATATAATATCAGGCCTACTAGTAGTAAGGTAAAGGAGTGAGCCAATCATACCTCTATATTTTGTAATTTCTACCGATTTACCTCCTTTATCCTTGTCCAAGGAACAAGAAGTACCCCCATTTGCTTGGCACCTTCTATTCCAAACTTCTTGAGCAACTCCTTGCAATACTTGGATTGATTTATGAAAGTCTCATCCCTTGTTTGCTTGATTTGGAGACCAAGGAAGAAGTTGAGCTCACCCATCATAGACATCTCAAGCTCACTTTGCATAATATTAGCAAATTCTTTACAAAGAGAGTCATTAGTAGCACCAAATATAATATCATCAACATATATTTGAACAAGAAAGATGTTATTATTTTTATCTTGATGAAGAGAAAAGTGTCAACTTTTCTCTAGAAAAGTCATTCTCTAAAAGAAACTTGCTCAACCTTTCATACCAAGCTCTAGGAGCTTGTTTCAAACCATACAAGGCCTTTTTTCAATTTAAAAACATGGTTAGGCAGTTCAAAGTTTTCAAAACCAGGGGGTTGTTCCACATACACCTCTTCTTGTATAAAACCATTTAAAAAAGTACTTTTGACATCCATTTGAAAAAGCTTGAAATCCATGGTGCATGCATATGCAAGTAGCATTCTAATGGCTTCTAATCTAGCTACGGGAGCATATGTTTCTTCATAATCTATACCTTCTTCTTGATGATATCCTTTAGCTACAAGCCTAACTTTGTTTCTTATTATTAAGCCTATTTCATCAAGTTTGTTCCTAAAGACCCAAACTTGATCATTGGGCCTTGGAACTAACTCCCAAACTTGATTCCTCTCAAATTGGTTTAGTTCATCTTGCATAGCCAAGATCCAATGTTCATCATTAATGGCCTCATTTATGTCTTTAGGTTCAATTTGAGAGACAAAAGTCATATAGTTACATGCATCTCTAAGAGAGTTACAAGTGATTACCCCTTTTGATACATCACCTATCACCTTTTCAAGAGGATGATGTCTTGATGTCCTCCATTCCTTGGGAAAGTCTATGATTTGAGAATCCTCTTGTCTTAGGGAGTCATATGGGCTCTCTTCTTGCTTCTTGACTTCATTTTCTTTGTTCTCTACGCGAGTCCTTGCTAAATTCTCTGCAACATCATCAACTAAATCCTTTCTAGGACTATTTAGGTTAGTTTCATAAAAAACAAGATGTATGAGCTCTTCTATGGTCATAGTTCATTTATTATAAACTCTAAAGGTCTTACTATGTATAGAATAACCAAGAAATATTCCCTTATCAGATTTTGCATCAAACTTCCCCAAGTTATCCTTTCCATTATTCAAGACAAGGCATTTGCATCCAAAGACATGAAAATGTGAAACATTTGGCTTCCTTCTCTTATACAATTCATATGGGGTTTTCTTTAAAATTGGTTTTATTAGAGCCCTATTCATAACATAGCAAGCGGTGTTAACCGCATCCGCCCAAAAGTAATTAGGAAGGTTGACCTCATTGAGCATAGTTCTTGTCATTTCTTCTAAAGATCGATTTTTCCTTTCTATAATACCATTTTGTTGTGGTGTTCTAGGGGCCAAAAAATTATGCTTAATGCCATATTCATCACAAAAAATTTCAAATTCATGGTTTTCAAACTCACCACTATGATCACTTCTTATGGATGCAATACAAAAACTTTTTTCATTTTGGATAACTTTGGCAAGCTTCTTAAACGATTGAAAAGCATCATTTTTGTGAGACAAAAACAATGTTCATGTAAACTTAGAAAAATCATCCACAATCACCAAAGCATAGTAATTCCTACCAAAGCTCATGATTCTAGAGGGACCAAAATGATCCATGTGCAAAAGTTGTAAAGGTCTAGATATTGAAACCACATTTTTAGCTTAAAAGGAGACCTTTACTTGTTTTCCCTTTTGACATGCATCATAAAGTTTATCTTTTTCAAATTTGAGCTTTGGAAGTCCAATTACTAGTTCTTTAGAAACCAATTTGTTTAAGTGATCTATGTGAATGTGAGCAATTCTTCTATGCCATAACCTTGAATCATTTTCTTTACTCACAAAGCATTTAGCATCATTTGAGGAAATATCATCAAGGCTAATCATATATATGTTATTGATCCTATGACCAACAAACTTAACATACTTATCATCCTTACCCTCAATTATGAAACAATTAGAATCAAATATTACTCTATTTCCTTTATCACATAGTTGACTAATGCTAATTAAGTTATTTTTGAGTCCTTCAACAAGTAAAACATTATCAATGGATGAGGAAGGGATCTTACCAACTTTACCAACTTTACCAACTCTAAGGATCTTCCCTTTGTTGTTGTCACCATATGTCATGTGACCACTCTTCTTGGGGATAATGAAGGAAAACTTGGAGCTATCACCGGTCATGTACTTGGAGCAACCACTATGAATATACTAACTTGAACTCTTAGTCTTCAAGTACACCTACAACATATATTCAAATTTTAACCTTTGGTACCCAAATTTTCATGGGTCCTTGTGTGTTAGTGTTAGGCAAGGTGCCCTTAGGGACCCAAGCCATTTTAGTTCTAACCTTTGTGTTGATTTTCTTCCTCACATTACATGTTAATGCACTATGCCTTTTCTTTCCACAATGAAAGTATTTAATATAGGGACTACTTGAGGAAACAAAGAGATTTTTGATAAACTTTTGCTGATTGTTAGGATTATACCCTAAACTGGCTTTTTGGAAAACATATCTTTGTTTCCATAGCAATACATTCAAGTTGTCTCTTCCAAAGGTGAATTTTGCAAGTGTGTTTTTCAAATCCTCAATTTTATTTTCAAATGCTTTACATGATGAACAAGATGTGGGCACATTATCATATGAAGAACAAATCATACATGATGATTTAGCATCAATAAGTCTAAGAATCTCATTTTCAACTTTGAGTTCTTCAATCTCCTTAGTTAAAATAAAAACTTTGTTTGACAATAAGAAGATTGTTTTGTTGGAAGTTAAAACTATTTTAGTGAGCTTCATGGGCTCATCATGTAATTCTTGGAATGCATCTTGCAATTGACTACATGAAGGAAAAAGTTCAAGATTAGATGAGGTTACCTTAGTTTCACTTTCTTCTTCTTCTTCTCCATTTTCCATAAGGCAAAGATGGGCTTCCTCTTCCTCCAAATCATCGGTGGAATCCATATCGTTGTCTTCCCATGCAATATATACTCTCCTTCCTTTTCTTTCCTTGAAAGGCTTCTTTTCAAATTTCTCCATCTTCTTTTGATAAACTGTATATTCCATCTTCATGTGCCCCGATTTTCCACATTCATAGCAAGTTGGAGTAGATGAAGTTCCTTTTCCCTTTTGATATGACTTCTTAGGAGGAAAATGATGTCTTCTTTGATTTCCTTTCTTCTTGAGAAATCTTCCAAACCTCTTCACAAGGAGGCTAAAATTCTCTTCATTCATCTCAATATTATCAAGATCATTTCCATCATCTTCATCTTCATATTCAATTGAGGAAGAAGTGGCTTTTAGAGCAATCTCCTTTTCTTGCTTATCTTGCTCCTCATTTTGACTTAATATATTTAGCTCTAACTCATGCTCTTGAAGCTTTCCGAAGAAGGTGGCCAATGTCATTGTGGCTAGATTTCTTGACTTCGATATGGTCGTTACTTTGGGTTGCCAACTCCTACTCAAACATCTCAAAAACTTTTTAATAAGATCTTCATTGAAAAAGTTTTTCCTAATGAAGCAAGATGATTAACTATATAAGTAAATCGTTTTTGAATTTCTAGGATGTTTTCCCCTTAGTTCATTCTAAACAATTCATATTCATTCATGAGTGTATTTATTCTTGATCTTTTTACTTCACTTGTTCCCTCATGGGTTACTTGCAATGTATCCCATATTTTTTGAGCGGTCTTACAATTTGACACCCTAAAGAATTCATCATACCCTAAAGAAGTGGTGATGATGTTCTTGGCTCTCAAATTGTATTGCACTTTTTTCTTGCCTTTATCGGTCCATTCATTTTTTAGTGTATTAGTTCTTACACCATCTACCATATGTGTGGGGATAAAAGGATCATTTTCAATAGCATCCCACACATCAATATCAATAACTTCAATAAAATTCTTCATTCTCTCTTTCCAATAGACATAACCATCCCCATTGGAAAAAGGAGGTTTGTTTATAGAAGAACCTTTATTTGAAAAACCGTTTGAAGTCATCACTTCTCTTGAAGCTACTAATCTCTTTATACAAGAGTCTACCTCTGATACCACTTGTTACCAAGTGGCCTCAAACTGAAGAGGGGGGTGAATTGAGTTTATAAAATATTTTTGCAAATTTTTCATAAAACCTTTGTTTATTAACTTTCGTTGAAGCTATTAATCGATGAAAATGAATGAATAAATGAGATAAATAGATATTACACTTAAATGAGCTAGACAAGAGAGATAGTATTCAAGAAAATCAATAAAATAATGCACAATATATAGAAGTTGAGTTAGGAAAACAAACATAAAGCTTTATCCTGGTTCAGCCACCAATCCACTTGTGGCTTATGTCTAGTCCTTAAGTAACCACTCGAGATTTCCACTATATCTTTAAGGTTAAAAGTAGGTACTTGACAACCTTTACAAATTGGAGCACTCAACACACCTTGGGATACCTTACCCTTGTGCTTGAGCCTCTATATTTAAGGGATACCTCACCCTCTCTTTATAGATTATACAAGATTTAGATGAAAGAAACTTTCTCTAGAGCAGATATTACAAATTAAAGAGCTATAGTATTTAGGATTCACACTTTGAAGCTTAAAACAAAGTATATGATGAAAATGATGAGAAAACTCGTATTTAATGCTCAAGGATGTTTTTCAGAATGTTTTCCAACTCATAATCAATGCCCAAACACTTTCATTTATAGCCCATAACTTGTAAGAGACGTTAGAGATTGTTGGGATCATTAAATGCTCTCAAAGAGAAATTGGAGAAGAGTTCTTGAAGTGTCCATAATTTGTTATGACATAGCCATAATTTGTTATGGCTTGAAAGAAGACGTCCTAGGCTTCTGTTTCTAACATCATAACCTGTTATGAAATCTCCATAATCTATTATAGAACATAGAAAAACAAAAGAGGAACGTTCTGTATCATCTCTTAATCTATTATGAAATAGTCATAATATATTATGAGGCTTTAAAACATAAAAGGCACTTTCTGTTATGAACACATAATCTATTATGCATTATTACATAATCTATTATGCATTATTACATAATCAATTATGGGTCTTTTTTTAACAAACGTGAAATGCCTTGTTTTCTCTATATAATCTATTATGGGATTTCATAATCTATTATGGGAATTTTATAATCTATTATGGCACATACACCACTTCCTGACTTGCCATATAATAGATTATGAAAACATCATAATATATTATGAAGCCTTTTGAGAAAACATAGGAAGGACTTTTTCTTGGGGGAAAAACTTGCTATAACACATCTATAATCTATTATGGCTTGCTTAGAAACATAGGATTTTCAAAGAATTTCTCAACCAAAGATATTCAAAACCTATCCAAACTTTCTAAAAGCATTTTACTTAATCTTAAACACAATTTTCAAAAGATGAAAACATGATTATGCAAAGCCATTTAAGAATGAGTTTTGAACCAAGAAATGACCTTTTGTGTGACTCCATTATACCTGTACATATGATCTAAGTCCTATTAGCTAATCTTGAAAAACCTTGGGACTTGATCTTTGCACTTCATTACTTTCTTGTTTGTTGATCATCAAAACCAATCCCAATTCCATTCACAGGGTTATGTTCTATTATCCATTGGACGATACAAATGCAGTAGTTATTATCCATTGGTTAATGACAACTAAAAATATCTTGATGGATGGTTATCCATAAGCCTAAATATCTTGGAGCTAATCATGATCAGTCATGACAAGCTTTATGTTAGCACCTATAGGAAACAAGCTTGTTTAGCAAGTTTGTGAAAGTCAAGTTTAATGGCTTTGACTTAAGTGAAGAACCAAAGCGAAGTTAGCTCGGTAGCTAAGTCTGGGGGACTTTGAAGAGAACTTGGACACTGCTAGCTTCATGAAGGCTCACGACCAAGCTCATTTAGGGAGCTAAAAATCTACACTTAGTTTATCTTTTCATCTTTCTATCAATCTCTCATGTAACTAAGAAAAACTACACACAAAACCCTCTCATTTTTCTCTCCAAGAACATCACGGCCAACACCCCCAAATTCTGCTTCCCATCTTCTATAATTTAATCTAACCTTACATCTTCAATCTGCATACCATTCTAAGACACTTTGGTGTTGAGAACATCATCTAATTCATCTACCTTCTATCTTGTTCTTCAAGCTTAAGTTTGAAGCTTTTAAGGTGAAGTTCTTTGATCTTCATGTTTTATTTTATTTTCAAGATTCTAATACCATAACTTGATCTATGGTCATCTTAATAAGCCTTAGATGTTAATATTTGTATGTTTGCTTTGTTTTTAAGAATATCTTGGTGGAGAAAGTTGACCCAAGGAGGCACACAAGAGGACTTTGAGCACCATATATGGTAAGAGGGAGATTAACCTCGTCAACCAAGTTTGGTGGTGAGGGACGAATTTGTATTTGATTGGTGATAAGTGTAACGTTTCGGGACTGCCTGCAGGATTGATGAATGTCTCCACAAACCAACATGGGTCTTTTCAACGTGCTTTGTCCTTACTCACACGCATCCTGGGAAACTTCCCAGGAGGTCACCCATCCTATAATTGCTCTAGGTCAAGCACGCTTAACCATGAGGGAGGACAAATCACGCTGAAAAGGCCCGTGTTGGTTTGTGGAGACACTCATCAATCCTGTAGGCAGTCCCAGGATGTTACAGATGGTATCAGGGACGGAACCTATCCTAGTACAGTGTGGTTTAGGGACGAACCATGCAGAAGTTAGTGGGCATGTGGCGTCCCGGGGCCGACAAGGGCGGGGAGTGGTCACCGGTGCTAAGAGAAAGCATCAATTCAGTGGCTCCAGGAAGGCTTCTAGGTGAAGGGTCCCATGAATGAACTGAATACGGACCGAAATAAGAGGGATTCAGAGACTGTGCAGGTGTGAAACTACATATTTGAGGACAGCTTAAAAGAATTGATTAGGCGTAGCCATATCAACAAGTTACAACTTCTTTTCGGGAGCTTAGAACATAAGAACTCCATGGTTAAGCGTGCTTGACCTAGAGCAATTGTGGGATGGGTGACCTCTTGGGAAGTTTCCTAGGATGCGTGTGAGTGAGGACAAAGCACGCTGAAAAGACTCGTGTTAGTTTGTGGAGACACTCATCAATCCTGTAGACAGTCTCGGGATGTTACATTATGGTATCAGAGCAGTTCATCCTATTGAGCCGAGGTATGGACTGACTAAGCTTAGGCATGTTAGAAGTTTCTCTGTGTGTTGGCATTTCTTTGTCTTTTGTTTGAGATGTTAGAAAGGAATTGCATGGCTTGCTTTAGGTTGGATGTTAGTAGCTACTGTTACATGGTTACATGATATTGAGGATTGGCCTACTCAATATGTAATGTTCTGTATGAACAAGAAACTATGACTTCACCTAGGCAAACTAGGAGAATAGGAGTTCTTCTAGTAAGGGTCCAGTTGGCATGATTGAACTCGTTAGGAATTGTTTGCATCTACACCCCTTGGTTTGGTACCTCTAGTGTGAGTAGAGCTCATGGGTTAGATAAAAGGTTGTTAGATGAGGCTTGAAAGGATTATGGACAAGAAAGTCCAAGTGTTTTGTAGAAAACAGATTTCTTAGGTAAAGAATATCTGGTTTAGGTTTGGCTTGGGAGCTGGAGATCAGTATGAGACAGGATTGTCTTGAGTTGAGAATGATGAGTTGGATATCACTATGGAAGGTGGGATTCCTTCGAGTGTGATGTCTGATGGAGATCTTGAAACCTTAGTTGTGAGAGACAAAGTGTTGATGGCGAGCGAATTTTGAGGACAAAATTCTAAAAAGGTGGAGAGAATGTAACACCTTGGAAAAACATATTAGGCTTGTATATGGATACAGAGGTAGCCTAATGCTTGCTTAACATGTTTGTTGAGTTTTGTGACTTTCTGAGCATGTTTAGGCACTTTGCTACAACACTATAGGTGGAAAATACCTGTTTTTAGCTCTGAAAGTGGCTTAAACTGCTTAGTTAGTGGAAATAAATGTGGAGAGTTTAAATCTAGGTCATAAATGTGTGAACTGTACTACAAAAAAATTTTAAGGTTAATCGGAGTTAGTTTGGTATTTTTAAGCATACTTGTTGTGTGTTTTAATGTCAGATTGACTGCTAGCAGATATGGAAAAGTGTGGAAATGGTGAAAATGGATTTTTAATGAATCATAGGATTTATTTTAAGTCTGTTGGTGGATAGAGAATTAGATTTGGTGAAATCTGAGTGTTCTTAGTAGATCAAGATTTTTGGTACCACAGTAATGGTTATCTTTAAATAGCAAAGTTGGACTTTGCGGAAGAGGGAAAAGAGAAAAGAAAGAATGAGAAGGAAGAAAAAGAGAAAGGGGAAAGAAAGAAGACCAAAGGGGAGGATCTTTCATGGCTATCCTTGGCTTCATCTTCAAGACCTTGAGGTAGGGGGAAAGTTTGTTTTACCTCTTAACTTCATCTTCTTCATTGGGTTTATGAGGACTTGGCGGGGGATATTGGGTTTTGAAGTGTGAGAATTGTATTTATGTTAGTAAATGCATGAATCTTGTTAGAAAGATAGAGAATAGCATGTTTTTGGTTTGATGGAAGCAAGAAGTTGGATTTTCAGCCTTGGAATACCTTGGTTCCCATTTTAGGTCAAAAATGGGGATTTTTTTGGTTTAGGGTGATGATGGATGCATGTTTTGAGTGATTAAGTGAAATTAAAGAGGAATAATAGTTGCTATGTGTAGTTGAACCTTGTGGAAGGTTGTAAATCACTTGGATGTGAAGTTTGAGTGATTAGAGGAGGGGTAAGTTCTAATGGAACAATACCCGAATCTGTAGAATTCTACAAATTTCATTCTGGGCAGCTAGCGCTTGAGCGTTGGGAGATGGGCACCTGAGCACCCACTGTCCAGAAGAGAATTACGTGATGCAATGTACCCAGCGCTTGGGGGCTGGGATTCGAGCGCCAAAGCACGTGTGTAGCGCTTGAGCGTCAGGAAGTGAGCGCCTGAGCATTAAAGCAGGGGAAAATCTGGGCTAGTTCTTCCCAGTCAACGCTTAAGCGTTGGATGATTGAGCGTCTGAGCACCCAGATCAAGATTCATCATGTTTTCATCACCTAATTAATGAGTGTTGAGGTTCTAATAGGAGTTTTTAGTGAAATAAAAACATGATAAATTAGATTGTTTTGTAATGCTAATTATGTTAGGTAATTATGTATGGAGATATGAGTCATATATTATGATATTGAGAACATGAGTTTTCCTAGGAGTATAAATCACTCATATGTACCCTTTTAAGAGTGTTGAAGTACTTTGAGAAGTATTTGGATTAAAGATTTAAAAAAATGAACATGAGATGCATGTAAATCAATTGTGGAGCTAATTATGGGAAGTAATTAATTATATTGCATGTGATGCTTATGAAACAAAGTTGAGATAAGTGGTATACTCTTTATGTTTGTTGTGTTGATAAGGATGGATTTCCTAATGGTTCCGAGGATGGACTTCATCTCCGTTTTTGAAGACCGTGTAGTTGATGGATTTCACTACTCAGAGTGTTGTTTTATAGATGGACTTCCAGTGCTTGTCCAAGGTTATGGGTGTGACTTCTATTACTTTGTTCAGGACTTATGCATTCATGGCATTACCATGGACTTGGTATCATGCATTATTCATTTCATACTTAAGTTATTGCATAGGCATACACACTTAACATACCTTGACATAGCATGACAATTGTATGGGTGGTTGCTATCATGACATAAACTCATAACATTGCAATTGTATGGGCGATTGCGTGTATCTGAGATGGATATGTTGTTATTGCATACTTCTGAGATGGGAGTGTTGTGTGCTTCTGTGATTGAAGTGTTAACTTAATGGTTGTATAATCTGTATGATTGTATAAACTGCTAGTTTTGGAATACTTCTACTGAGATGTGATTTCTCACCTCGATTGTATTGCCATATAAATCCATATGCGAGTTCTTCAAAAAGAGAAGCAGGATCTTGGAATGCTTAGCTTAGTGTAGCTATGTAGTTTATTTTGAAACGATGTATGTATGGTATTTATGAGGAATACTGTTGTGGTGTAATATTTATGTATTCATTCATGGCTCATATTTTCTATATAATATCATTATGTTATATTGAAAATTGCATAGCTGTCAAGTAGCAGGTCTGAATCTAGTGACTGTGGTAGTATACTATGGTTATTAAATTCGAGATGTTACAATAAGTCCTTGAAAGGATTTATTCACTTGGTTGTGTAAATTTATTTATTTGTACTTATTTATTTTATTTGATTTTATTGCTTTAATAGTATGCATGAACTTATGATTGTATGACTTGATGATTGAAATATGATGCATGATATGGATGATGTTGAAAGGATAAAATTTTTTTGTTCCAAAGGCCATAGAAGCTCATGGCCATCATGCCCAAATAGGGTAATCCACTACAAAAATGTTTTGTCAAATGTAAACTTAGGGGATTAGGTGATGAGAAATTGAATCAAGGATTTATAAGATAAAAATGGAAATGAACACATTTTATTATTGAACAAAGAGTGATTTTCGGCCATGGACATAGAAAATGAATTTGCAAAGTGATTTGAAATTCTAAGTATTTCATATAAACAAGTTCCTAGTGAAGATTAATGGATGAAGTTCTTGGAAGAGTTTGATTAAATAAAAATAACATAGTTGGAATTTTAGAAAATATTAGAAAATAATACTTAGAGGAATTTTAGTGAGAAAAATTGGAATTAAGGCTCAAATTTTGTATTAAATTTAGAAAGTTTCAAAAATTAAGTTTAGAAAGTCAAGAAATGTTTTATGTGATTGAGAAAACGTCAAAAAATCTTTATGCATTTGAGAAAACGTTGGAAAATATTTATGCGATTTAAAAACGTAACAAAATTATTATACGATTGTGAAAATGCGGCAAAAGTGCTACACGACTAATAATATAGCAGTTTGCTGTCGGGTCGACATATCCGACCCAGGACTGTTAGTATATGGATTATGACCTGTGGTGGCTTGTGTTATCATGCATTGAACATTGTACAATCAGTGACTGTTAAGGCTATTGTTGCCTATGAGTTGAATCACACCAAGTGCAGGTGCAAATTGTATAGTATAGTTCACTTGTTGATCTTGGAGGCATCGAGGCACGGGTATCCCACAAGTGGACAATTGGTAGCTCTACTGGGCCGTGGTGACTAAGCATTGCACCGATGATCTCGACCAGATACTATTCTATCACGATCTGGCGTAGATTGTCTTGTATAAGCCATAACGCACAAATTGAGAAATTATAAAGTACTTGAATTGAGGCTGACGATATACAGACAAATGTCTTTTGGATCAATATCTCTGAAATTGTGTTTAGCTCCATGGAGTAGGAATTGGTGCATTGTGCATATGCATAGTCAATTGACATTTCATTATGAGGTTTATATATCTGTTAAATTATCTATTGTTTAATATACCACCTATACTTGTTATTTTTGTATTTAAATGACTGTATTGTCATTATTGTCTTTATGCTGCTCTGCTGGTATTAATATAGGGGATCTCACCTCTTTGTGGTATTATGTTGTTTTATGTTATGTTTAATAAATATGGTGGAGAAGACGAGTTAGAAGATCAAGGATTTTGTTTTGTGTTGATTTTCTGAGATTTGGATGGTGTATAGACAAGGTATTATCGGTTTTGCCAGAGTCCAGTTTCATGAAAGCACGAATGCCTAGAGTTTCGACTTGGAGAAGGAGCGTTTTATTTATGTTGGGGATATGACTGTATCATTTCGTGGGACCCATCATGGAATCCCCATTTTGTCTTTTGATGTGTCTGTGCATCTAGAGTTTTCTATGCCCATTAGAGACTTATGGGGTGACCGGTATCACACCCCTAGTGAGAACTCTATGGTGTCATCTAAACGAATCCCTATTCGGAGGACTGTGTATAACTCGGGGTCGTTAATGTAACACCCTAATACAGATATCCAGATATATCCTAGATAGACAGAGATATATAAAGATAACCAGTACTAGAGATGTCACTTCTATACTACATACTAACATATATCTATAATCACAACTGAGTAATTATAGAAAGCCTTGAGAGATTGCGGAAAAACTTAAACTCATACATATATATATACAAACTTAGCCACCTGAGGCTTATTGTAATACATATAACATAAAACTTACAGAACAAACATAAACTTATTACATAAGTTCTGTCTACTTAAAGCAATAAAAAACTATTCTAGTCTTCATGCTTTATCTTCTCATCCTTGGCAAGGTTTGCATCTCTCGTACTGCACCTTTATCTTTATCGTTACCTGTACCTGCATCTGGATTTACATGGAATAGCAACCGGGGTGAGAATTAACATTCTCAGTATAAGCAATTCCAATACCAGTTCTCTATAACATTGTATATAACAAATATACATAACAAAAGCTATACTTCTAACTTAGGAGTTTCCCCCTCTATTTTCATAACTTAGGAGTTTCCTCCTCTATTTTCATAACTTAGGAGTTGCCTCCTCTTTTCTCATAACTTAAACACTTTCTAATAGTGTGATAACAATCAAGAGTGAACACACTTTGCTAATATATACGAGCGCCCATACATCCAGTACATACCAACAAAGTGACGAAACAATGCCCATACAACTGTCCGTAAATGCAATGCTAATGATATGTAATGAATATGCCTAAGGAATCCTAAGTGCATGTGAATGAAATGCAAATGCAGAGTTTTGATTTGGAGCGAAGGAATTTGCTAGGAACTAGTCAGTATATCATCTAGTGGTAAATAGAGGAAACCTCATCCTCACCTTACACGTATCCCGGCTCATTGAGAAATTCGGGCTTCATCCTTGCTCAAAGAGCGTCTCTTGGATTTCCCACTTATCTCCTTAGGCCTTGGCACATCGAGACATCAGGGTTATGTCCTTCTCAAAAGTCCTTCGGACACCCATCTATCTCCTTTTTGCCTTCATGATTAACATCAAAGGATACTCACTAGATCGATCCTACTTGACTAATTCATAGACTTTCGTACATACTTATATACTTAGTTCCTCTCGAGCTAAGCATATTCTAGTCTTCTTATGTTTACCCCTTGTGATGAGGAGAATCAGAACCTCATAATATATGTAACCTTAGCACTTGGTTAGGAATACTTGTTCCCTTAAGAACTTCTCTCGATCCCTTACCTCCCGGCCGAATGACCTCACGTCATATAACGTTACATTCTCGTGGTAAACATTACTAAACTATGTCTCTTACTTGTACCTAAACTTCACCTCATCACTCCTTTCTCTTAAGTGATCTCTAATGCAACCTTACGTTGCTTTGAGGTGTTAGGTACTTATCTTTGGCGAACCACTAATCTTGGTTGCCCTAAGGTCCTTTCTCTTCATCTTCACACTAGCTTAACTCTCTAGTGTGTGAAGAGCTCAGTGTTATGTTTATCTCTTACATAAACACCATCTTACTCTTTTCTATAGACTCAACTCATCCTAGTGAAAGAGTCTATCTTAACTAATGCCTCATCTAACCTTGCTTAAGGAACTGAGAGCATTTCTCTAAAACTTTGCATAATTAACTCCACTTTGTCTAAAGAGAGTAGTTCATGCATCTAACTTTCCTTTTCTATCACACTTCTAGTAGTAGCGTATACTACACTTGTGTGGTAACATACTTATTCTAAACTCAACTTCCATGCTTTACTTGCATCTAAGGAAGTATCTTCTCTTTATCTTGTACTTCTAACTCATCTTAACTTATACTTGAGTTGTTGTACATTTCTGTTCTACTTTCTCGCTATGACATCTTCTTAGTCATAATTCCTCTTCTTGTGTATTTAACAATGTACTAAGTCTCACTTAACTTGAGACTAAGTACCTAAACGTCCCTCCGTGGAACTCATACACAATCTTATCTCCACTCATGTAATCTAACTCTAGAGTGGCTCTTACTTGCAACTCTTTGTTGCCTAAGCTTCTAGGTACCTTCCTAAGGTAATCCACTATTCTTGGATTTCCTAAGGTTCATACCTTTCTCATCATTCTCTACTAGAGTGAATACTATTATTCATCTCTATTGCACTATCTCATCACATCTTAAGTGATATCGGGTTGCAACATTAAGTTGCCTAAAGTGCAATATCATTACTTAAAGCAAACCTTTCCTTTAGGATGCTTAAAAGCCTATGCTTTCTCATACTTGATGGATAGATATTTTCCACTTGAAAATATCCCATCTTGTGCCTTAACACACTTAGGAAACATGTCTTAATGATTCCCTTAACTTTGGCACCTCAAAGCATCCAAAAACATCATTTTGGAGCTTCAGGATCTCATGCCGCAAAGACAAGATTTGCACGCCGCGGCGCCCTTCTCTCGAGGGCTACTTGCTGGGCTAATTTTTAACCTCACGCCGCGGCATGCTTCCTCCACGCCGCGGCATTCCCGGCGAAAACTCTGCGCTGCGGCCAGTGACTATCTCCACGCCGCGGCGGCGCCATCAGCCAGTAACCCAGGTTCTCAAAAATTCTGCAACAAGGGTTTGTTGCTTCTATTGATCATTTCTGCTAATTCCAAGCCATCTCAATCCAAATTCTAAGTAATTCTAAGTCCCTAATCAATTCTTTAACATTTAGGAACATCAATTACTCTCTTAAATCTCTTAATTTGGATTATGGCTAGAATTCTTCATTCTTTAACTTAAGGCTCACTTTGTGATTCAAGGGTCTTCTTTCTTAAGTTGATGTTATAGACAAGTCATAAATGACCCAAGGAACACTTCTATGCAAGCCAAACTCTTCTAACATCTCTAAAACTCAAAATAGCATATTATGTATCTATATGCATACATAGAGAATAGAGATGAATAAAAGCTCTAAACCCCTACCTCTTGAAGATTGAAGCCTTGAATCTTGAAGCTTGATCTTCCTCTTCCCTTCTTCTTCCCTTCTCTCCTCTCCCCTTTCTCTCTTTTCTTCTCTGGTTTTCGGTTTTTCTTCTTCTCTCCGAGGAGAACCAAATATAAAGGGGAAGGGACATGCAGGAATTACGGAAAAGATTAATACTTTGAAACTTCTATCTGCTATGGATACCCGAATCATGCTAATTCGAGTTTCCTGCTTCCAACAACCTTAGAATAAATCATAAGATTCATCTAAGTTGTTGTTTCTCTTTTCTCATTATTTTCTATATCTCGCTAGGGATCAATCTCGCATTAAAAGCACAACCTCGTATGCCTAAAAATACCAAACTGACTCGATTCTCTTGAAACTTTTACCACATCTTATTTGGCTTATTTGTGACCTAGAAATAAACTCTCTATGTTTATTTCTCTTAACTTAGCAACTTATGTTATTATCTGAGTCATTTTAAGTCATTTTACAACTTTTATGTTGCAACTAAGTGCCTAAATGAACTCAGATTGTCACAAAACTTGACTGACATGCTAAACAAGTTAAATGCTACCTTTCGTAACCATTTACCAGTCTAACATGTACTTAAGGGTATTACAGTTAACATCTGAGGAGACTGAGGAAGATCCATCTGAGGATTCTTCTCATTAGATGCATGATGCTAGACTAGTTTATGTTTCTATTAAAAAGTTTGTATCTTACTATCTTTTGAAGAGTAAGTTGTATGTATATATAATGTGTATTCTTCAGTCATCATAACTTGTGTTTTTAAATTATGTTATTTGCAAAAGAAATTTTGAAAACTGTACGTTATAATAGTAAAGTTTTTTTAAAACTGGTTCTAGTATTAGAAATTGTAGTTGTAAATGTAATGTCCTATGGAGGGTGTTACACTTAACATACTAACAATCAAAGCTTCCTTTCATAGAAATCATATTTTTCACAAACATGCAAGATAAACTTCTCCTATTCAAGTCATACGCGACCGGATAAGTTTTTGAGCATACATGTATATGAATCATATAATCTACAAAAATTAATCTAAATTCTCTCTCCACTAATGTAAATCAGACACAACTGAGGATCAAAAGGGACTTCAATAGCTTGTAATGTAAGGTCAATGGTTATGTGCATATGAAAAGAAAGGAAAAAGATACATACAAATATTGAGAAATATAAACATGCTATTTCAAGACTTGAGACCATGTGAAACTATCAGGGTATTCAATAGTGAAAGAAAAAAAACTCGCCAAAACCATCCAATGTTTTTCGAAATTTTCTTTTCTTCATTCATTCCTTTGCTTATTTTGTTTTGCTTTCTTTTCTTTTAGTACAAAGAAATGCTTCTTTTTTCTTTTTTTACTACATCTGGCTCCTTCAGGCTCATTTTGTATTGAACATGCATAAATAGCCCTAATCATTGAACTCACTTCAAGAAATAATATATTATGTACTCAACAAACAATGATGGTAGGAAGAAAATGCAATGCTTTCGCATGCATTAGAATGGTTAACATGGTAACGAATACAATAATAATGAAAAACATATATGACCAACATTTAATAAGCTTCAGAAGGGGACCTAAAGATATAATCATATCAGGTTAAGCTTGAAAGACTCAATTAGTCCAAACAATGCCCTAATCATTTCCTCAATCATGTATAATTTAGGATTTTGCCTCAAGAGAGTTTAAAAACAATTTATAGGATAATCGAAATCTCTATATGCACATCCATAAACTTTCTCTAGACATGCACTCTTATCATGTTGAAAGTCACATGTGCATCTAAGCGGGATGTAAATCATGCATAAAAAGCTACTAGATTGCTTCACATGCTTCATGATCGTATATGGTTTTGCTAACAGAGGTCAAATCGCAACTATTTATATCATTGGACAACCAAACTACACTAGCAATTGGCAATTTGTCATGCATTTCAATAGATTCAACATTTTCAATTTAAGCATACATAACATCATGTGCAGAATGTTAAAAGTTGAAAAAAAAATCTCTCAAAACCCATCAGTAATAGCCAAACTCAATATAGAAACATGATGATATGGTGGCTATTACTACTGCATACATAAAACATCATTACATGTTATACTTTTAACATTATAATAACCAAAGCATATAATGATTCTCCCCCAAACCGAAGTGAAATAGTGTCTTCACTTGTCTATGGTTTATAGGGTACTTTAGCCTATAAAAATACTTGAAATGTGAGAGTAGAGAATTTAAAAAAATATATGTAGAAACATAAAAAATAAACAAACTATACAAGATACATGGTGGAATGCCGTGACATTCACTTCTGCGCTGTGGCATTGAATACTCAAATTTTTTCCCAAAAATGCTACCACGCCTCGGTGTGACATGTCTTATGCCGTGGCGTGAGGAGCCAGTATGTAGAATTCTGCAACAAATTCAGTTCTGTTGCAAAATTTGCTCCAAATGGGTCTCCTACACCTGCAAAACTTGTCTAGATAGTTAAAACTTAATATGTACAACTGAAATTTATCAAAACAATAAAATCAACATATTAACATATATAGGACTAAAAACATAAACAAAAGCATAAAAACTAATAAAGGCTAACTTAGGTTCCCTGTAACACCCTCCATAGAGCATCACATTTTTGACTAAAAACTTAAAACTTGAAAATCATTTCATAAAAGCTTTGAGTTCTAGAAGATAAATTTTAAAATTTCTTTTCCCGAAAACATAAACTTACCGAAAATTATAAGTAAAATAGAAATTAGACAGAACTGATTTAATACACATATTATATATATCACATAATATTCAACAACATTTTAAAACATAAAATTTATAGACTCAAGATAATAGTAGCAAACCCAATAACAGGTCCTACTTAATAGCACGGTAACAACACTAATGAGAAAACTCAACATACTTGTTCCGTTTCTCTACCAAACTGCATACTGTTAAAACTTGGAAGATCACTCCTCTACGCCGTCACCGATCTCAGAACATCACCTCCAGTAAGTCTAAGAAACTCGTTTCACCTACTATACGAATTTAACAATACAAACACAACAAAGCAATACAACAAAGAGGTGAGATCCCCTTTCACCAATACCTGTATGGCAGCAAAGAATGATACGAATGACAAAGTCATTCCATACACACAGATATCACAAATATAATCATGTTATCAATTTACAAATAATTCCAATAAACATATATTATAATAAAATGAACAACAATAATATTACCATAACAGATATAACAATTGATACAATAAACCATATAGTCACATCATGCATAATATCTCAACATTGAATATAAATAACAACATTAAGATACAGACCATATATGTAAATATACACAGACTCATTCCTACTCCATAGAGCTAAAACACAGACATCAAAGAGAATGATCCAAAAAGATTTGTCAGTACCTCAGGCTGCCCAACCAAACTATTGCACTATCCAACGTCGTGTAGTAGTACATAGTCCAACGTCATGCACTACAGGCATTGTACTAAATAGTCTTTACAAGATCTTGATTAAGTATAGTGCGTGTCGAAATCACTAGTGTGTTGCCAGTTACCACGGCCCAAAGGAGCGACCAACTGCCACATGTGGAATACTCCGCATACTAATGCCTCCAAGTCCACTCGATGAACCACACTATGCTTATCACACCGACAACACGGTGTAATTCATCTCATCAATCAATCGCCAATATCAACCAAATTGACACGACTCTTAATGCATGAATAAGAACCATAATTACAGAATTACCCTTAGTCTCAAAATGTCACCATATTTACAAAAACGCTCTCAATCTCAATATTCTCAAATATAGTACGTCTCCACTTGACAGTACCATATCTCAACATGTCCGGGTCCACCACTTTGGCCCGACAGCAAAACTCACTATTCCATTTAATTGCATAGATATTTTATCGCGTTTTCACAATTGCGTCACTTTTACAAATGTTTTTAAATTGCGTAAATATATTTTGACGTTTTTAAAATCGCGTAGTGTTTTTAAATTGTTTTCTCAATCGCGTAGCTTAAAAATTATAGTTTTAAATACGCGTAAGCTATTTCTAGTATTTCTCAACTATGTATAATATTTTCTTTACGTTCAAATTTTATATTGAAACTTTCTCTATTATTAGTCCATTTTTAATTAATTTTGGCGACATTTTATCTAGAAAATTCATTAAGTGATATTTTCTACGTTTCCATCAAAAATTTACTTTTCTTAATCATAACTAATAATTACATCTCGAAACTTGCTAACGTGCTTCAAAACTCAATGAGTGAACTATACATTAGTACTATTCAAGTATTTACGTCATTACTTAAATTCACTAATTTAACTCTAAAATTAAATTACTTTCCATTGTTTATCCAAAAATCCATTTAATTAAGTTCTCATTAAATTAATTTCGTAAGTCCACACCTTTAAAATAGTTTTGGATTAAAAACATCCTAAGTAGGCATGTTGGCCAAAAATCATTCTATACTTTATATTTCATCCCTAATTATTTCCATGCATTTAATCTCTTGTAAAACTCTTAATCTAATTTATTTTTATTAGATCATCTAGTCCACAGTTAGAAAATAATTTTGGATCAAAGGTATATGGCATGTTGGCCGAAATTCTACATGTCCTTATAAATCATCTTAAAAATTATTTTCCATCCTCTAAATCATTGAAAAATCCCTTAATTCAATTAAATCAATTAAGTCATTTATCCAAAAGTTGGGGTGTTACATTCCCTCCCAAGAAAGGCCTGAGTTATAGTCCTGGCAGGACTTATTGTTGGCACGGATAGGCAGCCATCTTATATCGGATTGGAGCTTTTCCAATTGAGGAGTCGCGAACTCCCTCAAAAGCCTCATATGATTGTGGTCATCCATTATTTCATTTGTGCCTGAAACACTAGACAAATGAAAACTTAAATTCAAATGAACTATACAAAACTTGAAATAGAACTAAATAAGCTTATTGTCAATATTAGCAATACATAAATAAACCGTTATCCTTGGCAATGGTGCCAAAAACTTGTTTGTCCATTTATAGGCCGCAAGTGCATGGATCGAACAAGTAATACAATTATAGAGTAGGATATCATTCCCACGAGGATAATGGAACTTCCAATGCTAATCAACCAATAACTTAAGCAATTCTATTCAAGAACATAAAAATAGAGAAAAATGCATTTAAACTAATCTAAAGACTAAAAAGCAATAAATGGAAATTAAATATAATGGTTAGAGATTAAGGAGTCCTTCTTTACCTCCTACTTCAATTAATAACATGCAACCTTTTTTAGCAATATTAATGAATGAGTTAAGTTAGCTTGAGAATCAACTTTAGTTAAAAGTCTATGTCTAGGTCAATCAATCATGATTCATTTACCTAATTCACTATGTTTACATGAGAACTAGTGCAAACTCCACTCATTAAGATATATTCTTAAACACTCGCTATGCATGGTTAAGAGGTATATTTCTATCTCATTAGCGGATCAACACATCCAAACCAATTGAATGTAATCGAACATGCATCAACCATACACATGTTCTCAAATCCAAATTCCTATGTCTAGGTTCATCAGATTTCAACTAATCACTTAAAAGTTGATCAAACTATCCAGAGCATTAATATCCACATGATTGAACAAAAGCATACATCAATATAAACCCAAAGAAGTACAAAATCATCAATATCCATACAAGGATCCAAAGTAATCCTTAAATATAACTTAGCTACTCATTGAACACAAAAATGTATATACAAAAACCATGTTCATGATACAAGGAAGAGAAGAAAGTAAAGGGAAAATGAAGGAAGCTCATAGATGTGATCTTTGATGCTTAAATCACTTTCCATGAAGAAGATGGCCTCCGACCTTGCTTCATTGGGCTTTCTCTCAACCTTAACGTGAAAATCTAGTAGCAACTTCTCTAACCTAAAAAGCTCCCTTTTTTAGAAATATGATAAAATAGTATTTATAAGCTTAGAAAATAGAGTCACGTCGCGACATTAACAAACCTACACCGTGAAGCGTGTATAAATTAGGTCACTACACCATAGCATTGATTCCATTGCACCGCAACATGCAATTTTTGGATCTGTCTATTTGAAGTAGGGGATGCATTATGTCGCGACATTAACATGCCTACGCCGCGGTGTGATCTGTCAAAATGCCTCTTTGGCTTTCTCTTCCAGTTTTGGCTCAAATTCTCCATATATCAACTTGTTTGGAGCACTTCCTATAATAGAGAAATCATCAAATCAATAACAGTTGCAAATCCACTTAATCACTTAAAGAATATGCACAATTTACTCAAGATCATATAGGAAGATATCAAGATTGAATTTGACAAATATAAGCATAAAAACCCTCCATATATGCATAATAACAAGGACTTAAGCTATCAACAAAGCACATATATATGGCACAAATAACTACATTTCATGGAGTTATTAGTGCTTGATAACCTTTACAAGTTGGAGCACTCAATACACCTTGGGATACCTTACCCTTTGTGCTTAAGCCTCTTATTTCAAAGGATACCTCACCCTTACAACTTTGAGGGATGTCTCACCATCTCTTTTATAGATTATACAAAGTTTGAATGTTGAGAAACTTTCTTAAGAGTAGATAATACAAATTGAAGCTTATGAGTATCAAGGATTCACACTTATAATGCCCAAAACAGAGGATTGATTGAAAAAGATAGTAAAACTCATATTAATGCTCAACCAAGGTTTTCAGATGGATTATCTAACCTCTATAAATGCTCAACAACTTATATTTATAACCCATTAATGAAAAGAGTTGTTGGAGAGGTGGTTGGAAGCAATAATGGCAGTAAACTAGCCATTGCTGCTTTTTCTAGACGTGGCCTTTATTCGAATAACATGTTTGTTATTCGAATAAGGCTCTAAATAACACGCTAAAGAAAAGATCTATGGAACACGTTATTCGAATAACATTCTCTTTGTTCGAATAAGCCTTTTAGAATTTGTTTTTTAGAAATAGGTATTATTCGAATAACAACATGGTTATTCGAATAAACCAATTAAAATTAGGTTTTAGGAAAATGTGTTATTCGAATAACAGGAGTGTTATTCAAATAAGATAATTGAAAACTGAAGCGCTATTACTCATTTTAAACGTTTATTCGAATAAAACGTTATTCGAATAAGAGAACCCTTATTCAAACAAGCCATATAAAAAATGTTTTGTTAGGTTTTAATCAATGCCAAGTGATTCCAAATGATCTTAAAAGCTTTTAGGGACTTAAAATTTGTTTCTTTGGAAACCAAAAACCATTTTGAAACATCTAAAACTAGTGCACTATTTAGGTTCTTTGAAAAAACGAGTTTTGGGGCTTTAATGTGAATCACATTGTATCTTTACAAAATGATCTAAGTCCTAAAAACTATTCTTGAAGGTCTTGGACTTGATCTTGCAATATCTTCATGTTTGTTATCATCAAAACGAAGTCTTCATAGGTCAATGACCAATTACAGTTATGATAGTGGACAACATTAGTGATGCTTAGACACGTATAATGAAATTGTGTTAGGCTTGATAGCCAATTTCTATCACAAATGTGTTTTATATGACTAGTTCTATGAGTAAGCATTATTTATTAGTAATTAGGATTTTGAAATCTTAAAATAGTTGGACAATGATCTGCAGGTATAAAATAAATGTACAAATAATATTTAGTAACCACATTATGGGATGATGTCCTTCACAAAAATATAACACAATATATAGTTTTATTTCAAACATGAATAGAATAAAAGATCTCACAAACAAAGTGAGATGGAGCATACCAGTCAATAATGCTTTAAGACTTTTATGTGCTGAGTTAGAACCGCCAGAGATTCTAGACCCTAAATCATGCTTAAATTTTTGGCTGCCAACAATAACACAGATTCCCCAAACTATTGTCAGAAGCAAGATGGATGATCCAGCCAATGAGCTAACTCCAGTGAAAGCATAATCTTGTGTTATCTCCCCATTGTTGAGAAGTCCTGAAATTGATAAAAAAATTGATAAAAAAAATAATAAAAGAAAATGTATTTGTAGACCAAGTACACACACACACCCAAGACTATTTCAAACAATAAGGGAAGTGGTATTTATGATATGACAATATACAGAACTCAAATGACTATTACACATAATTTAATCAATTAATTTTCTATTCTTTTTTCTTTAAATAAAAATAGAAAATGTACATATTAAATAGTTTTTTTAAGAATTTTCAAGCTTAGCCAAATACAAGGGCCATTGCAGATTATACACAACATTTCATGTCTTAATGGCTTCTTCAATGAACGAGTACTACATCACCAAGAAATCAACAAAGATTACTTCGAACTATATGAAAAATGCAATAACATCACACGAGAACTTCACAGTAACAGGAAGGTAGAGAGATAAGAATCAAGTTTTATAGTAACATAGCAATGGGTCTTTATTTGGTCCATCTAGAAACTACTAACATTCCTAGTTTTACTAAGAAGCTGCTTTGGGTTTTCTTGTTCTCTAATATTTATGGGATCAACAATAAACTAGACAGTTATCAGTCACTCTTACATTTCTAGGAACCTTTTGTCTATTTAATTTTGACTAGTTTCTTAAGATCAACCAACTTGTGAATTGTGATGTTTCATCACATCTAAAGTCTTGAATACTTTCAAAATACTGCAAAATTTCCTATTCAATAGAGCAATTCAAATGCACATTTATCACTTTACTTTGTCAGTCCCCAAAGTCTCACAATGTGCAACCCAACTGAAAATCTATCCAGCTTTACAAAAATCACCAAGAAAAAAAAACATCGTATATAAGAATTTATTGCATGTCAATTAGTAAGTTGTCTTTTGAACTAGTCCTCATTCCTTAAGCACAAGTCATTTTAAATTAAATTAAATCCACTAAACTGCCACCAAATAAGCAACATCCAGAAAAAATGCAGGTTCAATTTTGTGTAAAATAACACAAAACATAGAATGAGGGAGGGGAATACATACCACAGTTCCTTCTTAGTCTTTTCTATCAAATCTTAATCAATTAAGAAGAGAACACCGACATAAACCAAATGGATCGTCACTAAGGCCAACTTCAAGCACAACGAAGACCTTCGAGCTAAAATTCAGGTACCAAAACTCAGAAAAAATGGGAAAAAATCACAAAAATTTTTTTTTTAAAAAAAATTCAAAGTAGTCATGGTCATACATAACACTCACCATTTAGCATACAAAATTGAATAAAACACACAATAAGAAAAATTAGAAATAAAATAAAAATCCATTGCTAAATCAACTACGACCTCTGCTTTCTCGACAACCAAATAGAGTGTTAGAGAACGATTGATGAGATGCACCAGGATCGGCGAGGCAGGGAAAAAATTGGAAGCAGCAGTTCATTGGTGGATCCAAAGGGGAACAACATATATCGACGATGGTCATCAAATTAAACTAAAATTTGCATCGTGAGTGTTTATTTCCAGGGAAGACCATTAATTATCTCACTTGAATCTAAGTTTATGAAGAAAGTGACCTAACCAAAAACCCAAAACGATTGGAGAGAGAACGAAAGATATGGGGAATGGTAATTATTCTAATTTATAAGGAGCAAAGGTGACGCGGGTTTCATGGCGGTTGGACAGAGGCTGCAACTTTGAGTCACCATTGTGCCCGGTGCATCACAGATCTGGACCTGCGACAACAAGAACAAAGGGGGTTTTGGTCAAGAAGGAGGCAACAAGAGAGTTGGACATGCGTTGTAAATCTAGACCTGCGGCTTTGGGTTTCAAATGGTGCAGTGAGATAGCTGCACTGCAACAAGAGTGAGAGTCAGAGCACGAGACTGAGAGGGAGAGTGAGTGAGATAGAGGGTGAGAATGTGAGGGAATTTTTTGTTATTAGAGGGAAATTTTTTTAGCGAGCTATTCACTCATTGTTTTCCCCTTGAATTTATTTTTAAAATTTAGTGAGGGATTAGTTTTCCCTCGCTAATCCCTCGCAATTCCCTTGCTAATTGAGAGGGAATTGTGTAAAATTCTGTCGCTAAATCATGAATTTCTTGTAGTGGCGGTGGTAGGGTGTGGTAGTGTGATCGAGCTGTTAGTGTGGAAGAATAATAGAAGAGATACTTTGTAATTTTTATTTCTTGTTTTAACAAACTCCAAATTACATAGGATACTTATAGAAGTGAAAGAGACATTACACATTCTATAACTCTCCCTAATTAACAATAGTAATTTTCTTTTAACACATGAAATAAACTATCATATAACTACATAACTCCAATGATATAATTCTTCCTAATGACACACTATAATTTTTCATTACTCATAGAATCTTATAACTTTTATAACTCACAATAGCTACCACGCCAAAGATCACATAACCACCAAAATTCTATTGACTTCAAATTCTTATTATTTTTAATCAACACTCCCATTAAATTTGAAGTCTTCTTCTTCATTCCAACTCTTGCTCATTGTTCGCTCTTTTGCTTACCGCAAGTGCACAGGTCGTACTTGTAAAATAGTTAAGAGTCAGATATCGTTCCTAAGAGGATAATTGCTAATTCAGAGCTAACTATTAACCAATAGTTTAATAATTTCTATCTAAAAACATTCAAATTAAAAGAGTTGTGTTTAAACTAATTCAAAAACTTAAAAGCTATCTAATTGGAATTAAAGTTGATAATTAGAGAATAGGGAATCCTTCTTCAGCTCCTACTTCAAATAGTAACAAGTAATCCTTACAAATAATATAAACGACATGATTAGGTTAGCTTGAGAATTTGATTTAGTTAACAGCCTATGTCTAGGTCAATCAACCTTGTTTCAATTACCTAATTCACTATATTTCCATGAGAACTAGAGTAAAATCCACTCATTAAGATCTATTTTCAATCAATTACTATGCATAACTAAGAGGTATATGTCTATCTCATTAGCAAATCAACTTATTCAAACCAATTAAATGAAATCAAACATGCATCAACCATATATATAATCTCAAATCTAACTGCTTATGACTATGTTCATTAGATTTTATCAAATCACTTAAAAGTTAATTAAACATTCAAGAACATTAAGCACTATATGATTGAACTAAACCAAATCATTTATATAAACTTAAAGGATTACAAAATCACTCAATATCCATAAGAGGATCCAAAGAAAATCCTACACACAGCTTAGCCAGCCATGAAACGTGAAAATAAAGCAAAATACATCATGTTCATGGAAAAAAGATGAGGAAGTAAAAGAAAGAGAAGAGAAAGCTCAATGGTGATGATCCTCCAAGTTTTAATCCTCCTCCAAGCTTAAGATAGCCTTCAATCTTGGTTACTTTTGCTTCCTTTCAATCTAAAGTACGAAACCCTAGCAGCAGCTATCTAAAAATATAACCTCTCTCCTTATGAAAATTAATGCAATAGTATTTATAGGGTTCAGAAAACAGAGTCACGCCATGGCATTCAACTTCCTACGCCGCGATGCGTGTTCAAATTAGGTCACTAAGTTGCGACATTCATTCCCTCGCACATCGGCATGCAAAATACGAAGCTCTCTGTCTAAAGCAAGGGATACACCGCGCCACGACATGGATATGCCTGCACCACAGCGTGATAAGCTGATCTTTGCACTTGGCTTTCTCTTGCAATGTTAGTCCAAATCTTCTAAGTTTCACTTAGTTGGATCCCTTCCTACCATAGAGAAATTATCAATTCAATAATAAGTGCAAATGTACTCAATTTATCAAAGAATCGAAAACATTTTTACAGAATCGTGATGGAAGACATCGAGATTGAATTATATGAATATGAAGCTAAAGTCTTCCATTCATGCATCAAAAAAGCACTAAGTAATCAATATGGCACAGATATAGAGCACAAATAACTATAAATTGTGGAGTTATCACACTTTCAAACCTAGATTTTTGCTAGTCCTCGAGCAAAACAAAGTACATTCACAATGATCAACCTTGTTAGCCTGCACTCAACAACTTTCAACATTCCACTTTCACTTAAACTAAACTAGTGTATGATCATTGCATCAAACCTCAAAGAATGCACCTGCTTCACAATCAGTTTTACATATACACAATCATCATCATGGTAGCATTCACAGTTTCCTTTTATACAAGATATATTTCCCACAATCATGCAAACAAAACTCCTTCAATTCAATTGATACTTACTCAGATGAGTTTATAAGCTTACAAATGGATAAAAATAAAAGAATCCACAAGATTGTAATTCAACTCTCTCTCCATTAATGTAAATCACACACGATTGAGGATAAAAAGGGTCTTTAATAACTTATAATGTAAGGCCAATGGTATAGGTTAAAGAACAAATAGGAATGAATTTAACACAAACATTAAGAAACATACACATATAATTTCAAGACTGGAGCTCAATTGAAACTATCAGGGTATTCCAAAAAGAACTTTGAAAGATCAGAACTCATAAAAACGATTTAATGCTTTTTGCTTAATTTTTCTTCTTTCTTTTCTTTGCTTTGCTTGTCTCTTTTCTCTTTTTCTTTCTTTTACTTTTACAAAGCAATGCTTATCTTACAGTAGATGGTTTTTTCAAGTTCATTTTGAAATTGACTTACATAATACTCCTAATTATTGGACTCACTTCAAGAAATCAAATGGTATGCACTCAACCAACAATGATGGAAAAGATAAAGAATGCAATATTTTCACATGCATCTAGAATAGTTACATGGGATGGAATATGTAGGTATCGAAAAACATACGACTAAACATATATAAGGCTTCAAAGGGGACCTAAGGATATAATCATATCAAGGTAAGCTTTTAAGGCTCAATCGGTCCAAACAATGCCCTAATCATTTTCTCAATCATGCACAAATTAGGATTTCGCCTTAAGAGAGTTCCAAAACAATTTCAAGGATAATTGATCTTTCATATGTACAATCCATAAACTTTCTCTAGGCAAGAATTCTTATCACTTTCAAAGCTAAACAAGCATGCAAGTGGGAAATGCATCATGCATAAAAAGAAATCAGATTGCTTTAGCATGCTTCAAAGATTGCATATGGATTCACAGAAAGATTAAGGCCCATTTACATCCATATCTATCATTGGACAATCATTTCACACTAGTTTTAATCATTTCACACTAATTTTAACCATTATGACTCATGTTGTGAAAGGGAATGACAATTGTATCTTGAATAGGATTTTTATGAAATTTTTATCAAGATATACGTTCCTATGGATACTATCAAAGCATACATAATTACAAACATAAATAGTCATACTAAAAAACCACAATATCACATCAAAGGTAAGCAATATTAGCATAATAATTATCGCAATAACTACCACATACATATGTATCAAAATAACATGTTTAAGACACCCCCCAAATTTGAGGGAAACGATGCCCTCACTATACAAAAAATAACATGCATTATATTATAACATGAAATACAATGAAAGGAATGTGCCTTGAATGCCATGAGGGTTAGATGGATGCCTCTTCAGTGTCTGTAGCATCATCATCTGCATCCTCATCCTCGGGTATGGGCTGAGCCTCATCATCTACATCAGCAGGCCGATGTGCAGCGACGAGCGAGAAGTCAGGGACTGGGTAATCTTTCATGGGCAACTGCAATCGCTCCACCATCCACTGCTACGTCTGGATGGTATAAGACAACATGGTTGTCTTCTGGGCTACTTGAGCCTCCATGTGCATACACCAGGTTGTATCATCTGCTAGTGCTGCCCTGGGCTCTGTTGGCGCTTGCCTCAGTGCCCTCCTAGCTGGTGAAGGGGCTGGAGCTGCTCTCACCCTCTCAATGAAATAATCATTGAGAAGTTGTTTAATGATGGGATAATTAAAAGTTTCAAACCCAAGTGTAGGTTGTTTCAAGTAGTAAATTCTCGGGAGTCCGAGGTCGATCCACAGGGAATTGATGAAGAGAAAATTATTTGACGTACGGAGAAGATTTGTCACAATACTAAAAATGATATAAGTTATTCACAAATGAAAAGGATTTGCTTAGGTTAGGAGATCCACTATTGGTAATAAATTAAAGACAAGATTATTTCTTTTTATAACTCAATTGAAATCATACATAATGAAGGTTCCAATTGGAAGATTTAACATTCAAAGTTCAATTTAGATTAAACATGTAATCATATTATGGTTCCAATAATTATCTACTAATACTTGTAAATGGTCCCAAGCATCCATTGTGCCAATGTCTTGTCTACAATGAATCAAGATATTCATTATACAAGAAAATTTTCTAAATTAATCGGAAACAACATACAACACATATAAAGATCACATAAAAATATATCATTCAAGCACAAGAAAGAAATTAATCTAACCTTATTTCATTACCAAGAGCTTCACTCTTTCGCCCAAGCAAGATGAAGATTTAGTTACTCATAGACAAGAAGAAAGAAAGAGAGAAGAAGATAATGATGAACATAACTTCAATTAAGAACAATAGAAAACTATACAAAGGAAAACTAATAACACAATAGCATAAACTAAACTCTAAGCTAAGCTAACATCCTTAAATGATCAGCTTTTGCCTCCTTTTATAGAGTTCAAGGAGTGCAAGAAGACAATAGGATTGTTTGATGATGAGAAGTAAAATCAAAATAGATGATGAATGAGCTGAAATTATGGACTTTCTTGGCTCCAAATGTCTCTACTCTTAGCTCATGGCATGCGTCAAAATTTCATCAAGTTGTCTTCATGAAAGTTCTAGGAAATTGTCTCAGCTTTCCAGAGACACCAGGTTTATCCAAATCCAACAACCACAACCCAAGATATGGCCCAATTACTGCTCATGGGTCAGGCCCAACTCAGCACCTTTGTTCTGACTTTCAAGCCCAATATCACCTTCAAGGAATTCGAACTAGCTTTTGTGTTCTTCATGAAAGTTGTAGATATGAGTCTAACCTTTCACTGTTAAAATTTTAGAATTGTTGAACTCCTATAGCCTGAGATATAGCCTAATGAGTACATAGAGGTCAAGTTGTCAGGTTCAAAACTCTAGATTTTGCTTCAACTCTAATTTGAGTTATCCAAACGTGTGTCCCTGGTCATGAGGCCTTCATGAAAGTTGTAGAAATTTATCTTAGCTTAAAAACAAGACTAAAATCACATCCATCAGATATTTGTAACTCAAATTATAGCCAGTTTACTAAAAAAGCCAAGTGAGAAGGTTATACAATGAATGAAATATGTTGCTATCAATGTGGCTTTTACTATCAAGTGAATAGTTATCAGAGAATTATCTTAACTTTCCAACAAGACCAGTATCACATTAATAAGATAATTGCAACTCAAATTGTGACCACTTTACTTAAGAATGCAATCTCCCAAATTAATGATAATTCAAGTAATAATTTCTTCAATGATCCAAATAAGCTTAATTTTATAAAATGTGACAAAATCAACTTAATTAAGCCAAATTGAACCTTAAGAAGCCTAGTGAGAGGATTATAAAATGAATAAAATACATTGTTATCAAATTCTCCCACACTAAACTTTTGCACCCCCGGGCAAAACATATAAGAAAAAACTAAGAAATAAAGAAAAACGACACAACTCAAAAGCTAAAAACTCTAAAAGATTTAATGAAACAAGAAGAACAACTAGTCATTCAAGGGATCAAAGCATTTTTGAGGTAATATTTCTTCACATCTTAAACCATCAAGCAAGGAAACTTCAGTTAAAAAGAACGAATCAAGAATGAAAGATCCTCACAAGATTCACTCTTAATCCTTAAAGTGCTTAAAATGGTAGATATTTCACTCAATTCAAGCCCCGAAAAATTGCACTACCATAAGCTTGCTTATCTTCTACTTCTCCACTACTCATAACACATGCACACAAAAATCATGAGGATTTTATTCAAGGTTGTAATGGGGTCATGGTAAAGAAGGAGGGATAATATGGATATAAGAAGATAAATACTAAAGAGAATAAGAGAGCATTATAGTACAGTTAGAGCGGAGAAGATATTTGAAAACATTCATCAATAAGGACAATGACCAATATTTAACTAATGTTTTGTTGAAGATTAATCCCAAATTGGTGAGTTGAATTCATTGTTAGGCACGAATCTTCTCCTTCTCTTCTTGTTGTTTCCAAGCATCCATCTTTATTCTAGATATGGATATGTCAAATGGTGTATCAAGAAACTCTAATAATCCTTTGATTGCAGCGGTGGTCAGCTCTTTGTTTCTTCTTTTTTTTTCAACATTTTGCACACATACCCCCACACTTGTTTAAGAACAAGGCCAATGCTTTCTTATTCCCTAATGTTGGGTAAAAACATTTTTTTTCTTTTTTTCTTTTGAAGGCACGTAATGAGCTAAAAATAAGAAATAGTCAAATAAGTTCAAAGGGGTTACACAAGGAAAAATATACAAGGCATCTTTTTTGTAACCACTGAGGCGGCATCTTTTTTGTCATAAGAAAATTGACTATATTAGCAAACCAAGGCATGGAATTGATAGAAAATAAAAACTCATCAGGAAAAGAATCATTGATAGGTGTGCTATCAAAAGGTGAGCCTGTTGTAAGTCTGGACAAATGATCTGCAACAACATTTTTGGCTCTTTTCTTATCTTTTATTGTGATGTTGAATTCTTGAAGCAACAAGATCCACCGTATTAACCTAGGTTTGGCATCCTGCTTAGACATTAAATATCTAACAATAGCATGATCAGTGAAAACAATAGCAGAAGAACCAATTAAATGAGCTCGAAATTTATCCAATACAAAAATTACAGCAAGCAGTGCTTTTTCAGTAGTTGTATAATTCATTTGTGCACTATTTAAAGTTCTACTTGCGTAACAAATCACATGAGGCTTACCTTTCTTTCTTTGGCCTAAAATAGTGCTAACAGCAAAATCACTTGCATCACACATTAATTCAAAAAGCAAAGACCAGTCAGAGGATTGCATGATAGGAGCCGATGTCAAAAGACCAATTAATTTTTCAAAAGATTTTTGGCATTCTTGAGTCCAATCAAATGGTGCATCTTTTATCAGAAGATTACATAATAGTCTAGATATGACACTAAAGTCCTTAATGAATCTTCGATAAAATCCTGCATGTCCTAAAAAGGAACAAACTTCTTTGACTATTTTTGGGGAAGGCAAATGAGTAATTAATTCAACTTTGCCCTTATCAACTTCAATTCCTTCAGAAGATATCACATGACCTAACACGATTCCTAAGGTAACCATGTAATGACCTTTTTCCCAATTTAAAACAAATCCTTTTTCTTCACATCTTTTAAGAACTTTATCCAAATTATCAAGATAATTTTCAAAAACTGTCAGATCATCCATGAAAACCTCTAAATAATGTTCAATCATGTCACTAAAAATACTTAGCATGCATTTTTGAAAAGTTGTTGGAGCATTACAAAGACCGAAAGGCATTCTTCTATATGCAAAAGTGCCAAAGGGGCACATAAAAGTAGTCTTTTCTTGATCCTCTAATGCAATTGATATTTGATTATACTCCGGATAACCATCAAGAAAACAATAGTAGGGATGTCCTACTACTCTTTCAAGAATTTTGATCAAGAAATAGTAAGGGGAAATGATCTTTCCTAGTGGTTGCATTCAATTTTCTAAAATCAATACACATACGCCAACTGGATAAAAATCGCATAGGTATTAACCACCTTCTTCATTTTCAACCATTATTATTCTAGATTTCTTAGGCACAACTTGTGTAGGGCTTACCCACTGGCTATCAGAAATAGGGTAAATAATTTCAACATCAAGTAATTTAAGAACTTCAACCCTAACTACCTTTTTCATGTGCAGATTTAATCTTCTTTGAGGTTGTTGTTATGTTTTAGCATTATCCTCTAAATGTATTCTATGTGTACAAATTAATGGATTAATGCCTTTATATATATTAATGTCCATCCAATTGCACTTTTATGCCTTTTAAGTACTTCTATTAACATACCTTCTTGTTCTTCAGTAAGGATTGATGAAATTACAACTGGAAAGCTTTGGTCTTCTCCCAAAAATGTGTACTTCAACCCAGCAGGTAATGACTTTAGTTCCAGTGTGGGTACTTCTTCATGAATATTATCATTCATAGGTTGTAGCTCTTCGAATCTCGGCTTCCATCCCATGTATTCCATTGCCTGTGTACAATCAAGCAAAGAGCATATTTCAGAAATATCATCATCTACTTGCATATCTGAATCAAATGAATTAATTAAACAAACTTCTAATGGGTCAAAAGAACTCCCTTTTAGAATATGATCATCTGCAATGGCTTGAATCCTGTCAACTTCCTCATTTTCATCATTGACTTCATGTGGTTGCTTGCATATGTTGAAAACATTAAGCTCAAGTGTCATGTTTCCAAATGTTAGCTTCATCACTCCATTTCTGCAATGTATCAAAGCATTCGATGTTGCTAAAAATGGGCGACCTAAAATAACAGAAATTGACTTGGAACTATTAACCATAGGTTTATTTTCCAAGACAATAAAATCAATAGGATAAATGAATTTATCAACTTGTACCAACACATCTTCTACTATTTCTTTTGGAATTTTAATCGATCTATCAGTAAAAAGAAGAGTTACAAAAGTTAGTTTTAACTCACCAAGGTTGAGTTGTTGATAAACTGAATATGGAAGCAAATTAACACTAGCACCAAGATCAAGTAAAGCTTGATCAATTTTATGTTCTCCAATAATGCATGAAACCATAGGACAACCAGGGTCTTTATGTTTCAAAACATTATTGCTTTGAATAATGGAACTTACCTGTTCAGTCAAAAAGGTATTCTTTTTCTCATTTAATTTCCTTTTAACAGTGCATAAGTCTTTCAAAAATTTGGCATAAGAAGGAACTTGTTTGATAGCATTTAACAACGGAATATTGACCTTCACCTGTTTAAAAATTTCAAAAATTTCAGTTTGGTAGTCCAATTTCCTTGGTTTGCTTAATGCTTGAGGAAATGGGGGTGGAAAAGACGAGAGTTTGGTCTCATTTGGAGTAGATGACTTATCAACCTTTTCCTTATCTTAGGGAATTGATTCATTCTCTTTCTCACAAGGTTCAAAAATTTCTTTTTCAACAACTTTTCCACTCCTAAGAGTTATCACAGAATTAACTTAATTTATTTGTTAGTTTTTTGAACTATCCTCATTTAGACTATATTGACCTTTAGGATTTGGTTGAGGTTGAGAAGGAAATTTTCCTTTCTCGTGAATGGTGAGTGCAAAAGTAAGTTTGGAAAGAGTGTCTTTTATGTCAATCATAGTTTGAATATTTTGTTTATTGATGGCCTCTTGCTTTTCTATGAATGCATTCAATGTTCCTTCAAGATTTTTCTTATATGGTGGGACATAAGGTGCATATCCTTGAGAATTTTGAGAATCCTGTTGTTCCTGAGGAGGCGGTGGTTGCATTAATTGTGCTTGATTATTATTCCTCCAACTGAAGTTCGAGTAATTTCTCCATCCTGGATTGTAAGAATTTGAAAAAGAAGAGGTGAATGGCTTTTTAAAATTGTTCATTGCATTTACTTGCTTATGCACAACTTCTTTAAAAACAGGAATATTAGGACATTCATTTGTTGAGTGTCCTAATTCATCACAAATGCCACAAAGTTCTTCATTTTTCATAGATTTGACTTCTTTTACTTTGCCTAATTCCATGGATTCAACCTTTCTTGCCAAACTAGCATACCTTGCATTTAGATCTTCTTCTTGACTAAGATGATATTTTCCTTTACCAACATTTGCAATGTTATATCTAATTGAATTTTCAGAAGGATTAGTACCATGTTAAGATTGAGAATTTTTAGCCAAATGGTTTAAATAATCTAAAACTTCTTTGGGTTCTTTATCAAGAAACTCGCCATTACACATTGTTTCTACAAATTGTTTGATTTCAGGTGTTAAACCTTCATAAAAGAAGCTCATAGTCTGCCATTTTTCAAAACCATGATGTGGGCAAGAATTTAACAAATCTTTAAAATATTCCCAACTTTGAAAATACGCTTCATTTGAATTTTGCGAAAAATTTTGGATTTGTCTTTTCAAAGCATTAGTTTTATATGTTGGAAAAAATTTCTTTAAAAATTCACTTTGCATTTCTTGCCATGTGCCAATTGATCTTGGTTTCAAAGCATTGAGCCAAGTTTTTGCTTTATCATTCAAAGAAAAAGGAAACAATTTAAGCTTAACAATCTCTTCAGTGCAATTTTGATCATTGAAAGCAATACAGACTTCCTCAAATTCTTTTAGATGTAAATATGGGCTTTCAGATTCTAAACTATGGAAATTAGGAAGTAAAGAAATCATACCTGGCCTAAATCTAAAATTATTAGCAGTGAGTGGAAAGATAAAACATGATGGACTATAATTTTGAGGTGGTTACAAATATGCACGCATAGTTCGCAATGGTTGATTTTCCTGCTATAATTGGCTAGCTGCCATTGATAGTTGTTTTGATGATAACAAACATGATGAAGATGACGATGGTGAGACCAAGTCCAAGATGCTTAAGATTAGCTCTAGGACTTAGAATCTTTTGTACGAAGCCTTACTAGATATCTCATTGATTTTGCATGAAAAGATGAAAATGGTTTTTAAATTAAATATCCCAAATTCAAATCATGGTTTTGAAAGCCTTTAAAGGTGTTGAAAGTTGTTTTTCAATAGAGGTATTCGAATACCATTTAGAGGTATTCGAATAACATCCTTCTAAACCATTTTTACACTGCTTTTAAAACAGAGGTATTCGAATACCCTTGTAGGTATTTGAATAACTTTCTTCTAAACAGTTTTTAAAATGTGTTTAAATAGAGGTATTTGAATACTCCTTTATGGTATTCGAATAACCTGTCTTTAAACTATTTTTTATAAGAAATGAAATCAGTGGTATTCGAATACCCCATAATGGTATTTGAATAACCCACGAGGCTCTGTTTTAGATTTTGAAAATGGTAGCTAATGTCTCTGCATTTAATATGGCTTTAATAGCACCCAATGGCTCTTTTCTTCATTACTCTATAAATAGAGACCTTGGGTCTCTTCTGAAAGCTGGCCAAAACCATTTGAATTATTTGTTGCTTGTGTTAAAAACGTAATTCACTATTTTCTTATTTTTTGTGCTTTTTTTGCCAAAACTTTGAGATATCCTAAGAGAGCTTCTTAGCGCTTCAAATTGTGATTATTTACTCTTTGTGAGAGTTTCTCTTCGTCTATATTCTAGTTCTTTGCAAAAAAGTGAGGTATCCCTTAGTGAAATTGTGAGGGTGAGGTATCCCTCAGTAGAAAGGTGAGGTATCCCTTATTGTAAAGAAGGTGAGGTATCCTTCAAAGGGGGTGAGGTATCCCTCTAGTAAACAGGGTGAGGTATCCCTGTTGTGTAAAGGTTGCAAGCACCTGTTTTAAGCTTGTATTGAATAGTAAAAAATCTCAAACTGTATTTCGGGGACTAGACGTAGGCCACAAGTGGTTGGTGGTCGAACCAGCATAAATATTGTGCCTGCTTTTCTTCTCTTTATCTCTTTATTTATTACAATTTATTTATTATTGTTTAATTGGTTATTTTCTGTTCTTAAGGCATTTAATCATCTTTACATTTTCATTATATTGCTTTAAGAAATTTGTGTTAAAAAGAGTTTGCGAAAAAGTTTTAATTACTCAATTCACCTCCCCTCTTGAGTACTGAAGCTACTTGGGTAACACTTGTTCATCATGTACACTTTCATTTTTAGCTCGTTGCGTTTGAATTTCATGTTCAATATATGCATCTTCAATTTCAGCTATTGTGTCAATTGTGTGCGATTGTGCTTCAAACAAATCAATATATAAAGTACCAGGATTAATTTTAACCAAACGACCAGAATTTGAATCACAATACTAATTAAGCATAAATAAGTGACATAAAATAAAAATAATAGACAAGTAGGCGGTATAAATCAGCCGTTAAATATTAAGAATGATGTGGTATAAACTAGTCATCAAATAAATATTAACAAGTAAAAAGTTAAATAATTGATAAAATAAAAAGTTAGATAGTTAGAGAGTTAATAATATACAAAAACTAAAATATAGAAAATAAAGTGCGAAAAGTAAATTTAAAATATGAAAATCGGAGAGTGGCATGAGAGCCCCCATAGAGCCCATTACACGTGCTGCAGTGTTTAAGAGTCAAAAGAAAAGAGAAGAAAAGAAGAAAGATTATTTCATTATGTTAGAAAGTAATAATAAATGACAAAAATTAAAAAGTTAAAGGACAAAAAATAAATGACGTAAATTAAAAGTTAGAGAAATGCGAGAAAAATAAATGACATAAATTAAAAGTTAGATAGCGTAAATAAATGACATAAATATAAATTTAGAAAGTTAGTAAGCATAAAGCATAAATAAAAAAAATAAAAACAGAAAGTGTAAATAAATAAAAAAATTAAAAAATGAAAATTAAAAAACGTAAAGCAAAAAAAAAATGAAAATAAATAAAAATTAAAAAGCAAAAATAAATGACATAAATATAAAAGTTAGTTAATAAGTTAGTAAGTAGTAAGTTAATTAGTAAGTTAGTTAGTAAATTAATAAATTAGTAAATTAAAAAGTAAAAAGAGTAGAGGAAGAATATACCTGTTGAAGTTTACTGACAGAAAGAGAACCACAATGAATTAGGACTTCAAATCAAGTCTCCAGCAACGGCGCCAAAAACTTGATGGGATAATTAAAAGTTTCAAACCCAAGTGCAGGTTGTTTCAAGTAGTAAATTCTCAGGAGTCCGAGGTCGATCCACAGGGAATTAATGAAGAGAAAATTATTTGAGGTATGGAGAAGATTTATCACAACACTAAAGATGATATAAGTTGTTCACAAATGAAAATGATTTGCTTGGGTTAGAAGATCCACTCTTGGTAATAAATTAAAGACAAGATTATTTTTTTTTATAACTCAATTGAAATCATACATAATGAAGGTTCCAATTGGAAGATTTAACATTCAAAGTTCAATTTAGATTAAACATGTAATCATATTATGGTTCCAATAATTATCTACTAATACTTGTAAATGGTCTCAAGCATCCACTGTGCCAACGTCTTCTCTACAATGAATCAAGATATTCGTTATACAAGAAGAGTTTCTAAATTAATCGGAAACAACATACAACACATATAAAGATCACATAAAAATATATCATTCAAGCACAAGAAGGAAATTAATCTAACCTTATTTCATTACCAAGAGCTTCACTCTTTCACCCAAGCAAGATGAAGATTTAGTTACTCATAGACAAGAAGAAAGAAAGAGAGAAGAAGATGATGATGAACATAGCTTCAATTAAGAACAATAGAAAACTACACAAAGGAAAACTAATAACACAATAGCATAAACTAAACTCTAAGCTAAGCTAACATCCTAAAATGATTAGCTTTTGCCTCCTTTTATATAGTTCAAGGAGTGCAAGAGGACAATAGAGTTGTTTGATGATGAGAAGTAAAATCAAAATAGATGATGAATGAGCTGAAATTATAGACTTTCTTGGCTCCGAAATGTCTCTGCTTTTAGCTCATGGCACGCATTAGAATTTCATCAAGTGTCTTCATGAAACTTCTAGGAAATTGTCTCAGCTTTCCAGAGACACCAAGTTTAGCCAAATCCAACAACCACAGCCCAAGATATGGCCCAATTACTGCTCATGGGTCAGGCCCAACTCCAGCACCTCTGTTCTGACTTCCAAGCCCAATATCACCTTCAATGAATTCGAACTAGCTTTTGTGTTCTTCATGAAAGTTGTACATATGGGTGTTACCTCCTACTATCAAAATCTCATAATTGTTGAACTCCTATAGCCTGAGATATAGCCTAATGAGTACATAGAGATCAAGCTGTCAGGTTCAAAACTCTAGATTTTGCTTTAACTCCAATTTGAGTTATCCAAACGTGTGTCCTTGGTCTTGAAAACAAGACCAAAATCCCATCTATTAGATATTTGTAACTCAAATTGTGGCAATTTTACTTAAGAATGCAATCAACTAAATTAATGATAATTCAAGCAATAATTTCTTCAATGATCCAAATAAGCTTAATTTTATAAAATGTGGTAAAATCAACTTAATTAAGCTAAATTAAACCTTAAGAAGCCTAGTGAGAGGATTATAAAATGAATAAAATACATTATTTTCATTTAACCTCTAATCGCTCCTCATGGTCCTACCACTGGACTATCTGTCGTCAACATAACTGATGAATGAGTGAAGGAAAGAATAGACTCTTACACTCCCTAGCCACCCTCCTGATCTGCTGGTGAATAAAATAGGCAACATCTATGACTTTGTGCTAGGGAATAGCATAAATCAGGATCGCCCAATCTCGAGTTACCTCAGATAAGTTAGTTGTAGGCAGGATATGTGCGCAAATAAAATGGTACCAGACTCGAGCCTCTGGCGTCAAACAAGCTCGTGGAAAGAATCTGGCTCTGGTAGTCTGGACACTCAATGTCCACTACACAGGCTAGGACATAGGCATGCAAATCCTAGTGGTAACATTGGCGAGATCGATGCCATCTAGGTCTACTGTAAGCAAATGAGTGTACTCATAGATAAGTGAAGAAGCCGGTAAGTTCAGTGCTGCCATGATGACTGCAGCAGAGTAGGAGACCTGTCCTCCCCATACAGCAATAGTAGTAGTGTTTGGGCCATTGATCTCGATGTTCACATAGAATTCACAAACCAATGGAAGCAACGCAACCTCTGGATGTTGTGCAAATTTACCCCAGCGATGGTGGCGAATGGTCTGATCAATATCCTTAGGGGTGGCCTCCATGAAGGAGAATCCTCGCTCTGTCGTCATTGGTTTGGAAACCACTGTGGCATACCGCTCAGTAGCCTCTGCTGAAATGAATCTCCTCTCATCAAAGGGAGGAGGGGGAGATGGCTCCCTGGTTCTTTGGCTAGAGGAACCACGTTGTCTTTTGGGACCCATAATACTTGAAAAAGAATTGCAAACAGTCAAAATTAAGTAATTAGCAATATTAAGCATAATAAAACTTGCAATTTTGGAAAATTTTGGACAATTCAAGGCCACACGCTGCGGCATTTATACCCACGCCGCGACATTCAAAATGTTCATATCAATGCTGCAACATTCATAGAACATGTCGTGGCATTCAAGCAATTTCTACATTACGCCACGACATTAATAGGACTTGTCACGACATTCATACAAATTCAACATTGTTAAAAGATGAATCAACGAAAATTTCATTTCGGCGCATACTCAACCCAAACCTAGAAATTACCCCAAAACAGGCCAAATCTTGCATCCCAGGCAGAATAACTAACCCTAAACTACATAAAAACAAAAAAACACCTATCTTATTACATATATTCCTAATAACAATGAGGAAACAAACACAAAACAAATAAAATAAATTAAAAAATAAAATAAAATAATATACTAATAATAAATAAACATAAATACAACATACCTTGAACAGATTTATGAAATGAACACAAAGGAGTTGGAAAACATGAGAATGAGGGAGAAAAGCACATAAAGAAAATTGAAGGAATCAAGCATGGAAAATAGGAGGAAATAGGGGATGCACGAACCGTCACGGTGTTTAACCCCAAATGACACATCGCGCCACGACGTTAAGCTTACAATGCCGCGACGCCCATTAAATAAATAAATGCTATTTATTTATTTATTTTATTTAGGACATCGCGACATAGACATTCCTCATGCCGCAGTGTTATACTCACTAATACTTAGCCTAATAAGGCCTCACGCCGCAGTATAGACAAGTTTCACGCCGCGGCGTGATAGGTTAGGATGCAAAATTCTATAGCAACATGAGTTCTGTCAGGACATATGGCCAAAATAGGTCTCTAACACCAATAAAACATGCCCAAAAGGTCAAATAATAGTTTGTATAACAAAAACTTAGTCAAACTACAAAATCAACATATTAAAGACTTAAAACTCAAAATATTAACATTTGAGTTTCATCCCAAAAAAAGCCTTATTTATAGTCCTGACAGGACTTTGTAGATATCAAGTTGGAGCTATTAAAGTAAGAAAGGTCTTCCGCCGATAATTTTCTCCTTCAAAATAAGGTTTTAGGTGCTGGCCGTTAACCTTAAAGCTTAATGATCCATCCAGTGGAGCTATCTCCGCTGCTCCTTGGGGAAACACCTTTATCACAACAAATGGTCTCGACCACCTTGATTTGAGTTTTCCAGGAAAAAGCTTGAGCCTGGAATTGTAAAAGAGAACTTGCTAGCCTTGTAACACCCCAATTTTTAGAAAATGTACCGAATGTACTGTTTGCTGTTTTTCAAGCTTTCGTGTGAATGACCGTTGTGTCCCTATTTTACTGTTTCTCGATTTCTACATGAAGTACAAATACGTTTATACAGGCTCAAATTTTATTTGGTCTTTTTTCACGTAATTTGTTTTTAGACGGTAAAATAAAAGTTTTTTCGAATCTCTTTTTAATAATTTTTCTCGGAAGATATACAGACAATTAATACTGTCAACTCTGTAATTTTATTTGAACTTTTTGGATGATTAGCTACGTTGTGGAAAAAATAGAAAAATGACCATTACGTCCCGAACGTGCTCATCTTTGTACTGTCTTTTTTTGCTGTTTTTAATTGTTTTCTACTTGATTTAGTGTCCAATTTACTGTCTGTGATTTTATATGGACTTTTTGTGTGATTTGCTACTGGGCGGGAAAATAATATTTTTTCAGACCCAGAAAATCTATTTTTAATTATTCGAGAGGCGGGGGATCTTACTAAACCCAATTCGAATGAGCCTAAAATTAATCTTTTAATTTTTAGGATTTAACTCACAAATAAAATAATTTTGTATTATTATAATATTATTTTATTAATCAAGATAATTTAGTGACAAATTGATCCGAGAAATGTTTTATGAACCCACGTTTAGCTAAACCAATTAACTTAGTAGCTTAATTAAACATGATTAGTGGAGGAATATTCTTGAACATGATGATAAGGCTTGATGACTAGGTTATTAGTGACTAAGCATGGTGACTAAGGCTAATGACTAGGTTAGGAGCAACCAATAGGAAACAAGCTTTCTAATCAAGGCTTAATCTTGACCTTTGATGCATCCAAGGGCTTGGATGAAGCCAAGCAAATGTCCACCTTGCATGGCTTGAAGTCTACGGCCATATGGCTTTGGGAGGACCAAAAATCTCTTCTCTTTCATGCAAATTCTCTCTTCTCTCTCATCCAAGAACCCTAAACACCATTGATGCTTTTCTTGTGAAGCATTCGGCCAAGCCAATACCTACACCATCCAACCACCTAAAATTTCATCTAACCAAGTTTTCTAAACCTAAACACAATCCTAAGAACATCTCTAGTTGGGAGTTCTTGCAAATTCCTTCATTTGAAGCTTGAAAACCTACTTGGAAGATTCAACCAAGAAGGTGAAATTTCTAGTTTTTCTTTTCTAAACTCTTTTTCAAAGTTCTAAACCATGTTTTCTCCATGGTTTAAGCTCTCTTTCTATGGTTAGTAACTTGTAGATTTTGTTTAAGCTTGTTAGGTTCTTGAAGGAGGAAAACCGAAACTCTAGGAGGAGTGAAAGAATCCTTTTGTCTTCATTTAAGGTAAGAGGAAGACAAATCTTATCATCTATGGATGGTGGTAAGAAGATGGAGTGTGGTTTGGTGATTGTAGAATCCATAAGGATTCATTTGTGTGGTTGTTAGTAGCTTGTTAATATGGTTGTGTATTTGTTAATAGCTTTCCTATTTGTTGTTTGTAATAATTTGCATGTCTACAAGCTTTAAATTGCATGTCTACAAGCTTTGATTTAGGTTATATGTGTTAGAAATATATTGCATGTGTTAGAATTGCATGATAATGTATAGGATGTGAATAACATGTTAAGGATTGCATGAGTGTTCCAAAGAACACAATCCTAAGGCTCACGGCCATGGACACAAAGGGAGAACCAAAATGTTCTCATATTTTTCCTAAATTGAGATTTAATTAATCTAGGAGAATTAACAAGTTATTACATTGTTTAGATTAGGGAAAATGAATTTGGAAATCAAATAGCATAAATTTCTAAGTTTCAGCCAACATGCCAAACCAAGTATCCATGGTTTCTAAAATTAAATCCAAACCTTTTCTAAGTATAAGAATGCAATATGTGTTAAAAAGAATTTTTCTAAAATGAGTTTTAAGGAAAAGAATCAATTAGAAATAAGTTTGAGAACTTAGAACTAATGATTTTGTTATTAGAAATGAAATACAAGAACTTTCAAAAATTTCTAACATATAGCTCATGTTGTATTTTGAAGCATGTTAGTAGTTTTCAAAGGAATTAATTTTATGGTTTAAAAACTTAATAAACATTGTATTTTTACGGTAAAATTAGGAAACCATTAATATAATTTTCTAAGCAAAATACTTTGTCAAATTTTAGTAAAAATGGACAAATAAGATAGAAAAGATGTCCAAAAGACAATATTTACGGTATGAAAAATATTATACGTAGCTTAAAAGTATTATTTATTATTTCTGTTTATTTAAACAGTAATTTTTAAGGAATTCGGTCAAGAAAATAATTTAAAAATCTTACGCGATTGAGAAAACGTATTAAAAATCATACGCGATTTTGAAAACAGAAAAATATATTTACGCGATTTCAAAATGTTTATAAAAACGACGAGATTGTGAAAACGCGATAAAATTTCTACGCGATTGACCGAAACAGTATTTTTCTGGATTTCTGTATTTTTCCGTTGTCGGGCTATGAGGTGAACTCAGTACAGAGCTTTGAGACAAGATTTGTCCAAGGGGGACTTACAGTATATTTTTGCCATTGAGGGCATATATTTTTATACCTTGAGGGTATTCTCGGTAATTTATCAATTTTTGGTGAATTTTGGTTGACGAGGTGAATCACATCGTGTTGTCGATACGATAAACGTAGTGTGGTTCATTGTTCTAATGAACTTGGAGACATTAGTGTACGGGATTCCATATAATGGACGGTTGGTAGTTTATTTGGGCCGTAGTAACCGATAATTAAAACACTAATGGACTCGACACGCACTATATTTAATCGAGATTTGTAAAGTCTAGTAGTACATTTGCCCGTAGTGTCACGACGTGAGACAATGAACTACACCACGCCCGGATGGTAAATTCCTCAGTGATGTGGAGCTATAAACGCAACGTATGACCGCGGAATAGTTGGTGGGCAGCCGTGGTACTAATAGATTTTTGCGAGTCATTCCTCCGATATCCGTGGTATCCGTATTGTTTAGCTCCATGGAGTAGGAACGTGTCATATTTCATATGAGTATATCCGGAATCTTATTTTATTTTATCTGTCTATTTTTATCTCGATTAGTATTATGAGGATTATTTATCTGTTCTATTATTTTATCTCGTGATGTTTTATTTTATCTCGTGATATATTATGTGTCATTATGATAATTAAATCTTTTCTTTATTCTCATTATCGATTTCGTTATAGCTTTTCATATTGCATGAATTGTATAACTGTTGTTTGACGTTTTCTTATTTACCATGTTTGTGATGATTTTAGATTGTCTTACCTCTTTTCTGTATTGTGTATATTTCTTGTATATTTATTTTACGCGGTAAAAAGTTTGACGAAGAGGAAGAGGAACACCTTTTGAGGTTACTCAGCCCTCGAGGAGAGGAAGATCAAAAGCCGACGACCAGTTTGACGATCAAGAACCATCTGATCATCCATATCCATTGAATTGATTAGTTTTGGTATGGCGGTGCCTGGATTTTTGGGGTTCGTGACTCTCGAGTTTCACGGTGGATCGTTAGCTTGGCATCTGCGAGGAGACCGAGACTCTGTGACGTATGTAGGACAGCTGACGGTGACCTTACGTCAACAGTTTGATGGAGAGCCGGTTATGACTACTAGTGTATTTTTACATTTAGAGTTACCTTTATCCATTAGGCGTCATTGGGGTGGTGTTTCCACTAAGCCTAGTGAGATGACACTCGTATCGACTGCGCGGTCTCATGTCCGCCGAGTGTCGAGGCATCCTGGGTATTTATCTTCTGATGAGTTTCCGAGAAAATAGATCCATCGAGGAATAAATATTTACGATGTGTATTTTTGGGCGCGTCTCGTATGTATATATATTGACTCTTTTTGTTTTGATTTTATCTTGTTTCGTTTAAATATTTATAGTTGTAGTTGTAAATTATTTGTATAACTTATAACTTGGAACATATGTATACTATGAGTGATGTTGTTCTGTTTATTTTATGTTTTTCGCATTATTTTATTTTTAATAATCTGTTTAACAGGAATTATTTTACGATCCATATTATTATGTAATAAATGTTTTACAACTTGGGTAGATTTTATTTATTTTCTTTATATATGTGACATCCTCCAAAGGGGTGTTACAAGCCTTCTGCAAATCTTTTCTGGACAATCTTCTTGTCATATCAGTATTTAACTTTCTACTTGTACACTTTTACATTCTCATAGGCTTGCAACCTAAATTCGTTTGACTCATTAAGTTACAAAAGCCTTTTCTCACCGATAGCTTGTAAATTGAAGTTGAGTTGCTTTATTGCCTAATAAGCACTATGCTCAAGCTTAACCAGCAAATGGCATGCCTTCTCAAATACCAACTTGTATGGAGATAACCAATGGGGTCCTTGTAAGCAGTCCTGTAAGCTTACAGTGCGTTATCTAGTTTCCTCGATCAATCTTTTCTGGTTGGACACATTGTCTTTTCCAAGATTCGCTTTATTTCGTGATTGGATACCTCCACTTGCCCACTTGTCTGTGGGTGATAAGTAGTGGCAATCCGATGTGTTACCCCATACTTGGCTAGGAGGGCTTCAAAATACTTATTGTAGAAATGTGACCCTCCGTCACTGATTATGGCCCTAGGTGTTCCAAACCTGGTGAAGATCTGTTTTCTCATGAAGCTAATCATTACCCTTGAATCATTGGTAGGAAATGCACAAGCCTCCACCCACTTGGACACGTAGTCCACAACCACTAGTATGTACAGATTCCCAAAGGAGGGAATAAAAGGGCCTATGAAGTCAATGCCCTAAACATAAAAAATCTCAACCTTAAGAATGGAGTAAAGGGGCATCTTATTCCTCCTTGATATTTTTGTAGATTTCTGACACCGATCACATATTTGCACATGAAAATGTGCATCCTTAAATAGTAATCGCCAATAAAAGCCAGACTGAAGCACCTTTTCAGTCGTCCTCTCACCACTGTAGTATCCACCATATGGAAAAGCATGACATTGGTTTAGGATCTAGTCCACTTCCTCCATAGGTACACACCTCATCAATATCTGGTCAGAACACTATTTAAACAAAAATGGCTCATCCTAGATGTAGTGCCTCACATCATACAAGAATTTCTTCTTCTGGAGAGAGGTTAGATCAGGTGGCAACACACCACCCATAATGTAATTCACCATGTCAACATACCACGGACATAATTGAGCGGTGGTTGCAAAAAGCTACTCATCAGGAAATGTTTCCCTAATTGTGATCGGTTCAACTTAGCATTCTTCATTTTCAAGTCTTTAAAGGTGGTCTACTACTTGATTTTTAGCACATTTCTTATATCTGATCTCCAGATCAAACTCTTGTAAAAACAAAACCCACCTAATCAATCGTGGTTTCATGTCTTTCTTGCTCACTAAGTACTTTATTATAGAGCGATCTGTATACACAATCACCTTAGTCCCTACCAAGTAAACTTAAAACTTATTAAACGCAAACACAATTGCCAGCAGCTCTTTTTTCATTGTTGTGTAATTCAGTGGGGCATCATTAAGTGTTTTGCTTGCATAATAAATGGAGCGAAACACCTTGTCTTTTCTTTGCCCTAACACTACACCCACAACATAATCGCTGACATGAATCATCAAAGGTAATTACGGTAATAAAACCAGTTTCTTCTTCAACTCCTCAAATATAACTTGACATGAATCATCAAAGGTAAACTGGATGTCTTTCTCTAACAGGTTGCAAAGAGGCTTGGCTATCTTCTAAAGTCTTTAATAAACCTCCTATAGAAACTCGCAAGGCCAAGAAAATTACGGATTCCTTTTACTGAGTTAGGCAGAGGAAGCTTGTCAGTCACATTAATCATTACCTTGTCCACCTCCATCCCTTTTATAGAAACCTTATGGCCAAGAACTATACCTTCGTGGACCATAAAATGACACATTTCCTAATTCAAGACGAGGTTGGTCTCTTCACACCTTTTTAGCATGGATGATAAGGTCTGCAAACAGCTATTGTAATCATCCCCAAATACAGAAAAGTCATCCATAAACATCTCAAGGCCATGCTCAACCATATCAGCAAAGATGACTACCATGCAATGTTGAAAGGTTGTAAGAGCACTGCATAGCCCAAAAGGCATCCTTCAGAAAGCAAATGTAACATAAGGACAAGTGAATGTTATCTTCTCTTGATCTTCAGGTGCTATGGCAATTTGGTTATATCTAGAATAACCGTCTAAGAAGCAGTAATAGGTCTTTCTTGCCAGTCTATCCAACATCTGGTCTATGAAAGGAGCGGAAAATGGTCTTTTCGGGTGGCCTTGTTTAATTTGCGGTAGTCCAAGCATACCCTCCAACATGTAACCTTTCGTGAAGGGATGAGCTCATTGTTTTCATTGGTGACTACCTTCATGCCACATTTCTTAGGAACGCATTGAATTGGGGATACCCAAAGGCTGTCAGAAATAGGATAAATAATACTTGCATCCAGCCACTTGATTATCTCTTTCTTCACAACTTCCTTCATAATTGGATTCAGCCTCCTTTAGTGCTCCACCACCCCACTCTGATTGTTCTCTAACAAGATCTTGTGCATACAGATGGAGGGGCTAATGCTTTGAATATTGGCAATAGTCCATCCAATAACATGCTTGTATTTCTTGAGCACACAGAGAAGTTTTTCCTCTTGATCATCAGAGAGGGATGATGATATAATTACCGGCAAAGTGGATGTTGCTCCCAAATAAGCATATTACATATGGTTAGGCAGATGCTTTAGCTTAAGCCTTGTAGGTTCCTCAAACTGCCTCTTTAGTTGCATCGGACTCCAAAGTTTCTAACTTGGGCGACCTATATTGCCTAGGGATTGCATCCAGTCGCTTGATGAAATTAGATACATCATCCCTAGAATCTTCATCATCCTCAGTTGATGAAGTCAATGCCAAAGTAAGGGGGTCTTCAGGATTATTGGCTTGAAATGCATCATTAATGATACTATCCAATAAACCTATATAAGAACTCTCTTCATGATCTTGAGGAAACTTAATTGCTTTGAAAATGTTAAATGTTACCTCTTGATCTTGAACTCTCATAATCAATTCACCATTTTGGATGTCTATGAGTGTTCTTCCTGTGGCTAGCAATGGTCTGCCTAGGATCAATGGTACCTTTTGATCCTTTTCCATATCCAGAATAACAAAGTCCGCAAGGAATATGAACTTGTCCACTTTCACAAGGACATCCTCCATAATTCCCTTTGGATATGTATATGAACGATCAGCTAGCTAGAGGGTTACTGATGTAGGCTTGCATTCCCCCAACCCTAACTTCTGGAATATAGATATAGGCATGAGATTAATGCTTGCCCCCATATCATACAACGATTGGCCCAAAAATTTCTCTTCTATAGCACAAGGAATTGTAAAGCTCCCTGGATCCTTCAACTTATGGGGAAGCTTTTGTTGCAAGACAACACTGCATTCTTCAGACAATGCTACTATTTCAAACTCACCTAGCTTACGTTTCTTGGATAATATATCCTTCATAAACTTTACGTAACTGGGCATTTGTTCTGATGCTTCAGCAAAAGGGATATTTATATGAAGTTTCTTGAAAACTTCCAAAAACTTCTTAAACTGAACATCCATCTTGTGATTGATATGCTTACTTGGAAATGGTAAAGGATGTATATATGGCTTTTCCATTGTCTTCTTGTCCTCTACCTTCTTGCCTTCCACTTTCTTGTGGTCAACTTCTTCATTCTTTGCTTCATCCTCACCTACCTCTTCCTAGTTTTTTCTCTCTTTGTCCCCATCCTCTAGCAGTTTCTCTTGGGATTTCCCTATATGTCCTTCCCACTCCTTAGTGAGATGACCTTATAATGCTCATTTGAGGCACCCTTCAGATTATTAACTGATCACTTAGGAAGGTGCCTGGGGCCCTATTATTAATGGTGTTAGCCAACTGCCCTACTTGAATTTCCAATGCTCTCATTGAAGCCGTTTGGCTTTATAATAAAGAGTCGTTCTTTGCTAAATGAGCATCTATCTTTGTCATGAAAAAATCAATTTTTACCATTAATTGCATAAACATATCTTCCAAAGAGGGCATTTTATCCTGCATTGGTTGTCTAGACTAGGAGGGGAATCCAAGAGGATTGTACGGTCGCTCAGCTCCAAGTGCTGAAGAAGAGGCTCCTTGATTATCCCTCCAAGAGAAGTTTGGATGGTTCCTCCACCCATGATTATATTGATTCGTGTATGGGTTATTCTGTTGTGATCAGTAGTTTCAGAGGTGGTAGGGCACTTATCACTTGAGTGATTGTGACCACATTTGTCACACAACGCAAATGGGCTCTAGTGAGAATGTCGACCCATACTATCCATCTTACTTGCTAATGATGCAACTTGAGCTGACAACGAGGTTAATGCATCTATATCTGGCACTCTAGCTACCCTCTGTGGAATGTTTCTTGTCGAAGGCCATTGGTAGTTATTAGTAACCAATTCCTCTAACAATTGAAAAGCTTCATCAAAAGTTTTACTTAACAAAGAGCCTCCAACATGCTCTAGTGAGAATGTTGACCCATACTATCCATCTTGCTAATGATGCAACCTGAGCTGACAACGAGGTTAATGCATCCACATCTTGCACTCCAGCTACCCATCTTGCACTCTAGCTACCCTATCATTGAAGCCATTTGGCTTTGTATCAAAGAGTCGTTCTTTGCTAAATGAGCATCCATCTTTGTCATGAAAGAATCAGTTTTTACCATTAACTGTATAAATATATCTTCCAAGGAGGGCTTTTTATCCTGCATTGGCTGTCTGGACTAGGAGGGAAATCCAAGAGGATTGTACGGTCGCTCAGCTCTAAGTGCTGAAGAGGAGGCTCCTTGATTATCCCTCCAGGAGAAGTTTGGATGGTTCCTCCACCCATGATTATATTGATTTATGTATGGGTTATTCTGTTGTGATCGGTAGTTTCAAAGGTGGTAGGGCACTTATCACTTGAGTGACTGTCACCACATTTGTCACACAACACAAATAGGCTCTAGTGAAAATGTTGACCCATACTATCCATCTTACTTGCTAATGATGCAACCTGAGCTGACAACGAGGTTAATGTATCCACATCTTGTACTCCAACTACCCTCTGTGGAGTGTTTCTTGTCAAAGGCCATTGGTAGCCATTAGCAGCCAATTCCTCTAACAATTAAAAAGCTTCATCAAAAGTTTTACTTAACAAAGAGCCTCTAACGGCCATATCCACATTTGGATGATGTTGTGGTAACAAGCCATTGTGAAATGAATACACTTGATGCCATGGTGGAAACAACTGAAAAGCTTCATCAAAAGTTTTACTTAGCAAAGAGCCTCCAACGGCCGCATCCACATTTGGACGATGTTGTGGTAACAAGCCATTGTGAAATGAATACACTTGATGCTATGGTGGAATTGCATGGTGTGGGCACCTCCTTAGCAGATCCTTGTACCACTCCCAGGCTTCGTGCAAAGATTCAAATTCGATTTGGGTGAATGATTTCTTTGCAGTCTTGGGAGGGAAAAAGTATTTGTTTAAAAATTTTGTACATATCTCTGACCAAGTCATTATGGATCCTGCTAGTAGAGATTGCAACCAGCTTTTGGCTTTGTCTTGTAAAGAGAAGGGAAAGAGCTTTAGACGAATAACATCTTTAGAAACACCATTGTGCCTAAATGTGTTGCATATCTCCAAGAAGTTTGAGATATGTGCATTGGGATCTTTATTGGATAAGCCACCAAATTGAACAGAGGTTTGGATCATTTGAATTATAGCAGGCTTTATCTCAATGTTATTAGCTCTGATGGCTGGCCTCCTAATGCTCGATTGCAAGTTGTCCATTTGAGGGGTTGCGAATTCCCTTAAGGGTCGTGTTTGATTGTGCTCATCAGCCATCTTGCAAATTCCTGAAATAATAAAAGAATTGAGACTTAAATTAATATACACAAAAAGAAATTTAGACTAGAACTAATTAAACTCGTTGTTAATATTAACTCTACTAATATTAAGTCGTTATCCCTTGTAACAGCACCAAAAACTTATTCGCTCTTTTACTTACCGCAAGTGCACGAGTTGCACTTGTAAAATAGTTAAGAGTCAAATATCGTTCCCATGAGAATAATTGCTAATTCAGAGCTAACTATTAACTAATAGTTTAATAATTTCTATATAAGAACATTCAAATTAAAAGAGTTGTGTTTAAACTAATTCAAAAAATTAAAAGAATTGGAATTAAAGTTAATAATTAGAGAATAGGGAATCCTTCTTCACCTCCCACTTCAATTGGTAACAAGTAATCCTTATAAGCAATATAAACGATATGATTAGGTTAGCTTGAGAATCTGATTTAGTTAACAGCCTATATCTAGGTCAATCAACCCTGTTTTAATTACCTAATTCACTATGTTTCCATGAGAACTAAAGTAAAATCCACTCATTAAGATCTATTCTCAATCAATTACTATGCATGGCTAAGAGGTATATGTTTATCTCATTAGCAAATCAACTTATTCAAACCAATTGAATGAAATCAAACATGTATTAGCTATACATATAACCTCAAATCCAAATTCCAGTGTTTAGGTTCATTAGATTTTATCAAATCACTTAAAAGCTGATTAAACATTCAAGAGCATTAAGCACTATATGATTGAACTAAACCAAATCATATATATAAACTCAAAGTATCACAAAATCACTTAATATCCATAAGAGGATCCTAAGAAAACCCTACACATAGCTTAGCTAGCCATGAAGCATGAAAATAGAGCAAAATACATCATGTTCATCGAAAAGAGATGAGGAAGTAAAAGAAAAAGAAGAGAAAGCTCAATGGTGATGATCCTCTAAGCTGAAGATAGCCTTCAATGTTGGTTACTTTGCTTCCTTTCAGTCTAAAGTATGAAACCCTAGTAGTAACTGTCAAATAGTATAACCTCTCTCCCAATGAAAATTAATGCAACAGTATTTATAGGGTTCAGAAAACAGAGTCATGTTGCGGTATTAAACTACCTACGTCGCAGCGCGTGTTCAAATTAGGTCACCACGCCATAGCATTCATTACCTCATGCTGCAGTGTGCAAAACACAAAGCTCTCTGTTTGAAGCAAGGGATGCACCACGCTGCAGCATGGATATGTCTGCGCCATGACGTGATAAGCTGATCCTTGCACTTGGCTTTTTCTTGCAATGTTGGTCCAAATATTCTAAGTTTCACTTGGTTGGATCCTTTCCTGCCATAGAAAAATTACCAATTTAATGATATGTGCAAATGTACTTAATCTATCAAAGAATCAGAAACATTTTCATAGAATCATAATGGAAGACATCGAGATTGAATTATATGAATATGAAGCTAAAGTCTTCCATTCATGCTTCAAAATAAGGACTCAACAATCAATATAGTACATATATAGTGCATAAATAACTACAATCAGTATAGTGTGAAACCCTAACGATGACTTCCACTCACAATCTGCCACGTGTCTCCTAAAAGCTGCAAACAATAGGTGAAACAACTCTAGTCGCAGACAAAGTGTTGTAGACAAGCCAAGCATCAACCACCCTATGGATACTACCACGAATTGTGTAATATCCTAATACAAATATCTATTTATATTCTTCATTTGTAAAGATAAATAATACTAGTCATGCTACTTCTAACTTAAGCAACATTCTAACCCATAACATTTATACAAATAATTATGCAGAGCCATAAAGAAAAAAGTCATTCATATATACATAAATAGCCTTAAAAAGACAAAAAGTTATACATATAACTTTATACAACTCAAAGTAAAAATATACAAGAGTTGCTCACGAAATATATAAACTAAAACTATCTAATCTTGTTGCTTTTTCTTCTTTTTTTTTTTCCCTTTGGAAAGGTCTTGACCTACTTATTCCATGAAACACAAGATGGGGTGAGAATATGAAAATTCCCAGTAATCAAATATATATCTCATGACAATATTATAAAAATACACAAAGGTAAATTTATAAACTATAAACTTATTAACATATTATCGACATTGAACAACTACCCATATAATTATAAAACATCACTGTTACTTGGCAAGTGCTTATCTCACTCATTTGCCAAACATATGACTTAACTCATCCCAATATCCTTGGTAATAAGTTTGTCTCACTTTACTACCTTTTACATGAGTACTTTTCTCACTCCTCATGTTTTTGACAAAAAGCTTAATTCACTACTTTGTCTTAGGTAGAGTGCTTATCTCATTCCTCTACCATCTATGGTAAAATGTTTTACTCACATCTTTACCACCACAAGGTACTTCTCTTGCTCCTTTGTCTCACAATTTCATCCTTAGCAAAGTGCTTATTCACTCCTTTGCAAGGTCAAGGGGACTCCATTTTAACTCAACTTGATAAGACAATAAAGCATTTCTTTAATAACTAGTATATTTAACACAACTTTAATTACAAGAGAGTAAATCATGCATCTATGATAAGTGGAACTTTCTTATCAAACTTGTATCTAGCATACCATATTATCACACTACAAGTGGTATCACAAGTGATAGTAAGGTGATTGTGGTCTTAGGCACATTCTCATAAACTATTTCACACCCCCTTGGGTGCCTAAAAACTACAACTTGTACATATATGCTAAATGGCTATTTCCATGGTGAAATACCCCTAAAGATGTCTTAACATACCTTAGAAAACATATATGAGGAATCCCAGCTAATAGGGAACTCTATTTCAATAAGATAAAAATCTTGTGAAAATCTAGACTAGGCGTTAGGGCGCCAGCTACCCAGCACCTAAGCGCTGGTAAGGTAGAACACTTGCCCTATTTCCCTATCTCTAGGCGCTCAGGCACCCAGCTTGAGCGCTTGGGACCTTAAGAGGCAGAAACTTCTAGACGATGAGCGCTCAGGCGCTCAATCCTAGCTCCTAGGCGCTAGTCGCGCATAACAGATTTTGTAGAATTTGGTCATTATTCCATTGGGAACAAACTAACTTCTAACCATCCAAAGACAGTTCCTAAGTGAATTTTAGCATCACTGACACCCTCTAAACATATTGTAGCACTCATACAACCTATTGGCTCTCTTAGGCATAGATTTAGGGTCAAAACCACACCTACACATACCCATTTTACTAAGTTCCTTTTGAAGGAACCAAATGGTTTTGTCTAAAGACAAAGATGGCTACCTTGCTCTTACTAAGCTGAAAATAGCTAATTTCAACCATTGAAAGGAAGAACTAAGCAAAGAAATTAGATTAATCAAAGAGTTGATGAAGGAAATAAATGAGATTAAATAGTTAGACACCCATACCTCAATGGTATAATGGATGATCAAAACTTGGATTTGCCGTTTGCTTCCCTCTCCTTTCTTTCCTCTTCTTTCTCCTATTTTCTCCTGTTTTCTACTTTGCCCTCTGTCGCTGCTATTTTTGCTACACTTCCACGGGTGAGAGAGTGAGAAATAGATGAGAATGAGTGAAGAAATATCAAGGAGAAGTCAACATAAAAGGCTAAAACATAGGTGACTTAAAACACCTGAGATATTTAGCTGGGAACTTTATATCTATAAAGAACACTTAAATTTTACTAGATTAAGTCTCCTAACTTCCATAGGTATTAGAATAAATCCTAAGATCATTTAAATCCTAGTTTTTACCATTTTTTTATTTTTTCATATCTGCAACTAGTCAATCCGGCATTGAAACACACTCTCAATATGCTTAAAAATACTAAACTAACTCTGATTATCCTTAAATTTTAACTACATCATTTTCCACCTATTTGTGACCCAGAAACAAATTCTCTAGATTTATTTCCCTCAACTTATCAATTTATGCTACTATCTGATTAATTTTAATCTACTTTTCATATTCTAGGTTGCAACAAAGTATCTAAACTAACTCAATTTGTCACAAAAATAAGCAAACATGCCAAGTAAGTGTTATGCTACGTTTGTAACCATAAACAAATCTAATATGCTAAAAAGAAGATGTTACATTTCTCCCCGCTTTTTTAAAAATTTGACCCCAAAATTATTTACCTCAAATAAAAAACTCTGGGTAGTCTTGCTACATGAGGGATTCAAGCTCCTATGTAGCCTCCTTGCTGTCTGCTCCACCCTATGTAACCTTCACTAGAGGAATCTACTTACTCCTAAACTTTTTGACCCCTCTTTCTATAATCCTCACTGGTTGTACTACATAAGACAAATTATCTCTTAATTGTACAGATTCATTTCTTACGATGTGTGAAGGATCCATATTGTACTTTCTAAGTTGAGATACATGAAAACATCGTGAAGGTTTGACAAACTGAGAGGAATGGCTATCTAGTAGGCTACAAGACTAACTCTCTTAAGAATTTGGTAGGGACCAATGAAACAAGGGTTTAACTTCCTTGTTCTCGATGCTCTACCAATTTCTGTTGTAGGAGAGACTCTCAAGAAAACATGTTCTCACTCTTCAAACTCTAGAGGTCTTCTCCTTCTATTAACATAACTTTTTTGCCTACTTTGAGCTATAGACATCCTATCTCTGATCATTATGATTTAGTCTGAAGTCTACTGTACTAATGCAGGTCCTAGGATAGCTTTCTCTCCAACCTCATACCAACACAATGGTGACCTACACTTCCTACCATAAAGTGCTTTATACGGTGTCATTCCTATGCTGGTATAGTAACTGTTGTTATAGGAAAATTTCACTAAAGGAAAGATTCTATCACAATTACCTTGTTGATCTAAAACACATACTCTAAGCATATCCTCTAGGGTATAGATAATTCTCTCTGACTTCTCATATGTTTGTGGGTGGTATGTTGTACTAAGGCTTAGCCTAGTCCCGAAGGCCTTCTGCAAAGCTCCCCAAAATCTAGATGTTAATCTAGGATCTCTATCTAAAACTATACTAAGGGGAATTTCTTGTTATTAGTTATAGCAACCATCACCTAAGAGGGGGGGTGAATTGGGTGATCATAGATTTTTAAAACAACTTTGAGAAATTATACATTTTGATATTTTCAATCAATATATGCAGCGGAACATGCATAACAAAGGTATAATTATTATAGATTACTCAAATACAACTTGGATTAAAGATAAATCAAGCAAATAAGCTAGATATCAAGTTCAACTCAAGCATATATAATTAAAGTACAAATGTAAAGAGAGAGTTGAGAAAAGTAAACATAAGGATTTATCATGGTTCAGCCACCCTTTGTGACCTACGTCTAGTCCTCAACTGAACTACTTGAGATTTTCCACTAAACCTTCAAGCTTGAATAAGTGCTTGAAAACCTTTACAACCAAGAGCACTCAACACACCTCTGGGATGCCTCACCCTTTGTACTTGAGCCTCAAAATAGAGATATCTCACCCTTTACAACTTTAGAGGGATACTTTACCCTCTTTACAAAGAAGGGATACCTCACCCTTTTTTATAGGAAATCAAAGAAATATTAAATGATAAACTCTCAAAAGAGTAGATATTACAAACTGAAGCTCAATGAATATCAATGAATCATATACTAAAGCTCAAAATAGGGGTTTATGAGAAAATAGAGTTAAAACTCTTGTTTAATGCTCAAGAAGCTTTCTCAGATTGATTTCCAACTGTTCTTTAATGCCCAAACGCTTGTATTTATAGCCTAATGTATTTTACCCAGAGAACCGATTATTGAAGTTTCATAACCAGTTATTTGGTTTCTAATAACCGGTTATTGAAATCCCCTAACCGGTTATGGGCTTTTAAAAATAGAAGCCTATGCTTCTGACTTGGTGAATAATCGGTTATGGATATTCCATAATCGATTATTGCACCATGTTCTTGACCAAAGGACATTTAAAAACCATAACTTCTTTGTTACTCAATTGTTTAAAACAAACGACCACTCATTTGAAAGATTATTGAGTCTACTTTCATATGAAAGAAGTTTCAAAAGAAGACTCAGAATATTTTGAAAGATATGGTCAAAATACTAACCAAGGGTTAATTTTACAAAACACAAACTTGACAAATTTTCATAGATTTGAACTACTACCAAGACTAGCTTTCCAAAAATAGTCTGTTGGTAATTTTAACAAGTAAGCAACACTTGTAAAGATTTTAAAAACATATTTGAGCTTAGTGTGATTCCTATTTACCTTTGCAAAAGATCTAAGCCCTATAAGCTAAACTTGAAGATCCTTGGGACTTGATCTTTTGCTTTCTTGTTGCAATGCTCACTCACTCTTGGTACTTGGACTATCCTTCAAAGTGTTACTCACTTAAAACAAACATAGTTAGTCCAAGTTCATAATTCAATATTTTCGTATGCATAATTGATAAATGTATAACTCTAATTAGTCTAATATGCATATAAAAATTTCATAAACATATCCAAATAAGGCATTTATCAATTACTAATGGATATGCTCTATATAGGATGCAACAAAGAACACTTTGCACATTTTCATTTAAATAGAGTCAAATTCAATATTAATTTAATACTACTCATATAACATATTATTGGATATATTTTATAAAATATGCTATAATGAATATGCATGATTCTTATATGAAATATAACAAGATGGAGTACATGATCATGCATGATCCAATATAATTTTTTAAGCATATCTATGTAGCATAAATATCATTCTTTTTGTCTTGTGTTTGTCATCATCAAAACTTAACATATTAAACCATTGGGGCAAACTTATTTCCACAATGCATAGTGCATTGCATATTGTAGCTCATCATAGGAAGGACTATAATTTAGTTTAGAGTTATTTACCTCAAAGTCCTTTTTAGTCATATAGGAAGTAGTTTCGATTTCTAGCATACTTTGGCTCTTTAAGGGAATTGTAACACCCACCTTAGGATATCACATTTAAGACCATCTCCTTTTATTTTACCCAAGTTGTAAAATGTTTAAATATTATTGCAATACTAATTTCAAAATTTCTTTTTCATGGATAACATAAACTTTATTGAATTAGAAAAACACAAGATACAAGGATAGAACAACATATATCCATTGTACATATCATAGAATATTAATATTTTCATTACATAAACCCTATAAAAACTCGACCTGGCCCAAGTGTACAATCTCTAAAAACAAAAGTCATTCTCAAAAGACAGATTCCCTAGCCGGGAATGTCTTGATGGATAGAAATTCGAGCAAAAGATATCTTGGAGTCATCCCTAGGAGTATAGTGAAGATCGTTCCACAATTCCCTGATAGGTAAAGCAAACTCTACATATGCAACCATAAAGTAAGAAGTAATGACCCCATGGCGGGTCCTACGTACAAATAGAGTAATATCACCACAATACTCTATATACTCAGAGTCCCAATGAACATACCAAGCAGTAGTGCCTTCAAGAAACTGTAGTCTAAAGAAACTTAGTTGATCCCTCCTTTATGTCATTGCAGTCTTCATCGACATAGACATAAAATAGAAATAGATAGAACAATACAACAAAGAGGTGAGATCCCATACATTGCATACCAATATAACATCAAGGCAACGACAAACATGCCAACACAGTTCAACATAAAATCTATAAAATAACATAAAATCAGTAAATATTTTCAGGATATTTAATAAGTAAGCATAATGATAACTCCATAATAATATTACATCACAATAGTGTAAATACTGATTATGTATATGCACGATGTGTATGTTGACCCTCCTTATGCACAATGCAACCAGTTCCTACTCCATGTAGCTAGACTCAAATTCAGAGATGAACGTTCCAAAAGATCAGTCCTCCCTAAAAGACAGTCTATGCCAGATCATGAAAAGCAATAGTGTCTGTCGGGCTATTAGTGCGTTATAATCGGTTCATCACAGCCAGGGGTATATATATATATATATAGTGATAACATAATCACTCGTGATAACATCATCATGAAGTGAATCACCGCGCTCTGACGTTCCCTAAGATCTATCAAAGATCCCACTATCCTGTAAGTTCCCATTCACTCTTTAGGCATAAAACGCCACAACAGCCATCAACTGTATAATGCTCAAATGCATATTCAATGAAACCAAACCACCGTTGAACTGTTCCTAATGATATTAATTCAACTATCCATACAATTGTCTAATACCATTAGTATCAATGATATTATATAACCGCCCATACAACTACATAATACGAAAGATCCACATGGGTCCAGAACCTCGGTCCCACAAGCACAATGCTAAACCACTACTACTTAAGTACAGTACATCAGCTCTACAGCATCACTTATTGTTCCTCTCAATCGCGTAACTAAGAATCACTGTTTTTAAATCGCATAAGAGTTTTTTTGCGTATTTTTAATCACGTAAAATATTTTAATCATATTCTAAGCTTAAATTAAAACTTTTCTCATTTATTATCAAAATTGAACTTTAATTCCAATATTTCCTTAATAAATCATCGTTAATTAATAGTTCCAACATTTTCTCACTAAACCTCCTTTAATAAATATTTTCAAACATTTTCCATAAAACTTAACTTATTTAAATTAATTCAAGATATCTCAAAAACATTTGTTCATTACTCTCAATAGCACTTTAAATAAAATACTTTAAGTTCCAAACCCTCCTCAAAATCATTTCCTTGCTAAAACTTCTCTAAATAATATTTTCTAATATTTTCTTCACAAAACTGTATTTTCTTTGATTAACTTGGGATATTACAGCTCAAAATTTCCTAACGCGCTTCACAACCCAAAAGGGTGAGCTATACAGCAATAAATTTCAAGTTTTCACTTTTATCTCACATAATACTCTAATTACAGTAATTTGAATTCTAAAAATTTGTTTACTTTCTTTTTACATCTCAAAATTCACTAAATTGAGTTCTTGTTAATAAATCCTTCAAAACTGCCCTTAAGAAAATATTTTTGATCTAAAACACTAATTTTTGACATGTTGGCCGAAAATCAATTTATTTTTCATAACCAAATATTTATTCATTTCCTATCTCATTTTCGTTTGTAAAAATCTTTAATCCAATTACTTGTTACTTAATCATCTAAAATCCACACTTAGTAATATATTTCAAAACGATTTGTTGCAAAATCCTCATTGAGGCTGTGTACCCCTTAGTTCTTAGAAAACAACATAGTTTTCCTTTCCACATGATTCTTATCATATGCCATATATCTCATATGATATTTTCCACTATCACATATTCATGCTTAATATTAAAATAATAAAATCATATTAAACATCCAATAATAATCTAATCAAAATCATACCATCTCACATATAAATTATACTTAATTATCAAAATAATAAAATCACATATAATCAAAAAGCAACCATGGCAATTTCATGCATACAATCAACATCATATAATTATACACAATCAAACATACGTAAACCAATAAGTGGACAATTCGAGTGAATAAATCCTCACGTGGATTTTCCACTCACAAATACAAACAAATTCATTCCCTCACCACCACTTATGGCCGATGGGGTTAATCTCCCTCTTACCTTGATTGATGTCTCCTAGCTCCTTGTAGAACTCTCTTTGTATCAATTTTTCACCACCAAGTAGATCTTAGAATCAAAACAAACACATAAAATCAGTATCTAATGCTTGATTAAGATGACCATAGATCAAACATGTTTTTAGGATTTCCAAGAATCAAGTAAGAAATCAAGTTTCAAGATTTTTACCTTGGAACCCTAGAATTTAAATCCAAGAATCAAGCTTGAAGATGATAGAATTAGGTCTTGATCACAACATGAAAGTTACTTAGAAAGAAGTTTAGGATCAAGTGATGTGATTATATGGAATTATGAGTGATTGGAAGGCAATTTTAGAGAGTGAGGCCGTGAGCAACACAAGGAGAAAAAGTAAGAGCTTTTGTATTCTTTGTTTGATAGAAAGGCGAAGATGAATGAATCTTGAAAAGTTCACAACATGAAAGTGCCTTGAATTGATGAGAAGATTCAAGATATGAAGTTAGATGAAATTATGGAAGATTGGATGTAGGTTTTGAGAGTAGTGACCGAATGCTCCAAGAAGGAAGAATATGGAGTTCTTGGTGTTTGTTCTTGAAGTTCTTGGAAAAGAAAGAAAAGATGATAGTTTTATTTTGTCACAAAGTGTAGAAATGAAGTGAAATGCCTTCTTTCTCAAGTGTATAGCCGTGTGATGCATAGGAAAGAAGGTTTAAGACTTGATTAGCAAGATAGAAACAATTGCACATGGCTTCACATGGTCTCACATCGCCTAAGTCATCATGCAATCATCCTTTAGTCATTAGAAAATTCAAGAATATGCTAGAATAGCCTAGGTGGCCATGTGACTCAATGGAAAGACTAATTAAGTTTTGTTTCAATTTAATTCCTAATTACACTTAGCTTAGGTAATTAGTTCATCTAATTACTTTCAAGCTTACTTAGTTTGATTATTTAGTTACATAATTAACTATCTAGTTACAAACTTATGTTATGCATTTGTCATGCCTTCTAGATAACTCTAGATATTTCCTTGTAACTATAGATTACTAATTAGACTATTAGAGTAACTAAGTTAGATTATTTAGTTTCTTAACTAACTAACCTAACCATTTTTGTTGACTTTTCAATATTCTATTGGCTTATGACATTTCAAGCCACTAAATTTGACTATTAATAAAGGCTAGTATCACATGGCTACAAGCTATATGAATTTATTACTCACAGAATAGAAATTACTGCTCACAAACTAGTAATTATTGTCTAATGAATAGTAAAATCACAGTAAAAGAAAATTTTGATAACTGTGTCCGATTTCAGATTTAGTAAGATCCCCCAGTCTCGTATTAACAGTATAAATTTTTTTGGGCCTAAAAAAAATTTTATTTTTCCGGGCCCCACAGACAACTCGAAATAATATTAAAATAATTACAATCTCAGAAAAATTCATAAAAATTCTCAAAAATCCTAAAAATTATAAATTTCATCATATTTATGTAGAAAAAATAAAATTCGGGATGTTACCGAAATCACCATCTTCCTCATTGTTGTCTATTAAGGATTCAAGAACCTCTTCTTTCTCACTTTTGTTTTTCTTTGTCTCTTCTTCAAATTGAGCACCATCATCACCAAGAGGCATTGAATTCATTTTCTTACTTTGAACATCTTCTTGAGGACATTTTTAATGACAAGCTTCCTTCAATGACTTTTGCTCTTCTTGCTTTCTATATACAACTTTATATACAAAATCATTATTAGCAATATAAAGAGCATCAAGATGTCCAAAATTTCTTTGGCACTAGAGCAATTCTTAATTCTAGTATAAGCATCATCATGCAAACTACTTCTCAAATTTGCAATGCTCTAATGTTCAAGGAAAAACATTTCTTGTCACAAGTATTCCCAGTTTGTTTTGATTTGCAAGTAAATCCATCAAGCATAATATCCCACAAATCAAGATCAATAGATTACATATAAAATTTCATTCTAGCTTTCCAATAAACAAAATGCACAACATTAAAGAATGGTGGTTTATCAATTTCAAAACCTTCCATTTTGAAAAGCTTTCAATGGTTGCCAACAACCAAGGATCTTTAACTCTAAGCGGTTAAGCTTTCAACAGAGCATGAAACTCTGATACCACTTGTTAATCATGGCAACCATCACCCAAGAGGGGAGATGAATTGGGTGATCACATATTTTTAAAAAAACCTTTGAGAAATAATACATTTTGATATTTCCAATTAACACATGTAGCGAAACATGCATAACAATGGTAAAACTATCATAGATTACTCAAATACAACTTGGGGTTAAAGGATAAATCAAGCAAATAAGTTAGATATCAAGTTCAACTCAAGCATGTATAATTAAAGCACAAATGTAAAAAGAGTCAAGAAAAGTAAGCATAAGGATTTATCCTTGTTCAGCCATCCCTTGTGACCTATGTCTAGTTCTCAAGTGAACCACTTGAGATTTTCCATTAAACCTTCAAGCTTAAATAGGTGCTTGAAAACCTTTGGAACAAAGAGCACTCAACACACCTCTAGGATGTCTTACCCTTTGTGCTTGAGTCTCAAAATAGGGATACTTCACCGTTTACAACTTTAGAAGGATACATTACTCTTTTTACAAACAAGGGATACCTCACCCTTTACTCTTTGAAGGGATACCTCTTTTATAGGAAATCAAAGAAAGACTGAATGATAAACTCTCAAAAGAGTAGATATTACAAATTGAAGCTCAATAGGTATCAATGAATCACACACTAAAGCTCAAAACAAGGGTTTATGAGAAAATAGAGTTAAAACTCATGTTTAATGCTCAAGAAGCTTTCTTAGATTGATTTCCAGCAATTTTTTAATGTCCAAGCACTTGTATTTATAGCCCAATGCATTTTAGAGTCGTTGGTCGTGATTGGGAGCATTAAATGACCAAAACTAGTCGTTATGCACATTTTCTGGTTGCCCAGATAACCTGTTATTGAAGTTCCATAATCGGTTATTTGGTTTCCAATAACTGGTTATTGAATTTCCATAATCGGTTATTGCTTAACCAGGAACTTTTAAAAACAAGCTAATAACTAGTTATTGAAATCCCCTAACCGATTATGGGCTTTTAAAACAGAAGCCTATGCTTCTAACTTAGTGAATAACCGATTATGGATATTCTATAATCGGTTATTGCACCTTGTTCTTGACCATATGACTTTTAAAAGACCATAACTTCTTTGTTACTCTTCCATTTAAAACAAATGACCACTCATTTGAAAGATCATTGATTCTACTTTCATATGAAACAAGTTTCAAAACAAGAATCAGAATATTTTGAAAGATATAGTCAAAATACTAACCAAGGGTCAGTTTTACAAAACATAAACTTGACAAATTATCATAGAGTTGAACTACCACCAAGACTAGCTTTCCAAAAATAGTTTGTTGGGCATTTTAACAAGTAAGAAACACTTGTAAAGATTTTAAAAATATATTTGAGCTCAGTGTGATTCCTATTTACCTTTACACAATATCTAAGTCTTATAAGCTAAACTTGAAGATCCTTGGTACTTGATCTTTTGCTTTCTTATTGCAATGCTCACTCTTGGTACTTGGACTATCCTTCAAAGTGTTACTCATTTAAAACAAACATAGTTAGTCTAAGTTCATAATTCAATATCTTCATATGCATGATTCATAAATGTATAACTCTAGTCTAACATGCATATAAGAATTTCATAAACACATCCAAATAAGACATATATCAATTACTAATGGATATACTCTATATAGGATGCAACAAAGAATAATTTGCATATTTTCATTTAAATAGAGTCAAATCCAATATTGATTTAATATAACTCATATAACATATTATTGGGTATATTTTATAAAAGATGTTATAACGAATGTATATGATTCTTATATGAAATATAACAAGATAGAGTACATGATCATGCATTATCCAATATAATTTATTAAGCATATCTATGTAGCATAAATATCATTATTTTTGTCATGTGTTTGTCATAATCAAAACTTAACATATTAAACTATTGGGTCAAACTGATGATCACATATTTTATACATTAATAAACCCTCATTTTTAGTCATTTACACTCTCTATGTACTTAATTGATTAAGTCTAGTTATGTTTTGTAAGTTTGGACTCAAATTGGACTTAATTGATTTTTTTAGCACTATTTTGGTCTTATGTTATTTTTGTATTTTGGCCATATCGTGAGTTCTAAATATCTGATAATTATGAATTTTACCTTGTAGGAAAGATAAGAGAGAGCTCTACAACTTTGATGAAGAGCTCAAAGTCTCAATCAGACATCTAGTAGAGCTAATTGGGCTTGGAAGACAGAACATGAGTTTTGTGTCTGAAATCTGAACAGTATAGAGTAATCAGAGCATAACTCGGGCTGCAAGAATTATCTTTGGCTGAAATTTGGACATTTGAAAGTTAAGACCCAGATCTAAAACTTTCATGTTGAACACAAAACTTGATTCGGGTTCCTTGATGGTGATATTGGGTCTGAAAGTCAAAACAGAGGTGCTGAAACTGGGCCTGAACAGTTTGTAGTAATTGGGTCATATCTTGGGCTGTAGGACGAATTTTTGGGTGATTCTAGAGCCATTGGAAAGCTTAGACAATTTCCTAGAACTTTCATTAAGACCACTTGGCTCAAAAATGACGAAATCAATGACTTAAGTAATGAATGATTTTGGAGACAAGAAATCTCAATGATTTTTCACTCTTATCCTCACCATTTGGCATTCTCCACTCATTCATCCACTCATCCCACCTACCCCTAATCAGCCCCTTTGTCATTTTGTATCCCTAATCCTCTATAAAAGGCACCATTGGCTGACCATTTGGGGCACTTGGTGTTAGGCTTAGTTTGTACAAGTTAAGGTTATGCTTGTTTATTGTTTTCCTTTGTTGTAATTTTCTCTTGTTCTAAATTGAAGTCATGTTCATCTTTCTTTTCTTCTCTCTTTCTTTCTTCTTATCCATGAGTAACTAAATCTTCATCTTGCTTGGGTGAAAGAGTGAAGCTCTTGGTAATGAAATAAGGTTAGATTATTTTATTTCTTGTGCTTAAATGATATATTATTAAATGAACATTATATGTGTTGTATTTTGTTTCCAATCAATTTAGAAACCTTCTTTGTTAATGGAGGTCTTGATTTATTGTAGACAATAGGATTGGTACAGTGAATGCTTGAACTCATTTACAAATGTTGGTAGATAATTAAAGGAATCATAATATGATTACATATATAATTGAACTTTGAATGTTATATTTTCCGATTGGAACCTCCGTTGTGTGTGGATTTCAATTGAGTTAAAAAGAGAAATAATCTTACCTTTAATTTATTACCAAGAGTGGATCTCCTAACCCAAGCAAGCCCTTAAATTCATTTGTGAACTTGTTTTATTACTTTTGGTGTTGTGACAAATCCTCTTCTTACCTCAATTAATTTTTCTTCATCAATTCCCTCAGGATCGACCTCGACTCCCGAGAAATTTACTACTTGAGACAACCCGCACTTGGGTTTGCATCCTTAAATCCCGCAGTCAAGTTTTTGGCGCCATTGCCGAGGACTTGATTTGAAGTTTTGATTTATTGAGGTTCGTTTTCTTTAATAAAATCTATTCTCTCTTCTCCCTCACCGGAGCAAAAGATCGGCTTGCCGATCCTTCGGTTTCTTTACTAACTCTCTAACTTTCTAACTATCTAACTCTAACTTACTAACTTGCTAACATACTAACTTTCTAACTTTTATGTTTATGTCATTTATTTTTGTTTTTTAATTTTATTTATTTATTTTTGTCATTTTTTTTCGTTAGTGGGGTAACTCTCTTTTTTATTTTACGCACTAACTTAGTGGGGGAAACTCTCCCTTTTACTTTTTGTTATTTATTTTTCCGTAATCTAACTTAATGAAATAATATTTCTTCTTCTCTTCTCTTTCACGCTCTCGTGGGGTTCATCACTCTCCGATTTTCATATTTAAATTTACTTTCTGCCCTTTATTTTTATTTTTATTTTTATTTTTGGGTGGTTGGTTTATTACCCCATCACTGTTAATATTTAATGGTGGGTGACACCGCCAGCTTGTACATTATTTTTTTGTTTATTTATTTTTAGTTATTTATGTATTTATACTTAATTAGTATCGTGATTTAAATTCTGGTCGTTTAATTAAAATTAATTCTGGTACTTTATATATTGACTTGTTTGAATCACAATCACACACAATTGACACAATGGCTGACAATGAAAGTGTACATGATGAACCAGAAAATTAACCGTTGTGAACCATGAGTGAATATTTGCAACCACCTTGAAATTCTAGTCTATCATGTTTTATCTTTCCACTCAATGCCAATAATTTTAGATTCAAACCAGGTATGATTTCTTTACTTCCTAATTTTCATGGTTTAGAATCTAAAAGTCTATATTTACATCTGAAAGAATCTGAGGAAGTATGTATTGCCTTCAATGATCAAAATTGCATCAAGAGATTGTTAAGCTTAAATTGTTTCCTTTTTCTTTAAAAGATAAAGCAAAATCCTGGCTTAACACTTTGAAACCAAGATCAATTGGCACATGGCAAGAAATGCAAGGTGAGTTCTTAAAGAAATTTTTTCCAACACATAAAACCAATGCTATGAAAAGACAAATCCAAAATTTTTTCCAAAATTCAAATGAAGCATATTTTTAATGTTGGGAACGATTTAAAGATTTGTTAAATTCTTGCCCACATCATGGTTTTGAAAAATGGCGCACTATAAGCTTCTTTTATGAAGGTTTAACTCCTGAAACTAAACAATTTGTGGAAACAATGTGCAATGGTGAGTTTCTTGATAAAGAACCTGATGAAGCTTTAGACTATTTGAACCAGTTGGCTGAAAATTCTCAATCTTGGCATAGTACTAATATTTCTGAAAATTCAATTAGATCTAATCTTGCAAGTGCTAATAAAGGAAAATATCACCTTAGTCAAGAGGAAGATCTAAATGCTAGATTTGCCAGTTTGGCTAAAAAGGTTGAAGCCATGGAATTAAGAAAAGCAAAAGAAATCAAATCTGTGCAAAATGAAGAAATTTGTGGTATTTGTGATGACTTAGGACACTCAACACACGAATGTCCTAACATTCTTGTTTTTAAAGAAGTTGTACATGAGCAAGTAAATGCAATGAATAATTTTAAAAAGCCATTTACTTCTTCTTTTTCGATACATACAATCCGGATGGAGAAATCACCCGAACTTTAGTGGAGGAATAATACTCGATCACAATTGTGCAACCACCACCTCCTCAGGCACAACAAGACTCTCAAAATTCTCAAGGATATGTACCTTATGTCCCACCATATAGGAAAAACCTTGAAGAAACACTGCATGCATTCATAAAAAAGCAAGAGGCCATTAATAAACAAAATAATGAAACCATGATTGACATAAAAGAAACTCTTGCCAAACTTACTTCTGCTCTCACCATTCATGAGAAAGGAAAATTTCCTTCTCAACCTCCACCAAATCCCAAAGGTCAAGATGCAGGTCTAAATGAGGGGAGTTCAGAAAACCAACAAATGGACTAAGTCAAGTCAGTGATAACTCTTAGGAGTGGAAAAGTTGTTGAAAAACAAATTCCTGAACCTTGTGAGAAAGAAGATGAACCAATTCCCCAAGAAAATGAAGAAGCTGACCAAAAGGCGACCAAACTCTCGCTTTCACCCCTATTCCCTCAAGCATTGAATAACCCAAAGAAATTGGACCACCGCAGTAAAATTTTTGAAATTTTGAAATAAGTGAAGATCAATATTCCTCTGTTAGATGCTATCAAACAGATTCCTTCTTATGCCAAATATTTGAAGGACTTGTGCACTGTTAAAAGGAAATTAAATGTGAAAAAGAAAGCATTTTTGGTAGAACAGGTAAGCTCCATTCTTCAAAATAATAATGCGTTGAAATATAAAGACCCTGGTTGTCCTACAGTTTCATGCATTATTGGAGAACATAAAATTGAAAAAACTTTACTTGATCTTGGTGCTAGTGTTAATTTGCTTCCATATTCAATTTATCAGTAACTCAACTTAGGTGAGTTAAAACCAACTTCTATAACTCTTCTACTTGCAGATAGATCAATTAAAATTCCAAGAGGAATAGTGGAAGATGTGTTAGTTTAAGTTGATAAATTCATATATCCTGTGAATTTTATTATCTTGGATACTGAACCTATGGTTGATAGTTGCAAGTCAATTCCTGTTATTTTAGGCCGTCCATTTTTAGCATCATCTAATGCTTTGATAAATTATAGAAATGAAGTGGTGAAGCTAACATTTGGAAACATGACACTAGAGCTTAATGTTTTTAACATGTGCAAGCAACCACAGGAAGTCCTTGATGAAAAATAGGAAGTTGAAGGAATTGAAGCCATTATAGATGATCATCTTCAAACAAAGAGTTCTTCTGATCCATTAGAAATTTGTTTAGTCAATTCATTGGATTCAGGCATGCAATTAGAAGATGATATCTCTGAAATATGTTTTTTGCTTGATTGTACACAGGCAATGGAGTACAAGGGATGGAAACCAAGATTTGAAGAGCTAAAACCCATGAATGATAATGCCCATGAAGAAGTACCCACACTGAAACTAAAGCCATTACCTGCTGGGTTGAAGTATATATTTTTAGGAGAAAAGCAAAACTTTCCAATGGTAATTTCCTCGTCTCTTACTGAAGAACAAGAAGGTATATTAACAGAAGTACTTAAAAGGCATAAAAATATAATTGGATGGACATTAAAGAACATAAAAGGCATTAATCCATTGATTTGTACACATAGAATACATTTAGAGGATAATGCTAAAACTTCTCAACAACCTCAAAGAAGATTAAATCCACACATGAAAGAGGTAGTTAGAGCTGAAGTCCTTAAATTGCTTGATGTTGGAATTATCTATCCTATCTCTGATAGTCAATGGGTAAGTCCTACACAAGTTGTGCCTAAGAAATCTGGAATAACAGTGGTTGAAAATGATAAGGGAGAATTAATACCTACGTGAGTCTCATCTAGTTGGCGTATGTGTATTGATTTTAGAAAATTAAATGCTGCTACTAGGAAAGATCATTTTCCCTTGCCATTTCTTGATCAAATCCTAGAAAGGGTAGCAGGACATCCATACTACTGTTTTCTTGATGGTTTTTCAGGTTATAATCAAATACCAATTGCATTGGAAGATCAAGAAAAAACTACTTTTACACATCCCTTTGGTACTTTTGCATCTAGAAGAACGCCTTTTGGCCTTTGTAATGCTCCGGCAACATTTCAAAGATGCATGTTAAGCATTTTTAGTGACATGATTGAGCATTATTTAGAGGTTTTCACGGATGATTTGACAGTTTTTGAAAATTGTCTTGAAAATTATCTTGATAATTTAGAAAAAGTTCTCAAAAGATGCGAAGAAAAAGGATTTGTGCTAAACTGGGAAAAATGTCATTACATGGTTACCTCAGGAATAGTGTTAGGTCATGTGATTTCTTCTAAAGGAATTGAAGTTGATAAGGCCAAAGTTAAATTAATTGCTCATTTGCCTTCCCCAAAAACAGTCAGAGAAGTTCGTTCCTTTTTAGGACATGTAGGATTTTACAGAAGATTCATTAAGGACTTTAGTGCCATATCTAGACCATTATGTAATCTTCTGTTGAAAGATGCACTATTTGATTGGACTCAAGAATGTAAAAAATCTTTTGTAAAATTAATTGGTCTTCTAACATCTGCTCCTATCATGCAATCTCCTGACTAGTCTTTACCTTTTGAGTTAATATGTGATGCTAGTGATTTTACTGTGGGCGCTGTTTTAGGCCAAAGAAAGGATGGTAAGCCTCATGTGATTTGTTACGCAAGTAGAACTTTAAACAGTGCACAAATGAATTACACCACTACTGAAAAAGAACTACTTGCTGTAATTTTTGCACTGGACAAATTTCGATCTTACTTAATTGGCTCTTTTATTGTGATTTTCACCGATCATTCTACTGTTAGATATTTGATGTCTAAGCAGGATGCCAAACCAAGATTGATACGGTGGATCTTGTTGCTTCAAGAATTCAACATCATAATAAAAGATAAGAAAGGAGCCGAAAATGTTATCGCTGATCTTTTGTCCAGACTTACAATAGGCTCACCTTTTGACAGCACACCTATCAATGATTCTTTTCCTGATGAATTTTTATTTTCTGTCAATTCCATGCCTTGGTTTGCTAACGTAGTCAACTTTCTTGTAACAGGAAAGATGCTGCCTCAATGGGCGCACCAAGATAGAAGGAAATTTTTGATAAAGGTGAAAAATTTTTATTGGGATGACCCATACTTATTCAAATATTGTACTGATCAAATCTTTCGGAGATGTGTGCCCGACAGTGAGGTAGGTAGTGTCATTAAATTTTGTCACTCAGAAGCATGTGGAGGTCACTTCTCTTCAAAGAAAACAGCTGCGAAAATCTTGCAGTGTGAATTCTATTGGCCCACTTTATTTAAGGACTGCTATACTTTTTACAAAAGTTGTGAAAATTGTCAAAAGTTGGGCTCAATTTCAAAAAGAAACATGATGCCTCTGAACCCCATCCTTGTCATTGAAATTTTTGATTGTTGGGGAATTGATTTCATGGGTCCATTTCCATCTTCATTTGGATTTGTGTATATCTTGGTTGCAGTTGATTATGTTTCAAAATGGATTGAGGCGATTCCATGCCGACACAATGATCATAAAATTGTTCTCAAATTTTTAAAAGAAAATATCTTGTGTCGATTTGGAATCCCTCGAGCTATCATAAGTGATGGGGGAACACATTTTTGCAATAAACCATTTGAATCTTTAATGAAGAAATATGGTATTACACACAAAATTGCCACCCCTTATCACCCTCAGACAAGTGGACAAGTTGAATTGGCAAATAGGGAGATTAAACAAATTTTGAAAAAAACGGTTAACCCAAATCGTAAAGATTGGTCTTTAAGACTAAACGATGCACTTTGGGCTTACCGTACGACTTTCAAAACATCTTTGGGCATGTCACCCTATCGGTTAGTCTATGGAAAACCTTGTCACTTGCCTGTAGAATTGGAACATAAAGCATTTTGGGCCATTAAAGCTTTCAATCTAAATCTTGATGATGCTTGCAAGATACGCAAATTGTAATTGAATGAACTTGAGGAATTGAGAAATGATGCATATGAGAACTCAAAGATTTATAAAGCCAGAACAAAAGCTTTTCATGATAAGACAATTTTGAGAAAATCTTTTGAAATTGGTCAAAAAGTTCTGCTTTATAATTCTCGCCTGCACCTATTCCCTGGAAAATTGAGATCTAGGTGGAGTGGTCTTTTTGTTGTCAAACACGTGTATCCTCATGGAGCCGTAGATATTGAGAATCCTAGGAATGGTAATGTGTTTAAAGTTAATGGACAAAGGCTCAAACCATTTCTGGAAAACCAAGTTAATGAGGTAGAATTCATCTCTCTTTTTGATCCTTGTTATGAATAAAATGCACTCTAATTTTGTTGCCTTGTTTTTGCAGTTCTTTGTGTTGCCGGTTAAGTGGCGGATACGGTACTCCGTGACTCTCAAGTCGGTTTATTTTTCAGTTTCCCAAAATAACTGAATCCTTCTTCTCCTTTAAAATGGATGTCATTCTTTCAAACCTGAGAAAACATTTTCTTCTCTCCCTCAAAATGCTCTAAAAAAAATATACAAAGTTCGATGTGAAAGATTGAGATTGTTAATGCACAAAGGTATGCCAGAAGATGTGCGCTGGATAATTGAAGCAATGGTCCGACTAGCAGGTGAGTCTTCAATTTCATTTGACTGATACATGCCTGGTGATAATCACATATTTTATTCATTAAGAAACCCTTATGTTTAGTCATTTACACTCTCCATATTCTTAATTGATTGAGTTTGACATGATTTTGTGAGTTTGAACTCAAATTGGTCATAATTGAATATTTTCAGCATTATTGAGATTTGACATTGTTTCTGTATTTTGGCCATAACTTGAGTTCCTAATATCTGATAAACATGAATTTTACCTTGTAGGAAATCTAAGAGGAAGCTCTACAACTTTGATGAAGAGCTCAAAGTCCCAAACAGATGTCTAAAGGACCTAAGTTTACATGGAAGTCAGAATACAAGTTCAGTCACTAGAATCCGAACAGTGTGCACTCATAAAATCATATCTCAAGATCTAATAATGGATATGGACTGAAATTTGGATAGTTGATAGTCAAGATCCAAATAAACAACTTTTATGAAGAACACATTTTGAAAAAATGAAGTCTAGTAGGTCAGTTTGAGCTTGCAAGTCGGAACAGAGGTGCTGAAGTTGGGTTTGAGCAACCTGCGGTATTTGGGACATATCTTGGGCTGAAGGAAGCCAAATTGGACGAACCAGATATGCATTTTATAGCCAAAGACAAAGATCTACAACTTTCATGAAGAGTACTTTTCATGGATCTGAAGTATAGTGGGTCGTTTTTGGCTTCCAAGTCAGACACAAAATTTTCGTCCTCAACCACCCACTCACTCATCCACTCATCCACTAATCCAACCACTCAACCACTCCACCCACTCATCCACTAATCCACCCACTCATCCATCAACTCACCCATTCATCTCCATAATTTCCCACTCACCAAAAGTCCTTTGGCATTTTCCACTCAACCAACCCACTCAACTATTTATGTTTGATCTTGATTTAAGATTAAGATTGGTTATCATGATTCCATTTCTCTCATATTTCTTCATAGACTTAGCTTTTGAATTTTTGATGCTTTCAGAATGGAGAAAGCTAAGTTACTTTCAACTCATCTGGGATTGATCTAAACTAATCACACGACTTCTTCTTCTTCTTCTTCTTCTTCTTCTTTCTTCTTCTTCTTCTTCTTCTTCTTCTTCTTCTTCTTCTTCTTCTTCTTCTTAATCTTGAATGCATGAATGGTGATTTTGAAGATTGAGATTTGTGATGAAGCTTGATCTAAACTAATCACATGAAAGATTGAGATTTGTGATGAAGCTTGAACTTTGATCTAAACTAATCACGTAATTGAAGAGGTTAGGTTACTGATTAGTGCCTAGGTTAATTGAATTCGGTGCTTAAATTGACATATATCTACATGAATGGTGCGATTGCAGATTTGTGTTTATCACTTGTCAATTGAATTCTGGACGATTGTCTAGTGTGAATTCTGGATCTAATGCTGAGATCTCGGTTAGATCCAAGTTGACCATTCAAATGTGCTTCAAGTGTTTGTTGAAAGGTTTATGATTGAATCCACCCAATCTCGGATAGATTTCTGAATTGATTGTTCTTCTAATTGTTATTTCTCTTTAAATCTTGTCACTGTGATCCTTGAACCATCAAAACCCCCATTTTTTCTAACTTAACTTAATTTGATCAAATTGCATTTACAATCCTTGAGGAGACGATTCGGTATTGTTCACTATACTACAAGTTTAGGTAATAACTTCGGTTATAATTTTGATCGAGTTCTTGCGCTAAAATTTTGGCGCCGTTCTTGGGATTAGTAAGTGTAATCTTTTCATTTTAAGTGTTTTTACTAACTTTTGCTTTTTATTAACTTTTCTAACATTTTTATCCATTATCTAGTATTGTTCATACTACACTAACAATTTTTTTTCTTAGATTTCTGAATTTCTCTAGTGAAGGAAAGACGGAAAAGCTGGTGATTATGGGTAGTTGATACAATTTTCGAACTAAACGTGCCCAGAAAAATATGAAACTTGGTCGGTGAAGGAAAACACTTAAACAAGACTCATAGTAAACTGTGAGGTCAACCCTGGTTTTTCGAAATTCTATCATTTAGACCATTTTTTTAATTTTTTATTATTTTTTATTGCATTTTCTAGTTTCATTTTTATGTAGATTTTGTCTGTGTTGCTCCCATAAATTTTAAAAATGTTTAGATACATTAACTAGATTTATTTTTGCATATTTTGAGTGTTGATCCCATACTAACTCTTTCTTTTTAATTTTTTCTTTTTCTTTCATTATCATTTTATTGCATTCTGTTGCATTTTAAGGATACAATGGACCATGCATAATGGAGTCAAAACTTGAGGAGTTGACTTCTTTGGTAAGATATATAGTAGTGAGACAACAATCACCTGTGCAGGAAGCTACACTTGTGTGTAACATTTGTTTTTGTTCATCTTACCCCACATATGCATGCCCTACACTTCAGTATGGTAGTTCTATTTTTCCAGATCAATTTGTTGCAGCAGCTGGTTATTTTCCTTATGAACCACATTTCCAAAGAAGAAAAATGAGTTATGACCCCTTCTTCAACACATACAACCCTAGCTGGGAATACTATCCGGATCTGGGATATGGCAATACGGCATCACTGCAACAACAATCATTTCAATATGAGCAGCCATTCCAGCAGATAACAAGTCCATCAACCACAAAACTTGAGCCTTCATGGGAGGACTTGATAAAAACCCAAATTGAGTTCCAACAGAATTTCACTATCACTATTCAGGATTTAACAACCCAAATTGACCAGTTGACAACCACTGTTAATGAACTGAGATGTCAAGAGTCAGGCCAACTCTTTCCCCAAACAATTCCTAACTCCCTGCATTCTAATTGTCATATTGATTTACATGCAGACTTAGTTGAGGAAACCTCATGATGAGTTGTGTGCTGAATTTCCTGATTTAATTGGTTTTGATGATTCTATCAATTGCAACTCATGTGCTGATCATGATGGTGATATAAAATGTGTTGTGTGTGCTGAAATTTCTGCATATTTGAAAACTAATGATTCTGTTTACGCAAGATCTAATGATATAGAAGGGTCTATCAATAATATAGTTGCAGAATCTGAAACATATAGAGAGGTGGAGTTGAAGGCCATTGAGGAATTTTCAAAGAAAGAGGAAAGTCAGCAGATGCTAGTAACTACTGAAGTGGATTTTGTTTTTAGGCCATGGTCCAGCATTATCAATGAAAGCAGGATTGCAAAATTACACGTATTGCATGCCATTGGTGAAGTCAAGGAAGACCAATGGGACCCCAATGTGAACCCTCATGCTTCAAGCTTCACTTGGTCGTTACACTTCAACCAATGGGACCATAGTGGAAGCTATCATGTTATGTCAACCATAACCTGATCATCACGTTTCAACCAATGGGATCCTGGTGGAGTCTTTTCACCAACCTCACTTAATAAGGCCAATGGACACCGCCTCAAATAGTATCATGAACTTCCAGAGAATGCAGAAGTGGAGGTGATGAACCTTCTCCATCCACATTATGAATAAAAAAAAAAAAAAAAAAAAAAAAAAAAAAAAAAAAAAAAAAAAAAAAAAAAAAAAAAAAAAAGAGAAAAAAAAAACAGCAAATTGTGTGCCCGACAATGAGGTAGGTAGTGCCATTAAATTTTGTCACTCGAAGCATGTGGAGGTCATTTTTTTTTTCTTCACGACAACAATCCATGAAAATCTTGCAATATGGATTTTATTGGCCTACTTTATTCAAGGTCTGTTACACCTTTTGCAAAAGCTGCGGAAATTGGTCAAAAAAGTTCTGCTTTGAGATTATCATCTGCACCTACTCCTTGGAAAATTGAGATCTAGATGGCGCGGTTCTTTTGTTGTCAAACACGTGTATCATCTGGGGCCATAGATATTGAGGATCCTAGGAATGGTAATGCGCTTAAAGTTAATGTACAAAGACTCAACCATTCTTGGAAAACCAAGTTCTTGAGTTCTTTGTGTTGCCGGTTAAGTGGCGGATACGGTACTCCGTGACTCTCAAGTCGATTTATTTTTCAGTTTCCCAAAATAACTGAACCCTTCTTCTCCTTCAAAATGGATGTCATTCTTTCAAACCTGAGAAAACATTTTCCTTCTCTTCCTCAAAATGCTCTGAGAAAAATCTACAAAGTTCGATGTGAAAGATTAAGACTGTTAATGCACAAAGGTATGCCAGAAGATGTACGCTAGACAATTGAAGCAAAGGTCCGATTAGCAGGTGAGTCCTCAATTTCATTTGACTCATATATGCCCGGTCTTGGAAGAAGTTCATATTCTAAAAGGAGAAGAGCAAAAAGGTTACAAGTCTGTCACAAATGTGGACGATGGAACTGTAACAAGCGATGTCGTACTTTGGGGATGGTTTCCGCAAATAGAGAAGATAAAATTTTCTTCATTAAGAATGGACTGAGTAAGGAGTCATTAGATGATATCTTATTGACTCTTGAGACGCATTCTTGTGGATTGGTGTATCGTGAAATTCTTAAATTGTGGAATCTCTTCAAGGATGAAGAAAAACGCTACAGTCTTAGGAATCTGACTCTAAAAGACCCTGTTTGCCAATTTATAAGAAAATTAGATGGGAAGCTTATCCTCGACTCATAGAAGACGTTTAAGCCGTTACTGGACGTTAAACTAGAGGCAGATGTGAGCCATATCCACAAACAATCTGTACATATCATCCTCTTCTTCTTCTTCATGTCATCTTTAAAAAAAAAACATAAAAAAAAAATTATGTATATGTCTTAGGGTTGGCTTTGGTAACACAAACCGTGAATGGGGAAATGCATGCATCTTGATCCAGCCTTCTTAATTGAAAAAACAAAGAAGGTAGATTGTATCCCACATGTGAGACAGCCAGTCGTATTATGGCCACTTGTCCCTTTTGGAAGCCCTATGTTGCGCTGGTCTTGAATGGGTCGAATACTGGTCAACAATGCTTTGGCACAAAGCCGAAAGAGCAGACTACCTCCATCTCAATCTTAAGTAAGTATACACTCATCTTTCATCAAGTTTTTCTAACAATTTAAAAAAAAAAGGATGTGATGTCCACTGCACTCATGACGCACAGTATAAAGATACGCCATGGAAACTGTACATACAGGTATGTCATCATTTTCTATTTCTTTTATCTTTGTATCATTTTGTTGTATTTTGATTTTTGTACAGACGATCCTTTGAGCAGGGTCCTTCAGGGGTTTCTAGACTTCTTTACCTTGATGGTTTTCTTGAAGTAAAAAAAAAAAGCAAAAAAAAAAAAGAAAAGATTCTGTGTTTCTTAATTTCAACCTTTTCTGACAACAGCCAACCTACCCTTATAGGTGCATTTATTTCCCTTTCCATTCTTTTTCCTATTTAAACACTCCATTTTCTCCACTTTCCTCCAACTCATAATCATTCAAAGAGAAGGTGAGAATAGAAATGGAAGGTGTTTCTGTTCGTCAACTTAAAAATATCTGTGTACTTTGTGGATCTAAGTATGGCAAGGGGTTAGAGTTTGTAAATGCAGCTACCACTCTTGGTCGATCACTTGCTGCGACGAATATTCATCTTGTATATGGGGGAGGTTGCCGTGGGTTAATGGGGGCTGTATCACTTGCTGCATATGTAAGAGACAATCAGGTTTTAGGTGTCATTCCTGAACCTTTAGCTCAACAGAACATCAATGGAAAGACAATTGGGGAGGAACTTAAGGTATCATCAATGCATGAACGAATGAAGATAATGCTTGAAAACCCTGATGCATTCATTGCCTTATCAGGTGGTTTTGGTACTTTGGAAGAAATTTTTCAAATTGTCTCTTGGGCCGAACTGAACATCCACCATAAATCCATTGGTTTGTTGAATGTTAATAATTTCTTTGATCTTTTGTTATTTTTTCTTGACAAAGTCGTGGAACATAAATTTATCACTCCTTCTAAGAAGACAACTTCTTATCTCTCGCCTCCACTATTGATGAGCTCATTGATAAATTAGAAGCTTTTGAGTATGTACCGATAAGGTATTAGCTCGAGATAGATTGGTCAACAGAAGCAACGAAGGAAGTAACAAGAAAAAAAAGCTAGATCTGAAACTTTATCTTTAATGGGTTTGATTTTATTGTACTTTGTTTCTGTTTAAATTTGTGTCAGCTTTCTCCAACAAGTAATATCTTCTATCCTTTACTCACCTATATTTTAACATTGAGGACAATGTTGTGATCTAGTTGGGGGGGCAAGGATAGTTGACCCAAAAAATAAAAAATAAAAAAAAAATAAAAAAAAAAATAAAAAAATAAAAATATTTTTTGTTGTTTTGTTTAGAAAGTATGATATGATTGTCATAGACTTATTAAACTAATTAGTGATGGCAGAGTAATGAGTAATTTTACTCTTGAGACGCATCTTAATTGGTGGCAGAGTAAGGAGTTTTTTAGGTAGTAATTAATTAGTATTAAATTGTGGAAGTACTAAAGTTTTATTGTTTGATTTCTTTTCAGGGTCTGATGCGTCACTGACAGTGTGCTTCTTTTCTGCTTGGCGTTGATTCACTTCTTATCAGGTTGTGTTGCTCTTTTCTACATCTCTCTTTCACATTAAAGGCAATGTTATATTAAGTGTGGGGGAGAGATTTTAGCATTTTTAAAAAAAAAATAAAAAAAGGGGTTCATTGCATGATTGAATAACTTTTCTCCCTTCTTGAACTGATATGCTCGGTGATGGATGATTGAATTGATGAATTGAGTTTGATGGATGCATACCTTGTGAGATTTTGAGCCTAATGGATGGATTCAACATTTATGTCATTCTCTTCTTTCTTGTGTGATTTTCACTCATGTTAATGATCACTCTAGAACTTACTTTGATTCTTTTTGAGGTTACATTTCACTTGCATGCATGAACAAGATTGAGGCCCTCTTTCTTAATTAGCTAGTTTAACCAAATAGCCAACCTTGTTTTCAATATGATATCAAGCACTCTTTTGACTTCTTGAAAATTCTCTGATTCCTGCCAACCTTGCATATTTTCCTTTACTTAACCCCTTTGAGCTTATTTGACCATTCCTTGTTTCTAGCTCATTATGTGCCTTAAATGAAAAATCGTGATCTTACTTTACCTTAGGGAATAAAAGAACATTAGCTTGGTTAATGGATGAGTTTTTGAACAAGTGTGGGGGTTTGTGTACAAAATAGTTGTTGAAAAAGGAAAGAGTGCCTAAAAAAAAATGTATGTATATAGTTATGTTCATATATAAAAAAAAGAAAAAAAAAGAAAAGGATTGGAAAATGAATATGTAAAGGGATATACATTAGAGTTGGGATGAACTTTTATACTTGTTATTTGAACTCAGCTCTCATTTGCTTTTATTCTCTTTGGTATTTAACTTCTCATATCCATTTTATCCTCTTCTGTTACCTTGACCTCACTACAACCTTGAATAAAGTCCTCATGATTTGTGTGTGCATGTGTTTTGAGTAGTGGAGAAGTAGAAGATAAGCAAGCTTATGGTAGTGCAGTTTTCATGGGTTGAATTGAGTGAAATACCTACCTTTTAAACACTTGAGAGATTAAGAGGGAATCTTGTGAAGATCTATCATTCTCGATTCATGTTGAAGATACCTTGTTTGTTGGTTTGAGATGTGGAGAATTGTTAACTCATGAATGTTTTGATCCCTTGAACCTTTGGTTGTTTTTCTTGATTGTAAAATTTTGGGCTCTTGAATGTCGTTGGAATTTAAATTTTTGTTAATCTCTTATGTCCTTGTTTTGGTCTTGAGTTTTGCCCAGGAGTGCAAAAAGCTAAGTGTGGGGGAATTTGATAATCACATATTTTATTCATTAAGAAACCCTTATGTTTAGTCATTTACACTCTCCATATTCTTAATTGATTGAGTTTGGTATGATTTTATGAGTTTGAGCTCAAATTGGTCCTAATTGAATATTTTCAGCATTATTGAGATTTGACACTGATTCTGTATTTTGGCCATAACTTGAGTTCCTAATATCTGATAAACATGAATTTTACCTTGTAGGAAAGCTAAGAGGAAGCTCTACAACTTTGATGAAGAGCTCGAAGTCCCAAACAGATGTCTAAAGGACCTAAGTTTACATGGAAGTCAGAATACGGGTTCTGTCACTAGAATCCGAACGGTGTGCACTCATAAAATCATATCTCAAGATGTAATAATGGAGATGGGCTGAAATTTGGATAGTTGATAGTCAAGATCCAAATAAACAACTTTCATGAAGAACACTTTTGAAAAAATGAAGTCTAGTACGTCCGTTTGAGCTTGCAAGTCGGAACAGAGGTGCTGAAGTTGGGTTTGAGCAACCTGCGGTATTTGGGACATATCTTGGGCTGAAGGAAGCCAAATTGGACGAACCAGATATGCATTTTATAGCAAAGACAAAGATCTACAACTTTCATGAAGAGTACATTTCATGGATCTGAAGTATAGTGGGTCGTTTTTGGCTTCCAAGTCAGACACGAAATTTTCGTCCTCAACCACCCACTCACTCATCCACTCATCCACTAATCCAACCACTCCACCCACTCATCCACTAATTCACCCACTCATCCATCCACTCACCCATTCATCTCCATAATTTCCCACTCACCAAAAGTCCTTTGGCATTTTCCACTCAACCAACCCACTCAACCATTCCACTCACTCATCCACTAAACCAACCCACTCAACCACTCCACTCAAACACTCCACTCACTCACCCACTCATCTACCCACTCCCCTTTGTCATTTTGTTACCCTAGACTTCTATAAAAGGCACCATTGGTTATCATGAATAAGTTGTATTCTTCTTCATTTCTCTCATAGTTTCTTCTTGTTTCTTCATAGTTTCTCATAGCTTTTGTATATTTTGATGCTCCCCTTCATGGTAATGGAGGACTAAGCTACTTTCGGTCAATTTGGGACTCTTGAAGAGATTGTGGTTTGGATTCTTGAGACCTTGGTTATGTAATGTATTTGATTTATAATTCCTCTTCTCTTCTTCTTCTTCTTCTTCTTCTTCTTCTTCTTCTTCTTCTTCTTCTTCTTCTTCTTCTTCTTCTTCTTCTTCTTCTTCTTCTTCTTCTTCTTCTTCTTCTTCTTAATCTTGAATGCATGAATGGTGATTTTGTTTATGTTTGATCTGATTTGATCTTAATTTAAGATTAAGATTTGTGATGAAACTTAGAACTGATTGATCTAAACTAATCACGTGACTCAAGATTGAGATTTGTGATGAAGCTTGAACTGATTGATCTAAACTAATCACGTAATTGAAGAGGTTAGGTTACTGATTAGTGCCTAGGTTAATTGAATTCGGTGCTTAAATTGACATATATCTACATGAATGGTGCGATTGCAGATTTGTGTTTATCACTTGTCAATTGAATTCTGGACAATTGTCTAGTGTGAATTCTGGATCTAATGCTGAGATCTCGGTTAGATCCAAGTTAACCATTCAAATGTGCTTCAAGTGTTTGTTGAAAGGTTTATGATTGAATCCACCCAATCTCGGATAGATTTCTGAATTGATTGTTCTTCTAATTGTTATTTCTCTTTAAATCTTGTCATTGTGATCCTTGAACCATCAAAACCCCCTTTTTTTCTAACTTAACTTAATTTGATCAAATTGCATTTACGATCCTTGAGGAGACGATTCGGTGTTGTTCACTATACTACAAGTTTAGGTAATAACTTCGGTTATAATTTTGACTGAGTTCGGCGCTCGCCACCAGGTCTTGGAAGAAGTTCGTATTCTAAAAGGAGAAGAGCAAAAAGGTTACAAGTCTGTTACAAATGTGGACGATGGAATTATAATAAGCGATGTCGTACTTTGGGGATGGTTTCTGCAAACAAAGAAGATAAAATTTTCTTCATTAAGAATGGACTGAGTAAGGAGTCATTAGATGATATCTTATTGACTATTGAGACGCATTCTTGTGGATTGGTGCATCGTGAAATTCTTAATTTGTGGAATCTCTTCAAGGATGAAGAAAAAAACTACAGTCTTAGGAATCTGACTCTAAAAGACCTTGTTTGCTAATTTATAAGAAAATTGGATGGGAAGCTTATCCTCGACTCATAGAAAGCGTTTAAGCCATTACTGGACGTGAAACCAGAGGCAGATGTGAGCTATATCCACAACAATCTATACATATTATCTTTTTCTTTTTCATGTTTTCTTTTTGAAAAATAAAAAAATAAAAAAAATAAAAAAAATGAAAAAAATGAAAAAAAATGAAAAAAAAGAGTCTGAACAAGGGCGATCCGGAAGGAGTACTATGGCTTTAATTAGTTGTGGAGCCCCAACCTTTGGCTGACCCGTCATTGACTCGGGTGGACCTTTGCACGCTGGTCCTTAAAAAAGTTCGTGTACTATGCTCTGTAGAGAGCCGCGCTCCATAACCCAATGTTTACCATCTGGGCACTGTGGAGTTGATGGATAGGCAGAAGCGTCCCACTCTAGTTATTAGTGAGAAGTAACCCGCGGCGGCCGAAGCGTATGAGGCATCTGAGCTTGATCCTTTCTTTTATTAGAAGGGGCTTTCAGCGCCCTAGGATAGGATGTTTTGGATCTTGGACATTACGAGTTTCAGATTTTAGCATCTCTGTTGATGTTACGAGCCCAAGTGTGAGCGCTCCAGGTTCCAGACCCAGGATAGAAACCCACGATGGTTTCTTCTTTCTCCCTTCTTCGAATAAACGGGCGTGAGTGTCTACTGCATTGGTGACACGCAGTATAAAGATATCCCACTACTGCACTCATGACGCGCAGTATAAAGATACGCCATGAAAGCTGTACATACTGGTATGTCATCATTTGCTATTATATTTCTTTTATCTTTATATGATTTTGCTATATTTCGATTTTGGACAGATGATCTTTTGAGTAGGGTCCTTCAGGAGTTTCTAGACTTTTTTACCCTGATGGTTTTCTTGAAGTAAAAACAAAACAAAAAAATAAAACAAAAAAAACAAAAAAAAAGATTCTGTGTTCCTTAATTTCAAACTTTTCTGACAACAACCAACCTACACTTATAGGCGCAATTATTACCCTTTCCATTCTTTTTCCTATTTAAACATTCCATTTTCTCCACTTTCCTTCAACTCAGAAACATTCAAAGGGAGGAAGAGTATAGAAATGGGGCCTTCTATTCGTAACCTTAAAAATGTCTGTGTTTTTTGTGGGTCAGATTATGAGAAGGGTTTAGAGTTTGTAAACGCCGCTAGCACTCTTGGTCGATCACTTGCTGCGAGGAATATTCATCTTGTATATGAGGGAGGTTGCCGTGGGTTAATGGGGGCTATATCACTTGCTGCATATATAGGAGGCAGTCAGGTTTTAGGAGTCATTCCTGGACCTTTAGCTCAACAGAACATCACTGGAAAGACGGTTGGAGAAGAAATTCAGATAACATCTATGCATGGACAAATGAAAAAACTGCTTGACAACTCTGATGCATTCATTGCCTTACCAGGTGGTTTTGGTACTTTGGAAGAAATTTTTCAAATAGTCTCTTGGGCCGAACTGAACATCCACTATAAACCCATTGGTTTGTTGAATGTTAATAATTACTTTGATAGTTTATTACTTTTTCTTGACCATGCTGTGGAACAAAAATTTATTACTCCTTCGGCAAGAAAACTTCTTATCTCTGCTTCCACTATTGATGAGCTCATTGATAAATTAGAAGCTTTTGAGTATGTACCTGATAAGGTATTAGCTCAGATAGATTAGTCAACAGGAAGCAGTGAGGGAAGCAGCAAGAAAAGAAAGCCAGATCTGACACTTCATCTTTAATACCTTTGATTTTATTTATTGTACTTTGTTTAAATTTGTGTCAAATCTCTGCAACAGGTAATATCTTCTATCCTTTACTCATCTATATTTTAACATCGAGGACAATGTTGTAATCTAGGTGGGGGGAAAGGATAGTTGACCAATTTTTTTTTCTGTTCTATTTTTTGGAAAGTATGATGTGATTGTCATGAACTTATTAAACCAATGAATGATGGCAGAGTAAGAAGTAATTTTACTTTTGAGACGTATCTAAATTGGGAAGTATGTTTAGTGATATGACTATCAGAAACCTATTCTTAGTAAAACCAATTAGTGATGGCAGAGTAAGGAGTAAATTTTGGAAACAATTTATTACTCTTGAGACGCATCTTAGTTGGGGTAGTAATTAATTAGTATTGATTTGTGGAAGTAACAAAGTTTTTGTCTTTTAATTTCCTTTGAAAGATTCAAGTGAATGCACTCTCACATCCTTGGAAGCAATTGAAATTCAGGAATCATAGCATGATTGAATAAATTATCTTCTTTCTTAAATTTTACATGCTTGGTTATGGATGTTGAATTGGTGGATAGAGAATGATAGAAATATGCCTTGTGAGATTTTGAGCCTATTGATGAATGGATTGAATATTTGTACCATTCTCTTCTTTCTTGTGTGATTTTCACTCATGGAATTGTTACTCTAGAACTTGCTTTGATTCTTTTTGAGGCTACATTTTCACATGCATACATTAATATGATTGAGGCATTTTAAAATAGCTACTTTGACCAAATAGCCATCCTTGTATATTTTCCATTGTGTAACCCTTTTGAACTTGTTTGACCATTCCTTGTTTTTAGCTCATCTCATCCTTCAAAAAAAAATTAAAAAAAAAAAACATGTTTTAACCCAACCTTAGGGAATAAGAGAGCATTGACCTTGTTCTTGAACAAGTGTGGGGGTGTGTGTGCAAAATGATCCAAAAAAAAAATTTTGAACACCGTTGCAATCAAAGGATTATCATAATAAAGGTGGATGCTTGGAAACAACAGGAAGAAAAGGAGAATGTTCAAGTCTAACAATGAATTCAATTCACCAATTTGGGATTGATCTTCAACAAAACATTAGTCAAATATTAGTGATTGTCCTTTATGATGAATGTTCTCAAACATTTTCTCCACTCTAACTGTACCATAATGCTCTTTTATTCTCTTCGGTATTTATCTTTTCATACCCATATTATCCCTTCTCCTTTACCATGACCCCATTACAATCTTGAATAAAGTCCTTTTGATTTTTGTATGCATGTGTTTTGAGTAGCGGAGAAGTAGAAGATAAGCAAGCTTATGGTAGTGCAATTGTTCATGGGTTGAATAGAGTGAAATACTTACCTTTTAAACACTTGAGAGATTGAGAGTGAATTCTGTGAGGATCTATCATTCTTGATTCATTCTTTTCAACTGAAGTTTCCTTGCTTGTTAGTTTGAGATGTGAAGAAATGTTACCTCATTAATGCTTTGATCCCTTGAATTTCTTGTTGCTCTTCTTGCTTCATCAAGCCTTTTAGAGTTTTTAGCTTTTGAGTCTGTGTCATTTTTCTTTGTCTCCTAACTTTGGTATTATGTGTTTTGCCCAGGAGTGCAAAAAGCTAAGTGTGGGGGAATTTGATGATCACATATTTTATACATTAATAAACCCTCTTTTTTAGTCATTTACACTCTCTATGTACTTAATTGATTAAGTCTAGTTATGTTTTGTAAGTTTGGACTCAAATTGGACTTAATTAATTTTTTCAGCACTATTTTGGTCTTACGTTATTTTTGTATTTCGGTCATATCTTGAGTTCTAAATGTCTGATAATTATGAATTTTGCCTTGTAGGAAAGATAAGAGAGAGCTTTACAACTTTGATGAAGAGCTCAAAGTCTCAATCAGACATCTAGTAGAGCTAATTGGGCTTGGAAGACAGAACATGAGTTTTGTGTCTGAAACCTGAACAGTATAGAGTAATCAGAGCATAACTCGGGATGCAAGAATTATCTTGGGCTGAAATTTAGACATTTGAAAGCTAAGACCCAGATCTAAAACTTTCATGTTGAACACAAAACTTGATTCGGGCTCCTTGATGGTGATATTGGGTCTGAAAGTCAAAACAGAGGTGCTGAAACTGGGCCTGAATAGTTTGTAGTAATTGGGTCATATCTTGGGCTGTAGGACGAATTTTTGGGTGATTCTAAAGCCATTGGAAAGCTTAGACAATTTCCTAGAACTTTCATGGAGACCACTTGGCTCAAAAATGAGGAAATCAATGACTTAAGCAATGAATGATTTTGGAGACAAGAAATCTCAATGATTTTTCACTCTTATCCTCACCATTTGGCATTCTCCACTCATTCATCCACTCATCCCACCTACCCCTAATCAGCCCCTTTGTCATTTTGTATCCCTAATCCTCTATAAAAGGCACCATTGGCTGACCATTTGGGGCACTTGGTGTTAGGCTTAGTGTGTACAAGTTAAGGTTATACTTGTTTATTGTTTTCCTTTGTTGTAATTTTCTCTTGTTCTAAATTGAAGTCATGTTCATCTTTCTCTTCTTCTCTCTTTCTTTCTTCTTATCAATGAGTAACTAAATCTTCATCTTGCTTGAGTGAAAGAGTGAAACTCTTGGTAATGAAATAAGGTTAGATTATTTTATTTCTTGTGCTTAAATGATATATTATTAAATGAACATTATATATGTTGTATTTTGTTTCCAATCAATTTAGAAACCTTCTTTGTTAATGGAGGTCTTGATTTATTGTAGACAATAGGATTGGCACAGTGAATGCTTGAACTCATTTACAAATGTTGGTAGATAATTAAAGGAATCATAATATGATTACATATATAATTGAACTTTGAATGTTATATTTTCCAATTGAAACCTCCGTTGTATGTGGATTTCAATTGAGTTAAAAAGAGAAATAATCTTACCTTTAATTTATTACCAAGAGTGGATCTCCTAACCCAAGCAAGCCCTTAAATTCATTTGTGAACTTGTTTTAATACTTTTGGTGTTGTGACAAATCCTCTTCTTACCTCAATTAATTTTTCTTCATCAATTCCTTGCGGATCGACCTCGGACTCCCGAGAAATTTACTACATGAGACAACCTGCACTTGGGTTTGCATCCTTAAATCCCGCAGTCACAAACTTTTTTCAACACATGCAACCTAACTATCTCCTGTAAATATAACTAAGCTAGTTCTTCTAAGGAGTAGTTAGCTCTAATTGGAAAAAAAGTGGGCAGACTTGGTTAGTCTATCCACTATGACCCAAACTGCATCATACTTTGGGTGAGTCTTGGGCAAACCCATCACAAAATTCATTGTGATATTTTTCCATTTCCAGTGCAGGATTTCTAAGGATTGAAGAGGTCCAAAAGATTTTTGGTGCTCTATCTTAACTTTTTGATAGACCAAGCACCTATATACAAACTTCACTATCTTCTTCTCCATTCCTGGCCACCAAAACATTTTTCCTTAAATCTTAGTATATCTTAGTGGCTCCGGGATGGATGGTATATTAGCTCCTATGAGCCTCCTCTAAGATCTTTTCTTTGATTACAGATTCTCTTGGAATGCAAAGTCTATCTCTAAAATTAATCACTCTATCATCCACAATATCAAACTTGGGTTGATCCCCTAAGAAGATTTGCTTACTTATCTTACTTAAGGTTTCATCATCTCTTTGAGCTTCTAAAATTTGAGTCATTATGTCACTAACTATGTCCACCCTACTCATAAAGAGACTCTGTGGTGTCACAGTTATCCTAAGGCTCAAGTCTCTAAACCTCTCAAGAAGCTTACCCTCTTGAATCATCATTCAAGACATATGTAGGGATTTCTTACTTAGTGCGTCGACCATTACATTGTTGGCCTTACCCAGATGATACTTAAGCTCAAAGTCATAATCTTTTAAAGACTCTATCCATCTTCTCTATCTCATAATCTTTTAAAGACTCTATCCATCTTCTCTATCTCATGTTTATCTCCTTTTAATCAAACACATATTTTAAACTCTTATAATCATTGAACACCTCAAACTGAACTTCATAAAGATAGTGTCTCCATATTTTTAAGGCAAACACTATAGCGACTAATTCTAAATCATCAGTAGAGTAGTTTTCCTCATGAGGCCTTAAATGCCTTGATGCATAGGCAACTACTTTCCTATTTTGCATCAAAACACACCATAAACCCATCTTTGAAGCATCACAAAACACCTCAAAGTCTCCCTAAGGATCTTGAATCACCAAAATTGGTGTAGTAGTCAACCTCAACTTAAGCTCTTGGAAACTATCCTCACACTCTTGAGTCCAATCATACATACTACCTTTCATAGTTAACCTAATTAAGGGTAGTACTATCTGGGAGAATCCATTGATGAACCTCCTATAGTACTAGTTAATGTAATACCCTTAAGAACATGTTAGACTAGTAAATGGTTACCAAAGGTAGCATTTGACTTTTTTAGCATGTCAGTCAAGTTTTGTGACAAACTGAGTTCATTTAGGCACTTAGTTGCAACACAGAAGTTGTAAAGTGGCTTAAAATGACTCAGATAATAGCATAAGTTGCTAAGTTAAGGGAAATAAACATAGAAAGTTTATTTCTAGGTCACAAATGAGCCAAGTAAGATGTGGTAAAAGTTTCAAGAGAATCATAGTTAGTTTGGTATTTTTAGGCATACTGGTTGTGCGTTTTAATACCGAATGACTAGCAGCTGATATAGAAAATAAGGAAAATGGTGAAACAACAATTTAGATGAATCTTATGATTTATTCTAAAGTTGTTGGAAGTAGGGAAACTCAAATTAGCATAATTCAGGTGTCCATAGCAGATATAAGTTTCAGTGTAGAAACTTAAGTTAATCTTTTTCCGTAATTCCCTCTGCGTCCTACCCCCTTATTTCTCCCTTCTCCCTCGGCAGAGAGCCGAAAACTAGAGAAAAGAAAGAAAAGAAAGAAAAGGGGAGAAGAAGAAGGAGAAAGGGGAAGAAGGGAAGAAAAAGGGGAAGAGGATCAAGCTTCTAGGCTTCGAGTCTTCAAGAGGTAAGGGGATTTCTATTCATTGCTCCCTCTTTGTTTTCTTTGAGTATAGTTTGGGGTTTTGAATAGAAATAGGGGTTTGGATAGCCAAATCCGTGTTCTTAACTTGGTTCTTGATTCTGAGGACTAGGTCAGGATAGTTTAAGCCTAGAGAATGCTAAATGGCCATTTATGGCTCAAGAATAATCATAGAATCCATAGAAAATGGATTTTAAGAATAGTTGGTGTTATGTGATTCTGGACTTAGATTTATGCCCTACGAGAATTTATAGGTTGTAAAAGAGTTACAACAAGTTAAAGGGCATAGATTAATGCTAGAAATCACTTAGAATCTATGAGAAAAGGATTGGAAATTGGTTTTTAAACCAATTATGCAGAAAACGCATTCTGCAGAATCTGGTTTCTGCTATCAGCGCCGCGGCGTGGGGATGTCACGCCGCAGCGTGAGGGTTATTTTGCTTAGAGCGCCGCGGCGTAGGAGGTGCATGCCGCGGCGTGAGACCACAAATTAGCCCAGTACTAGCACCCGAGAACAGGGCATCGCGGCGTGCACACGCCGTGAGGCCCTGAAGATCCAAAATGTTATTTTTGGATGTTTTGAAGTTCTAAAGTAAAGGGAATCATTTATATATGTCTCCTAAAGTGTGTTAAGGCACAAATGGGGATATTTTCAAGTGGAAAATATTTACCTATCAAGTATGAGAAAGCATAGGCTTTTAAGCATCCTAAAGGAAAGGTTTGCTTTAAGTAATGACATTGCACCTTAGGCAACTTGACGTTGTAATAGATATCACTCAAGATGTGATGAGATAATGCAATGAAGATAAGTATACTAGGATGAATAATAGTATTCACTCTAGTAGAGAATGAGAAAGGTACGAACCTTAGGAGATCCAAGAGAAGTGGATTACCTTAGAAAGGTACCTAGAACCTTAGGCAACAAAGAGTTGCAAGTAAGAACCACTCTTGCATTAGATTCACTTGAGTGGAGACAAGATTGTGTATTAGTTCCAAAGAGGGAATGTTTAGGTACAAAGTCTCTAGGTAAGTGAGACTTAGTGCATTGCTAAATACACAATAAGATGATTTGTAACTAAGAAGATGTCATAATCATAAGGTAGAATAGAAATGTGCAATAACTCATGTATTAGCAAAGATGAGTTAAAAGTACAAGATGAAGGGAATTTACTTCCTTAGATACTAACGAAAGTATGGAAGTTAAGTTCTTAAGCATTCCATGAGTTTGGAATAGTTAAAGAGGTATTTGGAACCTTAAGCACACAAGTGTAGTATAAGCTATTACCAGAAGTGTGATAGAAGGGAAAGCTAGATACAACCAGAATACGTATGTTAGCACACAAGTGTAGTATAAGCTACTACCAGAAGTGTGATAGAAAGGAAAGTTAGATGCATGAATTACTCTCTTTAGTTAAAGTTAAGTTAATTATGCAAAGTTTTAGAGAAATGCTCATTTATTTCCTTAAGTAAGGGTAGAAGGGTTGCATTATTTGTACATGCCCATTAACCAACTTATATAGGTAATTAACCACTTTTTTATTCTTCATTATCCAACTTTGTTTCAACACTTGTGAAAAAGGTTGATTAATGAAGAACAAAAACTTAGTTAATGACATATAGAAGTTGGTTAACAGGGTAAAGGCTGGAAGGGTTACATATTTGTACATGTCCATTAACTAAATTCAATAGGTAATTAACCACTTCTTTATTCTTCATTAACCAATTTTATTTCAACGCTTGTGAAAAAAGTTAGTTAATGAAGAACAAAAAATTGGTTAATGACGTACAAAAGTTAGTTAATGGGCATGTACAAATATGCAACCCTTCCAGCCTTTACCCCATTAACCAACTTCTGTTGGTAGTTAACCACTTTTTTGCTCTTTGTTAACCAACTTTTTTCACAAGTGTAGAAACAAAGTTGGTTAATCAAGAACAAAAATGTGGTTAATGACCTATAGAAGTTAGTTAATTGTGTACAAAGAATGGGTAATGGGCTCATGACCAAGCCAGCTCTTTATACTCGATATTGATGGCATATGTAATCAATATTGAACTGATCCTGAAATGGGTAATATTCATTTAAAAATCAAAATGGCATTACCAATCAAACAAAACTTATACAATTGTACACAAGATATAATTGTGTACATTCTCATAACATGTACCACAACATATAATTGTTGTTTATACATAACTTATACAATTTTCATTGTCACCCTTATAAATCTTGTACCAAAAAATTAATTCTACCTGACCATTACATAACTTTATATAATTTTTTACACATTATAAGTACTATGTCATTCACTAAACTACACAAACAACCTACTCCAAAAAAATACCTAGGTAGGTTGCTTCAAGTACAACAAAATAAATGTTTCAAATAATAAATAGCTATAACATATTGCCAAAAAATACTAATTTTGGCCAACACTAATCTTTGAACCAATTACAAGTAAATCGACAGTTACCCCATCAACCTGCAACACCAAAGTTAATTGTCTTAGTCTTTAAAAGTAAACATTAACCCCAATAAAGACTGTTAAAATTATAATTAATTAGAAGAGTAATAATCATATATTTTATACATTAATAAACCCTTGTTTATAGTCATTTACACTCTTCATGTACTTAATTGATTGAACTTGGTTATGTTTTGTAAGTTTAGACTCAAATTGGACTTAATTGATTTTTTCAGCATTATTTGGGTCTTACACTATTTCTGTATTTCAGCCATATCTTAAGTTCTAGATGTGTAATAATTATGTATCTTGTGAATGCTTATGTCATAAAGCATATCAAATAAGTTTTTGATGATAACAAAGCCAAGAGAAGAAGACCAAGATCAAAAGAAAAGACCAAGATCAAAAGAAAAGTTCAAGATCAAAAGAAAAGATCAAGACCAAGAGAAGAAGACCAAGATCAAAGAGGTATATTAGATATAGGTCTTAGAACATCAATGTGAAATGCTCTCAAGGTATCTCAATTATATTCAAATGATTTTTCAAAGATATCGTAAATCAACTTGTTTTCAAAGTTCATATTTTAAAGAAATGTTGATTTCAATCTTGGATTATGATAAACATTTGTAAATCTTGTTTTGTCCAAGTACCCAAATGATAAAAATGGCCTAGGGACTTAATTGGGATTGAAAAATGTGTTCAAAGTGAAAAGTAATCGATTACACACTCTTAGTAATCGATTACCAGCAAGTCAGAGGACTTGTAATCGATTACAAAATCCATGTAATCGATTAGCATGTTCCCAGAAATCCAAGAACACGATCAAAAAGGCCATGTAATTGATTACATCAATATTGTAATCGATTACCAGAAAGTCAGAGGGCATGTAATCGATTACACAAGTCTTGTAATCGATTACCACAAACCCAGAAAGCCAAGAACACGTTTTAACTGTCATGTAATCGATTACCAGAACCCTGTAATCGATTACCAGCATTCTGACAAGCCCAACGGCTATATTATTTGGCTTTTAATGTTGCCCATAACAGCCCCCAACGGCTCTTTTGTGCCAATAACTTATAAATACTCATCTTGGGGCATCATTTGTGACTGAACAACACTTGAGAAACATCTATCAATTGCTTTAATCCGAGAATCACCATTAAAATCTCCTTTGCTCTGTTTTTGCATATATTGTTGAGATATTCTTGAAGAGATTTATAGGACTTCAATTTGTATCATCTACTCTTATGAGAGTTTTCATTTTATAAACACTTTGATTCTTTGTAAAGGGGGTGAGGCATCCCTCTAGAGAAAAGAGAGTGAGGTATCTCTCAAAGTTTGTAAAGGGTGAGGTATCCCTTGTTGAAGGTGAGGCATCCTTCAAAGGTTGTAAAGAGGGTGAGGTATCCCTCTAATGAAAAGGGTGAGGCATCCCTGGTTTGAGGCTCAAGCTCAAGGGTGAGGCATCCCAAGGAGATTGAGTGCTCTTTTGTGTAAAGGTTTTCAAGCACCCGTTCAAGCTTGAAGTTTAGTGGAAAATCTCAAGTGGTTTGCTTGAGGACTGGACGTAGGTCACAAGTGGATTGGTGGCTGAACCAGGATAAATCTTGTGTTTGTTCTTCTCAACTCTATCTCTTTACTTTGTGCTTTAATTATATTTGCTTAAGTTGAGTTTGATATTTTTCTTTGCTTGAATTCTTTCTATCTTGAGTTGTCTATTTGTGAGTGAAGTATTCAATCTCGTTTATCTATTTACTTCAATCATCCAATAGCTTCAACGAAAATTGTTAATCAAACGTTTTGCGAAAAATTTACAAAAATATTTTACATACTCAATTCAGCCCCCCTCTTGAGTATTGAGGCCACTTGGTAACAAGTGGTATCAGAGCTAGGCTCTTGTGTAAAGAGCTTAACAGCTTCAAGAGAAAGTAATGGCCTCTTCAAATGATCTTTATGAAAGTTCTTCTCTTTATAGACCTCCCTTCTTCAATGGGGATGGGTATGCTTATTGGAAAGAAAGAATGAAAATTTTTATTGAAGCTATTGACTTGGATGTGTGGGATGCTGTTGAAAATGGTCCTTTTGTCCCCACACAAGTTGTAAATGGTGTAAGGATTAATACACCAAGAAGTGAATGGACGAATGATGATAAAAAGAAGGTCCAATATAATTTGAGAGCCAAAAACATCATTACCACTACTTTGGGGTATGATGAGTTTTTTAGAGTCTCAAATTGTAAATCTGCCCAAGAAATGTGGGACACCTTACAAGTAACTCATGAGGGTACTAGTGAAGTGAAAAGATCAAGGATAAATACTCTCACTCATGAGTATGAACTTTTTAGAATGAACCAAGGTGAAAGCATTCAAGAAATGCAAAAACGTTTCACACATATTATAAATCATCTTGCTTCATTGGGAAAGACTTTTCCTAATGAAGATCTTATTAACAAAGTGTTGAGATGTTTGAGCAGGGATTGGCAACCTAAAGTGACGGCTATTTCGGAATCAAGAAAACTAGCAACAATGACCTTAGCCACACTTTTTGGAAAGCTTCAAGAGCATGAGTTGGAATTGAATAGACTCAACCAAAATGAGGAGCTTGACAAGAAAAAGAAGGGAATTGCTCTCAAGGCCACCTCCTCTTTGATCAATGATGATGATGATGATGATGGAGATGGCTTGGAAATTAGTGAAGAGAATCTTGGCCTACTAGTAAAGAAGTTTGGAAGATTCTTCAAAAAGAATAAAGCTCAAGGAAGACCTCCCTTTCCCTCAAAAAATGCCTACCACAAAGGGGAAGGAACCTCAACCACTCCTAAATGCTATGAATGTGGAGAATTGGGACACATGAAGATGGAGTGCCCAATCTATCAAAGGAAAGTGGAGAAGTATGAAAAGAGGTACTCAAAGGAAAAGAAAGAAAGAAGAGCCTACATAGCTTGGGATGATAATGACATGGATTCAACCGATAGTTCGGACAATGAGGAAGCCAATCTATGTTTCATGGCTAGAGGAGAAGAGGAAGATGAAGATGACATGGAGGTAACATCCTCAAATTTTGAATCAAGTTCTTCTCCTTCCTATGATGAATTGCAAGATGCATTTGAAGAACTGCATAATGAAACTATGAGACTTGCAAAACTCGTTTCATCATCCAAGAAAACAATTTCCTCTTTTAAAAACAAAATCTTTATTTTAAACAAGGAAATTGAGGAACTTAAAATTGAAAATGAAACTCTTGGACTCATTGATGCAAATTCCTCATGCATGACATGTTCTTTACTTGATAACGCATATACATCCATTTCTTGCTCATCATGTAAAACTTTTGAAAAGGAAATTGAAGATTTGAAAAATACTCTTTCAAAATTTACCCTTGGAAGAGATAATTTGAACATATTACTTGGGAATAAAAAATGTGTGTTTCAAAAGGCTGGTTTAGGGTACAATCCCAAAAATCAACACAAACTTTACAAGAATTTCTTTGTTCCCTCAAGTTCATCAACAAGTCCTTTTATAAAATGTTCTCATTGTGGCAAGAAAGGACATAGTGCATCAACTTGTAATGTAAGGAAGAATATCAATAACAAGATTGGAACTAAAATGGTTTGGATCCCTAAGGGCACCTTGCCTAACACTAACACACAAGGACCCAAGAAAATCTGGGTACCAAAGGTCAAAAATTGAAGTGTGTTGTAGGTATGCTTGAAGGCCAAAGAATGGACTTTGGAATCTCAATAGTGGCTGAAGCAAGCACAAGATCAGAAATCACTCCAAGTTCTCTTCCTTGTCTCCAAGAAGCTTGGACTTGAAATCTTTGGATAAGTGGAGATCTATTCTATGCCTTAACTTGTTTTAAAATTGTATTTCTCTAAGCTTTATATCTTGAAAATATCTTTATATGCTATAATATGCTTGATAAGTTCATTTCTTGTTTGAAACATCATATTTGATATAAAACATCTTTGAACTTGGCATATTGGATTAATCATGCATCTAAACTCTTGAAACACAATTTTGATGCATAATTTTCTGCATAATGCATGATCCCTCTACATAATCTGTTTTCTTGCTGCATAATCTGAAATTTGCTACTTAATATAGTGTTTTTACTGCACAACCACCTTTATTTAATCAATTGTGAATCGAATACTGACTTGAGCGTTGGAGGTTCCCCTTTAGCTATGTTGTAGGTACTACATCATGACAAAAACCCTCAAAAAGCTCAAAAACTTCACCAATCCATCAAAAGGGTGTATTTCTTGGTAAAAGTAGCATTTTCGCATGATCATATGTTTTAGATCACAATCTATCTGGATTATATGCCTACATGATGTTTGAAATTGTTTTGGAATGCTTTGGAACAAATTTGAAAGGTTTAAAATTGATCTTTTTCTGTTTAAAATGCAAAATCTGAGTTTTAGTGAACTGGTAATCGATTACAACACCTTTGTAATCGATTACAAAGGCTATGCCAAGCGTTCCAAGCCAAGTCAGAAAGCAGGTAATCGATTACACCTCCAATGTAATCGATTACAACAATTCCAGAAGGCATGTAATCGATTACATCACATACGTAATCGATTACCAGGAATCCAGAACATGCGTAATCGATTACACAGACATTGTAATCGATTACACAGGGTTTTAAAAGGCAAAAATTCATGGGTTATACCTTTTTATCTGCCATCAAGCCTTTTCATGATGCTTTCCTTATGCTTAATCTTTATCTAACCCCATTTGCTCTTGTATATGACTCTGAATTCTGTTGGCATAAATGATAATTATTATCTACGATTTCTTTTTCATATGCATTTGCTATTGGCATCACAAATTGTTGTGCTAAACCGTTCATACTCTGATATTGATCCTGCTGGGCTGAAATGTTTATACAATGCTGAATGCTTATGTTGTTTTTGATAATGCCAACGGCGGAGAGATTAGTGAAATATGTTGCATGTGTACAGGGGAGCTTTGCACTTTTACGTGAAAATCTTTTATCCTATCTCATGCATACTTTACGGGGGAGAATTGTGTCTAAATCTCTGATGAATAATATGCAAATATTTCTCTATTTTCAATGCTTATTTTGTCATCATCAAAAAGGGGGAGAATGTGAATGCTTATGTCATAAAGCATATCAAATAAGTTTTTGATGATAACAAAGCCAAGAGAAGAAGACCAAGATCAAAAGAAAAGACCAAGATCAAAAGAAAAGTTCAAGATCAAAAGAAAAGATCAAGACCAAGATCAAAGAGGTATATTAGATATAGGTCTTAGAACATCAATGTGAAATGCTCTCAAGGTATCTCAATTATATTCAAATGGTTTTTCAAAGATATCATAAATTAACTTGTTTTCAAAGTTCATATTTTAAAGAAATGTTGATTTCAATCTTGGATTATGATAAACATTTGTAAATCTTGTTTTGTCCAAGTACCCAAATGATAAAAATGGCCTAGGGACTTAATTGGGATTGAAAAATGTGTTCAAAGTGGAAAGTAATCGATTACACACTCTTAGTAATCGATTACCAGCAAGTCAGAGGACTTGTAATCGATTACAGCATCCATGTAATCGATTAGCATGTTCCCAGAAATCCAAGAACACGATCAAAAAGGCCATGTAATTGATTACATCAATATTGTAATCAATTACCAGAAAGTCAGAGGGCATGTAATCGATTACACAAGTCTTGTAATCGATTACCACAAACCCAGAAAGCCAAGAACACGTTTTAACTATCATGTAATCGATTACCAGAACCCTGTAATCGATTACCAGCATTCTGACAAGCTCAACGGCTATATTATTTGGCTTTTAATGTTGCCCATAACAGCCCCCAACTGCTCTTTTGTGCCAATAACTTATAAATACTCATCTTGGGGCATCATTTGTGACTGAACAACACTTGAGAAACATCTATCAATTGCTTTAATCCGAGAATCACCATTAAAATCTCCTTTGCTCTGTTTTTGTATATATTGTTGAGATATTCTTGAAGAGCATTATAGGGCTTCAATTTGTATCATCTACTCTTGTGAGAGTTTTCATTTTATAAACACTTTGATTCTTTGTAAAGGGGGTGAGGCATCCCTCTAGAGAAAAGAGAGTGAGGTATCTCTCAAAGTTTGTAAAGGGTGAGGTATCCCTTGTTGAAGGTGAGGCATCCTTCAAAGGTTGTAAAGAGGGTGAGGTATCCCTCTAGTGAAAAGGGTGAGGCATCCCTGGTTTGAGGCTCAAGCTCAAGGGTGAGGCATCCCAAAGAGATTGAGTGCTCTTTTGTGTAAAGGTTTTCAAGCACCCGTTCAAGCTTGAAGTTTAGTGGAAAATCTCGAGTGGTTTGCTTGAGGACTGGATGTAGGTCGTAGGTCGAAGTCACTGGTGGCCGAACCAGGATAAATCTTGTGTTTGTTCTTCTCAACTCTATCTCTTTACTTTGTGCTTTAATTATATTTGCTTAAGTTGAGTTCGATATTTTGATTTGCTTGAATTCTTTCTATCTTGAGTTGTCTATTTGTGAGTGAAGTATTCAATCTCGTTTATCTATTCACTTCAATCATCCAATAGCTTCAACGAAAATTGTTAATCAAACGTTTTGCGAAAGATTTACAAAAATATTTTACATACTCAATTCACCCCCCCTCTTGAGTATTGAGGCCACTTGGTAACATATCTTACCTTGTAGGAAAGATAAGAGAGAGCTCTACAACTTTTATGAAGAGCTCCAGGTAAAATTCAGCCATCTAGTGAAGCTAAATGGGCTTGGAAAAGTCGAGTACGGTTTTGTGATTGAAAGTTTTAGAGAAGATGAGAGTAAGGTAGTATAACTTGAAGATAGAAATTATCTTGGGATAAAATTTGGACATTTGAAAGTTAAGACCATATCTACAACTTTCATGAAGAACACAAGAGCTCATTCTGATAGCTTGGAGGTGATATTGGGTCTGGAAGTCAAAATAGAGGTACTAAAATTGGGCCTGAATGGTTTGTAGTAATTGGGCCATATCTTAGGTTGTAGGACGAATTTTTGGTTGATCTTGGTGGCATTGGAAAGCTAAGACAAAATGCTACAACTTTCATGAAGACCATGTTGCTGCATTTTGATGGCATCTATGAGATCAACACTGAATGATTTCGGAGACAAAGAATCTCAATAATTTTCCATTCACCATTTGGTATTTTTCACTCATTCACCCATTCATCTGTAATTGGCTAGCTAACATTGATAGTTGTTTTGATGATAACAAACATGAAGATGATGAGAAGACCAAGTCCAAGATCTTCAAAGAATAGCTCTAGGACTTAGGATCTTTGTAAGGAGCCTTTTTGGATATCTCATTGGTTTAGGTTGCAAAGAAATGTTTTCAAAATTAATATTCCAAATCCAAAGAATCATTTTCTGGATATTTAAAAGTGTTTAAAACTATTTTTCATTTAAGGGTATTCGAATACCCCATAAGGTATTCGAATAGAATGGTTTTCAAGTTCAAACGTTTCATGTTTTCAATAAAGGTATTCGAATACCATGCATGGCATTCGAATACAGAGCTTTTCAAAATCTGTTTTAAAATGTGAGCTATTCGAATAACCCATGTGGTATTCGAATAACCTGATTTCAGAATATACATTTTTAACCAAGGTATTCGAATACCCTTGACTGGTATTCGAATAACCCTGCCTTGATCAGTTTTTTAAATAAGTTTTGACAGAGGTATTCGAATACCCCCTGATGGTATTCGAATAACCCACGAGGCTCTGTTTTAGATTTTGAAAATGGCAGCTAACATCTCTGCATTTAATATGGTCTTAATGGCACCCAACGACTCTTTTCTTCATTGCTTTATAAATAAAGACCTTGGGTCTCTTCTGAAAGTTGCCCAATAATCTGAATTATTATTTGCTTGTGCCAAAACGTGATTTTCATTTTTCTCATATTTTCTGTGCTCTTTTCGCCAAAACCTTGAGATATCCTTAAAGAGCTCTATAATGCTTCAAGTTGTATTATTTACTCTTTGTGAGAGTTTTCTATTTCATCTATTTTCTGCTTCTGTAAGGGTGAGGTATCCCTTGTTGTAAAGAAGGTGAAGTATCCTTCAAAGGGGGTGAGGTATCCTTCTAGTAAATAGGGTGAGGTATCCCTATTTGTTGAGACTCAAGCACAAAGGTGAGGTATCCCAAGGTGTGAGGAGTGCTCTTAATTGTAAAGGTTGCAAGCACTCGCGTTAAGCTTGTATTGATTAGTATAAAATCTCGAACTGTGTTTCGGGGACTGGATTAGGCCACAAGTGATTGGTGGTCGAACCAAGATAAATATCGTGTCTACTCTTCTCTTCTTTATCTTTTTATATTCAGCAACTTAATTTATTGTTTAATATTATTTATTTGTTAAATTTTATTAATATTCTGCTTATCCTTTTCATCTCACGTCTTTTAACATTCTTTTCAACATATTTAATTAGTTTACGCCTTTGTGAAAAGTTTTTTTTAAATACTCAATTCACCCCCCTTTTGAGTACTGGAAGCCACTTGGGTAACATCATCCACCTACTCTTAATCAGTCCCCTTGTCATTTTGTATCCCTAATCCTCTATAAAAGGCACCATTGGCTGATCATTTGGTGCTCTTGGTGTTAGGCTTAGTTTTTAGAAGTTATGGTTATGTTTGTTTATTGTTTTCCTTTGTTGTAATTTTCTCTTGCTCAAAATTGAAGCCATGTTCATCTTTCTTTTCTTCTCTCTTTCTTTCTTCTTATCTATGAGTAACTAAATCTTTATCTTGCTTGAGTGAAAAAGTGAAGCTCTTGGTAATGAAATAAGATTAGATTATTCTATTTCTTGTGCTTAAATGATATATTATCAAATGGACATTGTATGTGTTGTATTTTGTTTCTAATCAATTTAGAAACCTTCTTTGTATAATGGAGATCTTGATTTATTGTAGACAATAGGATTGGCACAGTAAATGCTTGAACTCATTTACAAATGTCGGTACATAATTAAAGGAATCATAATATGATTACATAAATAATTGAACTTTGAATGTTATATTTTCTTATTGGAACCTCCGTTATGTGTGGATTTCAATTGAGTTATAAAGAGAAATAATCTTGCCTTTAATTTATTACTAAGAATAGATCTCCTAACCCAAGCAAGTTCTTAAATTTATTTGTGAACATCTTTTATTACTTTTGGTGTTGTGACAAATCCTCTTCTTACCTCAATTAATTTTTCTTCATCAATTCCCTGTGGACCGACCTCGGACTCCTGAGAAATTTATTACTTGAGATAATCTGCACTTGGGTTTGCATCCTTTAAATCATGCAATCAAGTTTTTGGCGCCGTTGCCGGGGACTTTACTTGAAGTTTTAATTTATTAAGGTTCTCATACTTTAATAAAATCTATTCTCTTTCTCCTCACTGTAGATCTTCGGCTTGCCCTTCTGGTTTCTTTACTAACTCTCTAACTTTCTAACTATCTAACTTACTAAATATCTAACTTATTAACCTACTAACTTGCTAACATACTAACTTTCTAACTTTTAATTTATGTCATTTATTTTTCAAAGTTATTTCTTTTAGCTTACTAACTTTTATTTCTGCGCACTCTAACTTTTTAATTTAAACAAGTTTATTTATTATTGCTTTCTAAAATAATGAAATAATCTTTCTTCTTCTCTTTCTTTTCAACCTCTCTGTGGGGCTTTGCCTCTCTCCGGTTTTCATATTTTAAATTTATTTTTTGCATTTTACTTTCTGCACTTTCTAACTTACTAATTGTTAACTCTAATTATCTAACTTTTTAATTTATCAGTTATCTAACTTTTACTTGTTAATATTTATTGGGTGATTGGTTTATACCACATCCTTGTTAATATTTAATGGCTAGTATAAACTGCTGACTTGTACATTATTTTTTCTATTTTAAGTTATTTATTTATGCTTAATTGGTATCGTGACTTAAATTCTGATCGTTTAGTTAAAATTAATCCTAGTACTTTATATATTGATTTGTTTGAATCGCAATCACATACAATTGACACAATGGCTGAAAATGAAAGTGTACATGATGAACATGAAAATCAACCATTGCGAATCATACGTGAATATTTGCAACCACATCGAAATTCTAGTCCATCATGTTTTATCTTTCCACCCAACGCCAACAATTTTAGATTTAAGCCAGGTATGATTTCTTTACTTCCTAATTTTCATGGTTTAGAATCTGAAAGTCCATATTTACATCTAAAAGAATTTGAGGAAGTATGTATTGCTTTCAATGACCAAAATTGCACTGAAGAGATTGTTAAGCTTAAATTATTTCCTTTTTCTTTAAAAGATAAAGCAAAATCTTGTCTTAACACTTTGAAACCAAGATCAATTGGCACATGGCAAGAAATGCAAGGTGAGTTCTTAAAGACAATTTTTCTAACACATAAAACCAATGCTATGAAAAGACAAATCTAAATTTTTTCCCAAAATTCAAATGAAGCATATTTTCAATGTTGAGAACGGTTTAAAGATTTGTTAAATTCTTTCCCACATCATGGTTTGGAAAAAAGGTGCACTATAAGCTTTTTTTATGATGGTTTAACACCTGAAACTAAACAATTTATAGGAACAATGTGCAATGGTGAGTTTCTTGATAAAGAACCTGATGAAGCTTTAGACTATTTAAACTAGTTGGCAGAAAATTCTCAATCTTGGCATGGTACTGACCCTTCTGAAAATTCAATTAAATCTAACCTTGCAAGTACTAATAAAGGAAAATATCACCTTAGTCAAGAGGAAGATCTAAATGCTAGGTTTGCTAGTTTAGCTAGAAAGGTTGAAGCCATGGAATTAAGAAAAGCAAAAGAAATCAAATCTGTGCAAAATGAAGAAATTTGTGGCATTTGTGATGACTTAGGACACTCAACACATGAATGTCCTAATATTCCTGTTTTTAAAGAAGTTGTACATGAGCAAGTAAATACAATGAATATTTTTTAAAAGTCATTTACTTCTTCTTTTTCAGATACATATAATCTAAGATGGAGAAATCACCCGAACTTCAGCTGGAGGAATAATAATCAGTCATAATTTGTGCAACCATCACCTCCTCAAGCACAACAGGACTCTCAAAATTCTCAAGGATATGCACCTTATGTCCCACCATATAGGAAAAACCTTGAAGAAGCACTGCATGCATTCATAGAAAAGCAAGAGACCATTAATAAACAAAACAATCAAATCATGAATGACATAAAAGACACTCTTGCTAAACTTTCTTCTGCACTCACCATTGACGAGAAAAGAAAATTTCATTCTCAACCTCAACCAAATCCCAAGGGTCAGTACAGTCTAAATGAGGGGAGTTCAAAAAACTAACAAATGGATCAAGTCAAGTCAGTGATAACTCTTAGGAGTGGAAAGGTTGTTGAAAAACAAATTGCCGAACCTTGTGAGAAATAAGATGAACCAATTGCCCAAGAAAATGAAGAAGCTGACCAAAAAGAGACTAAACTCTCGCCTTCACCCCCATTTCCTCAACCATTGAATAATCCAAAGAAATTGGACCACCACACTGAAATTTTTGAAATTTTGAAACAAGTAAAGATCAATATTCCTCTGTTAGATGCTATCAAATAGATTCCTTCTTATGCCAAATATTTGAAGGACTTGTGCATTGTTAAAAGGAAACTAAATGTGAAAAAGAAAGCATTTTTGGCTGAACATGTAAGCTCCATTCTTTAGAATAATAATGCGTTGAAATATAAAGACCCTAGTTGTCCTACAATTTCATGCATTATTGGAGAACATAAAATTGAAAAAGCTTTACTTGATCTTGGTGCTAGTATCAATTTGCTTCCATATTCAGTTTATTAGCAACTCAAGTTAGGTAAGTTAAAACTAACTTCTGTAACTCTTTTACTTGCCAATATATCAATTAAAATTCCAAGAGGAATAGTGGAAGACGTGTTGGTTCAAGTTGATAAATTCATATACCTGTGGATTTTATTGTCTTGGATACTTAACCTATGGTTGATAGTTGCAAGTCAATTCCTGTTATTTTAGGCCGTCTATTTTTAGCAACATTAAATGCTTTGATAAATTGAAAAAATGGAATGATGAAGCTAACATTTGGAAACATGATACTGGAGCTCAATGTTTTTAACATGTGCAAGCAACCACAAGAAGTCCTTGATGAAAAGAAGGAAGTTGAAGGAATTGAAGCCATTATAGATGACCATCTTCAAACAAGGAGTTCTTCTGACCCATTAGAAATTTGCTTAGTCAATTCATTTGAGTCAGGCATACAACTAGAAGATGATATCTCTGAAATATGCTCTTTGCTTGATTGTACACAGGTAATGGAGTACAAGGGATGGAAGTAAAGATTTAAAGAGCTAAAACCTATGAATGATAATGCCCATGAAGAAGTACCCACACTGGAACTAAAGTCATTACCTACTGGGTTGATGTACACATTTTTTGGAGAAGAGCAAAACTTTCTAGTGGTAATTTCCTCGTCTCTTACTGAAGAACAATAAGGTATGTTAATAGAAGTACTTAACAAGCATAAAATTACAATTGGATGGACATTAAAGGACATAAAAGGCATTAATCCATTAATTTGTACACATAGAATGTATTTAGAGGATAATGCTAAAACTTCTCAACAACCTCAAAGAAGATTAAATCCACACATGAAAGAGGTAGTTAGAGTTGAAGTCCTTAAATTGCTTGATGTTGGAATTATCTATCCTATCTCTGATAGTCAATGGCTAAGCCCTACACAAGTTGTGCCTAAGAAATCTGGAATAACAATGATTGAAAATGATAAAGGTGAATTAATACCTACGTAAGTCTCATCTAGTTGGCGTATGCGTATTGATTTTAGAAAATTAAATGCTGCTGCTAGGAAAGATCATTTCCTCTTGCCATTTCTTGATCAAATTCTGGAAAGGGTAGCAGAAAATCGATACTACTGTTTTCTTGATGGTTTTTCAGGTTATAATCAAATACCAATTGCATTGGAAGATCAAGAAAAGACCACTTTTACATATCCCTTTGGTACTTTTGCATATAGAAGAATGCCTTTTGGCCTTTGTAATACTTCGGTAACATTTCAAAGATGCATGTTAAGTATTTTTAGTGGCATGATTGAGCATTATTTAGAGGTTTTTATGGATGATTTGACAGTTTTTGAAAATTGTCTTAATAATTTGGAAAAAGTTCTTAAAAGATGCGAAGAAAAAGGATTTGTGTTAAAGTGGGAAAAATGTCATTACATGGTTACCTCAGGAATAGTGTTACTAAAGGAATTAAAGTTGATAAGGCCAAAGTTGAACTAATTACTCATTTGCCTTCCCCAAAAACAGTCAGAGAAGTTTGTTCCTTTTTAGGACATGCAGGATTTTATAGAAGATTCATAAAAGACTTTAGTGTCATATCTAGACCATGATGTAGTCTTCTGTTGAAAGATACACCATTTGATTGGACTCAAGAATGTCAATTTTTTTTTGAAAAATTAATTGGTCTTCTGACATCTGCCCTTATCATGCAATCTCCTACTGGTCTTTGCCTTTTGAGTTAATGTGTGATGCTAGTGATTATGTTGTGATCGCTGTTTTAGGCCAAAGAAAGGAAGGTAAGCCTTATGTGATTTGTTACGCAAGTAGAACTTTAAATAGTGCATAAATGAATTACACCACTACTGAAAAAGAACTACTTGCTGTAATTTTTGCACTGGACAAATTTTGATCTTATTTAATTGGTTCTTCTATTGTGATTTTCACTGATCATGCTACTATTAGATATTTGATGTCTAAGCAGGATGCCAAACCAAGATTGATACGATGGATCTTGTTGCTTTAAGAATTCAACATCACAATAAAAGATAAGAAAGGAGCTGAAAATATTGTCGCTGATCATTTGTTCAGACTTACAATAGGCTCTCCTTTTGATAGCACACCCATCAATGATTCTTTTCCTGATGAATTTTTATTTTCTGTCAATTCCATGTCTTGGTTTGCTAACATAGTCAACTTTTTTGTAACAAGAAAGATTCCGCCTCAATGGACGCACCATGATAAAAAAAATTGACAGAGGTGAAAATTTTTATTGGGATGACCCATACTTGTTCAAATATTGTCCTGACCCAATCTTTCAGAGATGTGTGCCCGACAGTGAGGTAGGTAGTGTCATTAAATTTTGTCACTCGAAGCATGTGCAATGGATGTCACTTTTCTTCAAAGAAAACAGCTGCGAAAAAATCTTATAGATAACAAATTTTATTGGCCCACTTTATTTAAACTACTGCTATACTTTTTGCAAAAGTTGTGAAAATTGTCAAAAAATGGGCTCAATTTCAAAAAGAAACATGATGCCTCTGAACCCCATCCTTGTCATTGAAATTTTTTATTGTTGGGGAATTGATTTCATGGGTCCATTTTCATCCTCATTTAGATTTGTGTATATTTTAGTTGCAGTTGATTATGTCTCAAAATGGATTGAGGTGATTCTGTGCCGACACAATGATCATAAAACTATTCTCAAATTTTTAAAAAAAATATCATGTGTCGATTTGGAATCCCTCGAGCTATCATCAGTGATGGGGGAACACATTTTTACAATAAACCATTTGAATCTTTAATGAAGAAATATGGTATTACACACAAAATTACCACCCCTTATCACCCTCAGACAAGTAGACAAGTTAAATTGGCAAATAGGGAGATTAAACAAATTTTGGAAAAAAACAGTTAAACCCAAATCGTAAAGATTGGTCTTTAAGACTAAACGATGCACTTTGGGCTTACCGTACTGCTTTCAAAACATCTTTGGGCATGTCACCCTATCGGTTAGTCTATGGAAAACCTTGTCACTTGCCTGTAAAATTGGAACATAAAGCATTTTGGGTCATTAAAGCTTTCAATCTAAATCTTGATGATGCTTGCAAGATATGCAAATTACAATTAAATGAACTTGAGGAATTGAAAAATAATGCATATGAGAACTCAAAGATTTATAAAGCCAGAACAAAAGTTTTTCATGACAATACAATTTTGAGAAAATCTTTTGAAATTGGTCAAAAAGTTCTATTTTATAATTCTTGCCTTCACCTATTCCTTGGAAAATTGAGATCTAGGTGGAGTGGTCCTTTTGTTGTCAAACATGTGTATCCTCATGGGGCCGTAGATATTAAGAATCTTAGGAATGGTAATGTGTTTAAAGTCAATGGACAAAGGCTCAAACTATTTCTGGAAAACCAAGTTGATGAGGTAGAATTCATCTCTTTTTTTTATCCTTGTTATGAATAGAATTCACTCTAATTTTGTTGCCTTGTTTTTGCAGTTCTTTGTGTTGCCGGTTAAGTGACGGATAATGGTACTCCGTGACTCTCAAGTTGGTTTCTTTTTCAATTTCCTTAAATAACTGAATCCTTCTTCTCCTTTAAAATGGATGTCATTCTTTCAAACCTGAGAAAACATTTTCCTTCTCTCCCTCAAAATGCTCTGAAAAAAAATCTACAAAGTTAGATGTGAAAGATTTTTTCTGTCGCAAAACTCTTTGGAGGAGGAACTATCTCATGCAAACACTATACCAAAAGATGTACGCTAGATAATTGAAGCAAAGGTCTGACTAGCAAGTGAGTCTTTAATTTCATTTGACCCATACATGCTAGGTCTTGGAAGAAGTTCGTATTCTAAAAGGAGAAGAGCAAAAAGGTTACAAGTTTGTCACAAATATAGATGGCGGAATTGTAACAAGCGATGTCGTTCTTTAGGGATGGTTTCCACAAACAGAGAAGATAAAAAATTTTTCATTAAGAATGGACTGAGTAAGGAGTCATTAGATGATATCTTATTAACTCTTGAGATGCATTCTTATGGATTTGTGCATCGTGAACTTCTTAATTTGTGAAATCTCTTCAATGACGAAGAAAAATGTAGCAGTCTTAGGAATTTGACTCTAAAAGACTCTATTTGCCAATTTATAAGAAAATTGGATGGGAAACTTATCCTCGACTCATAGAAGGCGTTTAAGTCATTATTGGACATTAAACCAGAGGTAGATGTGAGTCATATCCACAACAATCTGTACATATTATCTTCTTCTTCTTCATCATGTTTTCTTAAAAAAAAAAAGAAAAAAATGTTTGAACAAGGGTGATCTGAAAGGAGTACCATGACTTTAATTAGTTATGGAGCCCCAGCCTTTGGCTGACCCGTCATTGACTCGAGTAGACCTTTGCACGCTGGTCCTTAAAAAAGGTTCGTGTACCATGCTCTGTAGAGAGTTGCACTCCATAACGCAATGTTTATCATCTAGGCACAGTGGAGTTGATGGACAGGCAGAAGCGTCCCACTCTTATTAGTGAGAAGTAACCCGCAAAGACATTTCCAAAGCGTATGAGGCATCTGAGCTTGATCCTCTCTTTTCATTAGAAGGGGCTCTCAACACCAAGGGATGGTGTTACCAAGTGGCTTCAATACTCAAGAGGGGGGTGAATTGAGTTTGTAAAACAAGTTCGCAATTCTTTCGCAAAACACTTGACTATTGATTTTCGTTGAAGCTATTGACTAATTGAAATGAATGAATTGATAAGAACAATGTGTATTGCTTAATAACCAACCAAGAGAGAAGTAATCAAGCAAGAGTATAAGCAATGCAAAAATATAAAGAGAAGAGTTTAGAGAATCAAACACAGTGATTTATCCTGGTTCGACCACCAATCCACTTGTGACCTAAGTCCAGTTCTCAAGTAACCACTTGAGATTTTCCACTATATCTTCAAGCTTCAATAGGTGCTTGACTACCTTTACAAACTTGAGCCCTCAACTCCTTGGGATGCCTCACCCTTTAGCTTGAGTCTCTTCAAACAAAGGGATGCCTCACCTTTACAAATTGAGGGATGCCTCACCTCTATCTTATACAGCAATTAAGATTGAATTTGAGAAGCTCTCACTAGAGTAGATGATACAAATTGAAGCTCTAATAATGCTCACAAAGATATCTCAAAGATTGAACAAAAACAGAAGAAAGATTTCGAGTTTGATTCTCGTATGATGTGTTGCTATGATGTTTTTAGGTTCAAGAACAACCCTTAATGAAGCCCCAAAGAATTGTATTTAAAGCCCATTCATTAAAAGAGCCGTTGGGGGTGGTTAAAGCCAAGCATTAAATGCATTCAATATAGCCGTTGGGCATGTCAGAACCTTGGTAATCGAATACAAGCCTTTGGTAATCGATTACATGGAAAATAGAACGTGTTCTTGGCTTTCTGGGCTTGTGGTAATCAATTATATGACCTGTGTAATCGATTACACGCCCTCTGACTTCATGGTAATCGATTACAATATTGATGTAATCGATTACATAGCCTTTTTGGTCGTGTTCTTGGCTTTCTGGGAACATGGTAATCGATTACATGACTTGGTGTAATCGATTACACGTTCTCGACTTTCTGGTAATCGATTACAATATTGATGTAATCGATTACATGGCTCTTTGGTCATGTTCTTGGCTTTCGGGAACATGGTAATCGATTACATGACTTGGTGTAATCGATTACACGTTCTCTGACTTTCTGGTAATCGATTACAGGGATGGTGTAATCGATTACAAGGCTTCTGTTTGGCTTGTAATCGATTACTAAACCTTGGTAATCGATTACACTATACTTTAAACTCATTTTTCAAGCCTTAAAACAGATTTATATCATTCCTAACTTTAGAAAAACATGGATTAAACAATATAGAACATTATTTGGCATGATCCAAGGTAAAAGAAGTTCTCTTTTAGGAATTGATCTTTGAAACCATATTGATTCAAATCATTTTTTAAAAACCATTTGAGATATCTTGGGAGCATTTAACATTGATGTACTATAATGCCTATATTTAAACCTCTTGATATCTTCCTTTGATCTTGGTTTGCTTTTTCGCTCTTTGATCTTCATCTTTGTCTTTGTTATCATCAAAAACCATTTGACATGCTTCAAGACACATGCATTCACATTCTCCCCCCTTTTTGATGATGACAATCTGAACATTGAAAGGAAGAGAAACAATTGCATATATATATGTATATCAGAGATTTAAGCGCAACTCTCCCCCGTAATGTATGCACAATATAGGGTTAGTGAAATATTTATGTAAGAGCGTTAAATCGAACTCCCCCGTACTAATGCATGTCACTAATCTCTCCCCCGTTGGCATTATAAAAAATACATTAACATTAAGCAAAAATTTTGACAGCATTTCCTCTGTTTTTCATGATTTCCCAACAAAGATTTAGATAGTTGTAATCGATCAGAAACAATGTGGCGCAATCAAACCATTATAATCAATCATTCAAGTGTATATAAACAACAATATATCAAGATGATTCATAAAAGCAATAAACATCAAAAGAACCAACTGATTTTTATATATAAATGTATTTCCAAATTCCATATACAATCAAATATCAGAAAACAAAGAAATTATCATGGCAGAGGTCCATGATCACTATCAGTGGCCTCGCTATCGCTCTCTACATCAGCAGCAACATCTCCAAGGTCCACGTCATCGTCACCGGTGTCAAGGTCGTCTTCTGAGACCAAGGAGCTCCTCATTCTCAGCAGGAACTCCAGCTGGAGTGGCAGAGGGATCAACAAATGATAGAGGAGCAGCAGGAGGAGCAGAGGAGGTGGATGGTGCAGCGTGTCTGGGGCCCTCCAGATGCGAACGAATGGCAGCAAGCTCCTGATCGGAGTAGTCCATCCTAAGCTCGAGGTGATCCACCTTCTGCTCAATGCGGTCCATCCGGGCATCCACAGTGGTAGCCAAACTCCGCAACTCTTGCAGCAAAAGCTCCAATGTGGCTGAAGCTGGTGGAGCTGGTGCAGGATGCACGTCCTCATCCTCATCATCACTCTCAGGACCATGAGGAATGTGCCCATAACTACCATGTGCCAAATAGTACCAGCGTTCATCGACCTTGCGCAGTGAGCTTCTTCAAGGTGTGCAAGCCAATGGATTGGGTCCCTTGGAGCTGGTATCCTTGGATTCTTCACCAAGGAGATGCGACAGTGCTCCAGATAGCGAAGTGACCAACATGGCGTAGGGCGAGGCGCAGCTTTTTCTTTTCTTCACATCCAAATATATGCCGAATGATGTAGTTGGCCCGAGTTGATTGGCCTACCGGTGGTCATGGCCCACAAGACCACAACATCATCACGCAAAACCCGAGAATAATTCCCGCCTCAGGGAATCAAGCCTCTAACCACCAAATAATGGAGTACCATGTTCTCCATTGTTAGGCCGATCGCCATAACTCTCTTGTTGTTCCCGGGAAGCACGCAAGAGCGAATCAAGGATGTCATCAAAGCACTCTTATACTCAAACTCGTCACCCCAAGCATTTTCGTTACCATGTGAAGCTGGTCCCAAAGATAGGTTAGCTTGGTCAATCTACACCATTCTTCCCGAGTGATCTTAATGAGTTTTCTTCACTTCGAGATCATCAGCGGTGGTCTTCATACCTCGAGTTGGCATAGAACACACGAACCAAGGTTGGGATAAATGGCTTTCTCGAATCTTGAAGAACCCAAGCAAGCCCAGCCTCTCAATCAGTTGGAAACACTCCAGGGGTTCACTAGTGCAGAAGGATTGTGTGAAATATCTCGGGGAGATGAGCTTCCTCAGCTGGAAGTTCTTCCTGAAGAGTTCAGCCTTCTTGGTGGTGGAGAAGTGTCTCGTGAGGTCCAAGCCAGAGATGTTCCGTGGAGGAGCACTGGAGGACTCACCAACAGTGGTCCCTGTTCTTGCACGTTTGACACGTTGGGATGGGTCAGCCATGGATGAGTGTTTTGGGTAAAGTGAAGCTCGTGGGTGATGAAGAGGAAAAGAACGAAGGTGATGGGTGAGAGAAAGGAGGGGATTGTGATGGGATTTGATGATGGGGATGTGTGAGGAGAGGGATTTCGAGTGAGAGGAAGGTGATTTTGGAGGGTTTGATGGAGGTTTGAGTGAAAAGGAGAGAGGAGAGGAGAACTTGAGAGAAGAGCTTCGTGAGAGTAGAGGAGAGGAAAGGTGGAAAGTTTTAGAATGAGTGACCTTTCGCGCGTCGAAGCCTTTTAAATCCTCTCCGTAATCGATTACATGGGTTGTGTAATCGATTACACCGCTTCTATTTTCCCTCGTAATCGATTACAATTTCAATGTAATTGATTACCGATTTCTGGAAACCTTGTAATCTATTACAGTGTATGTGTAATCGATTACCTGAGTTCTGGATTCAATGTAATCGATTACCAGTTTGGTGTAATCGATTACTTGCTTGACAGAACCTTTGTAATCGATTACAAATGGCTTGTAATCGATTACCATCTTACAAAAACACAGATTTAGCATTTCAAACAGTTAGGGATCAATTTTAAACCATTCAAGTTGATTGCAAAGCATCTTAAATCAATTTCAAACATCATTTAGGCATGTAATTCACACAGATTTTGATCCAAGACACTTAATCATACAAAATTGCTACTTTTACCAAGAATTACCCCATTTGGATGAATTTGTGATATTTTGAGCTTTTTGAGGATCTTTGACATGGAGGAGCACCTGCAAAACAACTTTGGGGAAATCTCCGACGCTCAAGTCAGTATGGGATTGAAAATCAATATTTATGCAACAAAGAACCATGACTATGCAGAGAAGGTTTCTTTATGCAGCAAAATGGTGGATTATGCAGCAATTTAGCTTATACATGATTGATCTAATATGCCAAGTTCATTTCTTATATAATAGAAGGCTTCTTTTGCTAAAGGTTTAATGAAAATGTCTGCTAGTTGCTTAGTGGTTTCCACAAATTCAAGCATGCAATCACCCTTTTGAACATGATCTCTTATGAAATGATGCCTTATTTCAATGTGCTTTGTTCTTGAGTGTAAAACGGGATTCTTAGATAGATTGATTGCATTAGTATTATCACATCTTATGGGGATGTGATCTAGCTCAAGACCATAGTCTAGAAGTTGTTGCTTCATCCAAAGGATTTGAGCACAACAACTCCCACGCAACATATTCAAATTTTCTTTTTTTGTTGACAATGTCACACTATTTTGCTTCTTGCTATGCCAAGAAACTAATGAGCTTCCAAGCAAGTGGCATGTCCCACTAGTACTCTTCCTATCTATTTTGTACCTAGCAAAATCAAAATCGGAATAACCAACCAAACAACATAAAGCACCCTTAGGGTACCACAATCTCATTTGTGAAGTGCCTATTAGATATTTCATAATACGTTTTACAGCACTTAGGTATGATTCTTTAGGATTTGCTTGAAATCTAGCACACATGTATACACTAAACATGATATCCGGTCTACTTGCGATAAGATAAAGGAGTGAGCCAATTATACCTCTATACTTAGTGATTTCTACCGATTTACCTCCTTCATCCTTGTCCAAGTAACAGGAAGTTCCCATTGGTGTAGCCATTTGCTTTGCTCCTTCCATTCCAAACTTCTTGAGCAACTCCTTGCAATATTTTGATTGACTTATGAAAGTCTCATTTCTTGTTTGCTTGATTTGAAGCCCAAGGAAGAAGTTGAGCTCACCCATCATGGATATCTCAAACTCACTTTGCATGATATTAGCAAATTCTTTACAAAGAGAGTCATTAGTAGCACCAAATATAATATCATCAACATATATTTGAACAAGTAAAATGTCATGCTTTTTATGTTTGATGAAAAGAGTTGTGTCAACCTTTCCCCTAGAGAAACCATTTTCCAAAAGGAACTTGCTCAACCTTTCATACCAAGCTCTAGGAGCTTGTTTTAAGCCATACAAGGCCTTTTTAAGTTTAAAAACATGGTTGGGCAATTCAAAACTTTCAAAACCGAGAGGTTGATCAACATATACTTCTTCTTGTATGAAACCATTTAAAAAGGCACTTTTGACATTCATTTGAAAGAGTTTGAAATCCATGATGCAAGCATATGCAAGTAACATTCTAATGGCTTCTAGTCTAGCTACGGGAGCATACGTTTCTTCATAATCTATACCTTTTTCTTGATTATAACCCTTAGCTACAAGTCTAGCTTTGTTTCTTATTATTAAGCCCGTTTCATTAAGTTTGTTCCTAAAAACCCATTTGGTGCCAATTATTGGATGATCATTGGGCCTTGGGACTAATTCCCAAACTTGATTCCTCTCAAATTGATTTAATTCATCTTGCATGGCCAAGATCCAATGTTCATCATTAATGGCCTCATTTATGTTTTTAGGTTCAACTTGAGAAACAAAAGCCATATGATTACATGCATCTCTAAGAGAGTTACGAGTGATTACCCCTTTTGATACATCACCTATCACTTTGTCAAGAAGATGATATCTTGATGTTTTCCATTCCTTGGGAAGATCCATGATTTGAGAGTCCTCTTGTCTTGGGGAATCATATGGGCTTTCTTCTTGCTTCTTGAATTCTTCTTCTTGATTTCCAAGGTGAGTTCTTGCAAGGATTTCTACAACATCATCAACAAGCTCCTTTCTTGGCTCGTTTGGGTTAGTCTCATCAAATGCAACATGTATGAACTCTTCTATGGTCATAGATCGTTTGTTATAAACCCTAAAGGCCTTACTATGTATAGAATAACCAAGAAAGATTCCCTCATCAGATTTTGCATCAAACTTCCCCAAGTTATCCTTTCCATTATTTAGAATAAAACATTTACATCCAAAAACATGAAAATGTGAGACATTTGGTTTCCTTCCTTTGTATAATTCATAGGGGGTTTTCTTTAAAATTGGCCTTATTAGAGCCCTATTCATAACATAACAAGCGGTGTTAACCGCATCTGCCCAAAAATACTTAGGAAGGTTGGCCTCATTGAGCATAGTTCTTGCCATTTCTTCTAAAGATCGATTTTTTCTTTCTACAATACCATTTTGTTGTGGTGTTCTAGGGGCTAAAAAATTATGCTCAATGCCATGTTCATCACAAAACGTTTCAAATTCATGGTTTTCAAATTCACCACCATGATCACTTCTTATGGATGCAATACAAAAACCTTTTTCGTTTTGGATAACTTTAGCAAGCTTTTTGAATGATTGAAAAGTATCATTTTTGTGAGATAAAAACAATGTCCATGTAAACCTAGAAAAATTGTCCACAATCACTAAGGCATAGTAATTCCCACCAAAACTCATAGTTCTAGAGGGACCAAAAAGATCCATGTGCAAAAGTTGTAGAGGTCTAGAAGTTGAAACCACATTTTTAGCTTTAAAAGAGACCTTTACTTGTTTTCCCTTTTGACATGCATCACAAAGTTTGTCTTTTTCAAATTTGAGCTTTGGAAGACTAATTACTAGTTCTTTAGAAACTAATTTGTTTAAGTGATCCATGTGAATGTGAGCAATTCTTCTATGCCATAACCATGAATCATTTTCTCTAGTCATAAAGCAATTAGCATCATTTGAGGAAATGTCATCAAGGCTAATCATATATATGTTATTGACCCTATGACCAACAAACCTAACATGTTTATCATCCTTACTCTCAATTATGCAACAATTTGAATCAAATATAACTCTATTACCTTTATCACATAATTGACTAATACTAAGCAAATTATGTTTAAGTCCTTCAACAAGCAAAACATTATCAATAGATGATGAAGGAATCTTACCAACTTTGCCAATTCCAAGAATCTTCCCTTTGTTGTTATCACCATATGTGACATGACCATGTTTCTTGAGAGTAAGGGAAGAGAACTTGGACCCATCACCGGTCATGTGCTTGGAGCAACCACTATCAAGATACCAATTTGAGCTCTTGGTCTTCAAGCACACCTCGATGTCGCTTTCTCCACTTCTTCTCCTTGAGCCATGAGGCAAAGATGGGCTTCTTCATTTTTCGAGTCATCGGAAGAACTTAAGTCATTGTCCTCCCAAGCTATGTATGCTCTTCTTCCTTTCTTTTCCTTGGAGGGTCTCTTCTCAAACTTCTCCGTCTTCTTGAGATATGTAGGACACTCAATTTTCATATGCCCCGGTTTTCCGCATTCGTAGCATTTTGGAGGAGTAGAGGATCCTTCTCCTTTGTGATATGATTTCTTTTGAGGAAAGGGTGGTCTTCTTTGAAGTCCCTTTTTCTTTAGGAATCTTCCGAATTTTCTCACAAGGAGACTAAGATTCTCCTCACTTAGTTCAATATTTTCAGCATCCTCTTCACCATCTTCATCATCATCTTCAAGTATGGAAGAGGTGGCTTTGAGTGCAATTCCCTTTTCTTCTTATCTTGCTCCTCATTTTGACTTAATCGGTTTAGTTCCAACTCATGCTCTTGAAGCTTTCCAAAGAGAGTGGCCAAAGTCATTGCGGCAAGATTTCTTGATTCCGATATTGCCGTCACCTTGGGTTGCCAATTTCTGCTCAAACATCTCAAAACTTTGTTAATAAGATCTTCATTGGCAAAAGTTTTTCCCAATGAAGCAAGATGATTAATTATATGAGTAAAACGTTTTGCATTTCTTGAATGCTTTCCCTTGGTTCATTCTAAACAATTCATATTCGTGAGTGAGTGTGTTAATCCTAGATCTTTTTACCTCACTTGTACCTTCATGAGTTACTTGCAATGTATCCCACATTTCTTGAGCGGTCTTACAATTTGACACCCTAAAGAACTCATCATATCCTAAAGAGGTAGTAATGATATTCTTGGCTCTCAAGTTGTATTGAACCTTTTTCTTGTCATCATCGGTCCATTCACTTCTTGGTGTATTTGTTCTAACACCATCAACTAGGCGTGTGGGGATAAAAGGACCATTTTCAACGGCATCCCACACATCAATATCAATAGCTTCAATAAAAATCTTCATCCTTTCTTTCCAATATGCATAACCATCCCCATTGAAAAAGGGAGGCCTATTTATAGAAGAGCTTTCATTAGAAAAACCATTTGAAACCATCTTTACTCTTGAAGCGGCTAAGCTCTTTATACAAGAGTCTAGCTCTGATACCACTTGTTACCAAGTGGCTTCAATACTCAAGAGGGAGGGTGAATTGAGTTTGTAAAACAAGTTCGCAATTCTTTCGCAAAACACTTGACTATTGATTTTCGTTGAAGCTATTGACTAATTGAAATGAATGAATTGATAAGAACAATGTGTATTGCTTAATAACCAACCAAGAGAGAAGTAATCAAGCAAGAGTATAAGCAATGCAGAAATATAAAGAGAAGAGTTTAGAGAATCAAACACAGTGATTTATCCTGGTTCGGCCACCAATCCACTTGTGACCTACGTCCAGTCCTCAAGCAACCACTTGAGATTTTCCACTATATCTTCAAGCTTCAATAGGTGCTTGACTACCTTTACAAACTTGAGCCCTCAACTCCTTGGGATGCCTCACCCTTGAGCTTGAGTCTCTTCAAACAAAGGGATGCCTCACCCTTTACAAATTGAGGGATGCCTCACCCTCTATCTTATACAGCAATTAAGATTGAATTTGAGAAGCTCTCACTAGAGTAGATGATACAAATTGAAGCTCTAATAATGCTCACAAAGATATCTCAAAGATTGAACAAAAACAGAGCAAGAAAGATTTCAGAGTTTGATTCTTGTATGATAAGTTGCTATGATGTTTTTAGGTTCAAGAACAACCCTTAATGAAGCCCCAGCAATTGTATTTAAAGCCCATTCATTAAAAGAGCCGTTGGGGGTGGTTAAAGCCAAGCATTAAATGCATTCAATATAGCCGTTGGGCATGTCAGAACCTTGGTAATCGATTACAAGCCTTTGGTAATCGATTACATGGAAAATAGAACGTGTTCTTGGCTTTCTGGGCTTGTGGTAATCGATTACATGACCTGTGTAATCGATTACACGCCCTCTGACTTCATGGTAATCGATTACAATATTGATGTAATCGATTACATGGTCCTTTGGTCGTGTTCTTGGCTTTCTGGGAACATGGTAATCGATTACATGACTTGGTGTAATCGATTACACGTTCTCTGACTTTCTGGTAATCGATTACAATATTGATGTAATCGATTACATGCCCCTTTTGGTCGTGTTCTTGGCTTTCTGGGAACATGGTAATCGATTACACCAAGTCATGTAATCGATTACATGACTTGGTGTAATCGACACGTTCTCTGACTTTCATGTAATCGACATACGATGGTGTAATCGATTACAAGGTTGTTTGGCTTGTAATCGATTACTAAACCTTGGTAATCGATTACACTATACTTTAAACTCATTTTTCAAGCCTTAAAACAGATTATATCATTCCTAACTTTAGAAAAACATGGATTAAACAATATAGAACATTATTTGGCATGATCCAAGGTAAAAGAAGTTCTCTTTTAGGAATTGATCTTTGAAACCATATTGATTGAAATCATTTTTGAAAAACCATTTGAGATATCTTGGGAGCATTTAACATTGATGTACTATAATGCCTATATCTAAACCTCTTGATATCTTCCTTTGATCTTGGTTTGCTTTTTCGCTCTTTGATCTTCATCTTTGTCTTTGTTATCATCAAAAACCATTTGACATGCTTCAAGACACATGCATTCACAGATGGGACGTTCTGGATCTTGGACATTACAGGTTTTAGATTTTAGCATCTTTATTAATGTTACGAGCCCAAGTGTGAGCTCTCTAGGTTCCAGACCCAGGATGGAAACCCACGATGGTTTCTTCTTTCTCTTTTCTTCGAATAAACAGACATAAATATCTACTGCACTGGTGACAGTATAAAGATATGCCACTAATGCATTCATGACGCGCAGTATAAAGATATGCCATGAAAACTGTACATAAAGGAGGTATGTCATAATTTGCTATTATATTTCTTTTATCTTTGTATGATTTTGCTGTATTTTGGTTTTGGACAGACGATCCTTTGAGCAGGGTCCTTCAGGGGTTTCTAGACTTCTTTTCCCTAATAGTTTTCTTGAAGTAAAAAAAAAAAAAGATTCTGTGTTTCTTAATTTCAAACTTTTCTGACAACAATCAACCTACCCTTATAGGTGCTATTATTATCCTTTCCATTCTTTTTCCTATTTAAACACTCCATTTTCTCTATTTTCTTCCAACTCAGAATCATTCAAGGGGAAGGTGAGTATAGAAATGAAAGGTGTTTCTGTTCGTCAACTTAAAAATATCTGTATATTTTATGGGTCTAAGTATGGGAAGGGTTTAGAGTTTGTAAACGCAGCTACCACTCTTGGTCGATCACTTGCTGCGCGGAATATTCATCTTCTATATGGGGGAGGTTGTTGTGGGTTAATAGGAGCTGTATCACTTGCTGCATATATAGGAGGCAATCAGGTTTTAGGTGTCATTCTTGAACCTTTAACTCAACAGAACATCACTGGAAAGACAATTGGGGAGGAACTTAAGGTATCATCAATGCATGAACGAATGGAGATAATGTTTGAAAAATCTGATGCATTCATTGCCTTACCAAGTGATTTTGGTACCTTGGAAGAAGTTTTTCAAATTGTCTCTTGGGCCCAACTAAACATCCACTATAAACCCATAGGTTTGTTGAATGTAAATAATTTCTTTGATATTTTGTTACTTTTTCTTAACCATGCTGTGGAATAAAAATTTATCACACCTTCGACAAGATAACTTCTTATCTCTACTTCCACTATTAATAAGTTGATTGATAAATTAGAAGCTTTTGTTCATAAACCTGACCCAGCAATAGCTCAGATAGATTGGTTAGCAGGAAGCAGTGAGGGAAGCAGGATGAAAAGAAAGTCAGATCTGACACTTCGTTTATAACTTTTCTTTACCTTTGATTTTATTTATTGTACTTTATTTTTGTTTAAATTTGTGTCAGATTTCTCCAACAGGTAATATCTTCTATCCTTTACTCATCTATATTTTAGCATTGAGGACAATGTTGTGATCTAGTTGGGGGGAGGATAATTGATCAAAAAAAAATTTTTTTTTTAGGGAAGTATGATATGATTATCATGGACTTACTAAACTAATGAGTAATGACAGAGTAAAGAGTAATTTTACTTCTGAGATGCATCTAAATTGGGAAGTATGTTTAGTGATATGACTATCAAAAACCTATTCGTAGTAAAACCAATTAAGGATGGCAGAGTAAGGAGTAAATTTTGCCTTGGAGGTAATTTTACTCTTGAGACGCATCTTAGTTGAGGAGATAATTATTTTGTGCAGAAGTAGCAAATGGATTCTTGGATCTTAGCATAAATTGTCTTCTTTCTTAAAAATCACAAGCTTGGATATGAATGTTGATATGGTGGATTGAGAATGATAGAAATATACCTTGTGAGATTTTGAGCCTATTGATTAATGGATTGAATATTTGTACCATTCTCTTCTTTCTTGTGTGATTTTCACTCATGGAATTGTTACTCTAGAACTTGCTTTGATTCTTTTTGAGGCTACATTTTCACATGCATATATAAATATGATTGAGGCATTTTGAAATAGCTACTTTGACCAAATAGCCATCCTTGTATATTTTCCTTTGTGTAACCCTTTTGAGCTTATTTGACCATTCCTTGTTTTTAGCTCATTACGTATCTTCAAAAAAAAATATGTTTTACCCAACCTTAGGGAATAAAAGAGCATTGACTTTGTTCTTGAATAAGTGTGGGGGTGTGTGTGTAAAATGATTAAAAAAAAAAGAATTAACCACTGTTACAATCAAAGAATTATTAGAGTCTAGAATAAAGGTGGATGCTTGGAAACAACAGGAAGAAAATGAGAAGGTTCAGTCTTAACAATGAATTCAATTCACCAATTTGGGATTGATCTTCAACAAAACATTAGCCAAATATTGGTGATTGTCCTTTATGATGAATGTTCTCAAACATTTTCTCCACTCTAATTATACCATAATGCTTTTTTATTCTCTTTGATATTTATCTTCTCATATCCATATTATCCCCTCTCCTTTACCATGACCCCATTACAATCTTGAATAAAGTCCTCTTGATTTTTGTATGCATGTGTTTTGAGCAGCGGAGAAGTAGAAGATAAGCAAGCTTATGGTAGTGCAATTGTTCATGAGTTGAATAGAGTGAAATACTTACCTTTTAAACACTTGAGAAATTGAGAGTGAATTCTGTGAGGATCTATCATTCTTGATTCATTCTTTTCAACTGAAGTTTCCTTACTTGTTGGTTTGAGATGTGAAGAAATGTTACCTCATTAATACTTTGATCCCTTGAATTTCTTATTGCTCTTCTTGCTTCATCGAGTCTTTTAGAGTTTTTAGCTTTTGAGACTATGTCTTTTTTCTTTGTTTCCTAGCTTTGGTCATATGTGTTTTGCCCAGGAGTGCAAAAAGCTAAGTGTGGGAGAATTTGATAATCACATTTTTTATACATTAATAAACCCTCATTTTTAGTTATTTACACTCTTCATGTACTTAATTGATTAAGCTTGGTTTTGTTTTGTAAGTTTGGACTCAAATTGGACTTAATTGATTTTTTTAGCATTATTTGGGTCTTATACTCTTTCTGTATTTCAGCCATATCTTGAGTTCTAGATGTGTAATAATTATGTATCTTACCTTGAGGAAAGATAAGAGAGAGCTCTACAACTTTCATGAAGAGCTCCAGGTAAAATTCGGACATCTAGTGAAGCTAAATGGGCTTGGAAGTTAGAGTATGGGTTTTGTGATTAGAACCTGAATAGTGTGCAGTAATCTGAGCATAACTCGGGCTGTAGGAATTATCTTAGGCTTAAATTTGGACATTTGAAAGTTAAGAACTATATCTACAACTTTCATGAAGAACACAAGAGCTCATTTGGACAACTTGGAGGTGATATTGGGTTTGGAAGTCAAAATAGAGGTGCTGAAACTAAGCCTGAATAGTATACAGTAATTGGGTCATATCTTGGGCTGTAGGATGAATTTTTGGTTGATCTTGGTGTCTTTGGAAATCTGAGACAAAATACTACAACTTTTGTGAAGACCACATTGCTTCATTCTGATGGCATCCATGAGATCAGTACTGAATGGTTTCGGAGACAAAGAATCTCAGTAATTTTTCACTCACCAACTGACCATTTGGCATTTTTCACTTATTCACCCACTCATCCACCTACTCTTAATCAGCCCCCTTGTCATTATGTATCCTTAATCCTCTATAAAAGGCACCATTGGCTGATCATTTGGCGTTCTTAGTGTTAGGCTTAGTTTTTAGAAGTTATGGTTATGCTTGTTTATTGTTTTCCTTTGTTGTAATTTTCTCTTGCTCTAAATTGAAGCTATGTTCATCTTTCTCTTCTTCTCTCTTTCTTTCTTCTTATCTATGAGTAACTAAATCTTCATCTTGCTTGGGTGAAAGAGTGAAGCTCTTGGTAATGAAATAAGGTTAGATTATTCTATTTCTTGTGCTTAAATGATATATTATCAAATGGACATTATATGTGTTATATTTTGTTTCCAATCAATTTAAAAACCTTCTTTGTATAATGGAGATCTTGATTTATTGTAGACAATATGATTGACACAGTGAATGCTTGAACTCATTTACAAATGTTGGTAGATAATTAAATGAATCATAATATGATTGCGTATATAATTGAACTTTGAATGTTATATTTTTCGATTGGAACCTCCGTTGTGTGTGGATTTCAATTGAGTTATAAAGAGAAATAATATTGCCTTTAATTTATCACCAAGAGTGGATCTCCTAACCTAAGCAAGTTCTTAAATTTATTTGTGAACATCTTTTATTACTTTTGGTGTTGTGATAAATCCTCTTCTTACCTCAATTAATTTTTCTTCATCAATTCCCTGTGGATCGACCTCGGACTCCTGAGAAATTTATTACTTGAGATAACCTGCACTTGGATTTGCATCCTTTAAATCCTGCAATCAAAGAGTTAAGTACAATGTCAGTGTCCCTCGGCCTGTATATCTTCAAATTGCCTAGAATTACTACTCATGGCAAAATTCGTGTACAGAATCTCACTACTACCATCCTAAAAAAACATTTAAATAAGTCAACTACAATCACTTATGTGACCTTAATTAGCATATGTTTGACATGCCTTTGACCTACTAGTGACATCATGTTGAAAATCTTCAAGTAATGATGGAAAACTTGGTGCTGGACTTTCTGCTAGCTGCGAAGTCCAACAACTATATAAACAGTGACATTTGTATTGAGGTCAATAGCTATTGACTGTAAGGGAAAAATATGACCAAAGTTAAATTATAAATTCTTATAATACATTACACATAAGAATGGCTCCAACAATACTGCTCTGAAACATAACAATCACTTCAACACTAGTTACAAATTAAATTTAATTTTCGTGTATACACACACCATGGTACAATCATAATCTCATTCTCTAGGAGTCATAATTTTCATAGATGAGCATACATGTAACTTGTTTCTATTGACCTGACTCATGCTTCCCTCAATGCACTCCTACATAAACTAACAGAAATAAGTTAAAAACTCATTTCATAATCTATGCGCTCTTTCCAAAAGAAGTTGCAGCACACAATTGTTCCATGCATAAAGAAAAGATATCCAAATGCACTTACATCAATTGTGAACATGTGTGGAGTTTGATCAATTGTCTTTCTCATTTTCCTCATAATTTGGTGAACTTTTGATACTTTTTTATTTGATCGAGGATGGCCATTGCGTGCTACACGTAATAGACTATGAATCTCACTCGATAACTCCTTGGTTTGATTGCTTCCAGTGGCAATCACAATTCCTATTTTGTCTTGACCTTTGTGACATGTGACATTATTGTGGTTTGATGTAGCAATGGACTGCACCTTGCCTTTGCATGCACACAATGTATTGAGAAAAAAATCACTAGCATCCTCACACTCCGCAGCAACTTTGGCAACCTCGTAAAACTCTTTCAGTAAATTATCAAACCTTTGCATTTGAGGCTACAATTGTTTCACATCATAGTTGCTTTTAATGTATGCATGTTTCCTTCTTATATTTTTGCTCCATCTTGGCAAAATATAATTCGAAGGCATTTCTTTCACCCTTTCTTGCGCAAGAACGACAAGGGAATGTCTACACACAATACCTTTAAACTCAAACAACAAGCATTTGCATATAACATCATGATTGTCGCGATTAAATACCACCTAAACTATTCTTTCCTTCAGACTTCCAAGTACTAACATCTCCTCTAACACATCATAAGTACAAATTCCATCCTCAACACACTTAATACAAATAAAACAATTCATTTTACCCCTAAATTCAGCTTGAACCTCATTAAACTTCACATGGGTGTAGTCACATTAGAATTGCCTCTCAATCATAGAGATCGACCCACAAGCAATAACACTGTTAAATGATCGACAATCTGCCTCATATTCTTTTTCTGCCTTATCGTGGAGAGCATTATCATACTTTCTTACAATTATTGTAGAGTTGTTGTTGAGTTTATATACCCATCAAAAAAAGCCTTAATGCTCTCGCTCCTCTGAGTCGTTGATATTCCAGGCCAAAAATATTTCTTCAAAAAGATTGGGACTCATTTATACCGATCATTGTACAACCCACTCAACCATTCATTGTCTTGTAGGACAAATTGTTAGATAAAAGTAGCCCACTTTCCTTCGAATTCAGTTTCTGCCAAGGAATCATAAACTACATTTTTCATTACATCCTTGATATTCTTATATTCACCATAACCTTTCAACTTCTCTGGGATTTTTTCATTATATGCCATAAGCACCATCGATGGCGAGAAGTAGGAAACACTATTTGGATTGCATTTTGCATGGCCTTGCATTAGTCAGTGACAATACCTTTTGGAGCCTTTCCTGACATACAATTAAGCCAAAATTTGAATAGCCAAACAAACGACTCAGTGTCTTCACTTGATAGTAGACCACATCCTAGAAAGATTGATTGCCCATGATGATTGACACCAACAAATAGAGCAAATGGCATGTCATACCTATTTGTCAAATAGGTTGTGTCAAAAGTCACAACATCTCCAAATGATTCGTATGCAGCTCTAATTCTTGCATCAGTCCAAAATACGTTCTTCACACGCAAGTTATCATCCAAATCTATACAATAGAAAAAATTACTATTCTGTTGTTGCATCCGTAAAAAATAACTCCTTAGAGCCTTACCATCACCCTCCTTCCCAATTACACGTCTTTCTCTCCTAACATAGTTTTTCATGTGTCGTTCCGCAGATGGTAAATTATCATACCCTCCTACATCATGAACAAGAGAACGGAAGGTCTTGTTTAGCCTCACACCTACTTCATCATTAATTTGTATTATTCTCTTCACGTGCATGCTGATGTTTCTGTTTCCATAGAACATCCTTGCCTTCGTAGGGCTAAGATCATGAGAATGGTTAACTATAGCTTTCTTTATGTACCAAAGTCCTTTTTTTTCGACGCAACTGTTATCTTTGCTTGACAATTATTCTTTATTGTTCGATATATCTTCAATTCATTTGGTACTATTGACACACGATTCCCTTCTTGTGAACATGTTAGAATGAAGTATTTTAACTCTCCATCACGTCCTTTTCTTGAATTTCTGGTAATGAAATAAAATCCCTTTGTATTAGCATACTGCTGATAAAATGACATAATAGCAGCCACTGAAGGAAATGACATGCCTGCTGCAGGCTTATAGAGTTCAGGTTGCTCATTCAAGCTATCACTCATAATTAACATAGCTTCATTTGATTTTTCAAGGGTTTTAGCACTGCCAACAACATCATCTAACACCCCAACATCATTGATAATATTCAATTCCTCCATTGAAGCAACTATTTCAGACTCCAACAACTTGCACTTACAAAACTCATGTTACCATCCAAAAATTCTAGTGGTGGAAAACATTTTAGATATCAATGGTCAACAGAATTTTCAGAGTGACTGTAAGGCATGTTCTTTCAAATTATGTATGAGTTAGAGTTATAGTAAAGAGAAAGGAGTGGAAGTGTTAAGGCTTGGATTAGAAAAAAGGACAAAATGCCACTATTGTTTTACAACATTTTTTTCTCTTGGTTAACGAGGTATAAATGTGTGGTTAATAACATATATATGTTGGTTAATAAGTAGATTCATGGTTAATGGTTAAGCTGTTAACCATCCAATATACGTCATTAACCATAAATTCATACATCGCTAACCAAGAGGTAAAAATGGTGTAAAAAAACTAACATGATTAGCAACAAAATCAACAAACACAAGTAATCAACAAACAATAGTTTATAAGGAATTACAAGTAATGTCAATCAACATGTAAACATTTTTTCTATTGAGTATTAAACCAAGCTAGTGACAATAACTCATCAAGGTGGGATAAAATCACTTACGCCAATAACGAAAAGGATCAAAAGACAAATTAGTAAATTGTGTCCCCAGTAATCCCTCCCAAGAATGAACCATTAATTCTATGAAAGACACAAAATTGTACTCATGCTACTGAAGCTTGGACTAATAGGAATAATGTTAAGATGTATGCATATCAAATGAGCATGCATATCAAGCATAGCAATTAAGATCACTTAAACATATGAAATAACAAAAATACTTAATGCTGAGTCAGTGAGTGAGAAGAGAGACACCCTTTGTGGTTCAAATTTAAAACCACAACCAGAATGAACAACCAAGTCAACACCACAGCATCACATTAACACTTTCGAAGACAACATCCATCCATGGTAATTAAGATATTAACTAAATTTTACAGCTAGCATCACAATACACAGACAAAATTCACCTTCAACAAGTTCTAAATCCAAGTTTAAAGTTGAAACAAGACCTATTGGTTGGACAAGCATCACAATACAAAAGCAGAATCTAAACATTTCCTAAACCCATTTCATGATTTCGGGTATAAAACAAAATCCTAGGTACACATTTTAATCATGTCCTGGGGAATTACACAAGCATATATAGGATCTAGAATGGCACCAAATCAGTATGAAGAATAGTCCAACTCCATACATACACAAAGACATAACTGAAACAAACCACTGAAAATTCACAAAACATCCCATTTCTTTTTTTTTTTTAACACTAGCTAAATCATCATCAGAATCAGACTTAGCTTACTCTTAATCCATATTACGGAGGAAAAAAAACAATAGAGATAGGCATGCATTCATGCAACAACAACTAGAATTCATGTTGAAAATCTGAATAGAAACTACCAGAACATAAATTATGGGGACAAAAAAGCCACAAGAATAGAAACACCTAATGAGAGGCTGAACTTCACCACCAAAACCTAATACATTGAGCTAATGGAGAAATACTGGGGGTTTATGGGTTTTACGCAATGTAGAAAGTACCTTGACAAAGGGAGTAGCGATGCGACAGAGTGCATGATGGGTGACGGAGCTGCGCGGCGATGGAAGCAGTGGACGAAGTGACATAGCTGAGAAGTAAAGATGAGAAGTGAAAGCGATGGGCGACGGAGGACAGACCAAGAGGGAAAGATGAGAGGGAAAGATGAGAGAAGTGAAAGAAGGAGAAATGGGAGGGAAAGATGGAGAAATGAGAGGAAAAGGGGGAACACGGGAAAGCAAAAGCTAAAAGGAAAGCATTTCTTTTTTTTAAAAAAAAAAAGTTGATATGGCAAGTGGTGTTAAAAGGGGTGTGGGATTATTTGCTTCGAAAAGTGTGAGGACATTTCCTCGGAGAACAAAGGAAGAACAAAAAGAAAAATAGATTTTGGACTTGCCTTTGAAAATCTTACTAAATAGGTTATAAATTTGGGATTATTAAATGCACTAAGAACTTATAATAAAATTCTTGAATTCGTGCCCGTGAATAAAATTTATAAAATGATAAGGAAAAAGTGTACAAATAGATCACTCCAAACGACAATGAAAATAATTAGCAAGAAGCAATTGTAAATTACCAGTACGCCACTACTGAACTTATGCATATAACTATGAACAATAATGTGATGGGTCATCAAATAAAGTTCTCTGCTTCTCCTCTCAAATACTATCCTTTAGCTACTTTACTATAGCCAGGTTACTGCTATAGGACTTCTAACCTTATATTTCCCAGATACCCAAATGAGTGACCCAAATGATGAGATACCAGCAACCCTTGCTCTTCCAAATGCAAAAAATGTCACATTGTAGCTCAATTTCTGACCCAGTTTTTCAAACTTCAAATTCCTTGGTTCAACAGTAACTGAAACTCCATTTGGTTGTTCCACTTTAACTGCATAAGCACTTTGGGGTTTTCCAACATTTGTGACAACCCTCTTGTATGTCACACTAGCATTTAGGGCACTACTGCTGAATAGAACAGCAAATGAAGGGTAGTTCAAGTCACCAGCTTGAAGAACTGCTTTTTTAGCACATATAAAGTTACCTTTTGATAATAAAGCAATCTGGGAAGAGGTATAGTTTAAGCTGCACAAGTAATTTAAGTAGTCTTTGGTGCTGATATCATAGACTAACCGTGGATCAGAAGCACTTTCTGGTTTAACATGGCCTGAGCCAAATGCAAAGGGGTTAGCAAATGCTGAGCTATTTGAGCCAATGTCAGTAATTGGAGCTCCTTTATTGTTCAATGTGTAAGCAGTAGTCATCAGAGCAGATTTGATAGCTGCAGGAGACCAATCTTTATGCACAAATTTAAACAGTGCTGCTATACCACTAACATGAGGGCAAGACATTGAGGTACCTGAGACTATGTTAAATAGTACTCTTCTTTTGTCACTCTTGAGCAAGCTTGGGCTAGTTTTGGATGGCCAAGCAGCCAAGATGTTCACACCAGGTGCAGTCACATCTGGCTTAATCACATCTGGTCCCACTATACTTGGTCCTCTAGAAGAAAATGCTGCCATTACTGGTTCAGGGTCACCATACCTTGTCCCCATAAAGGAAATTGAACCTGTTGGTCTTTTAACAGAGCGAATATAGCTTCTAATAATCTTACCTGCTGAAGCCCCTAAGGAAGTGGCTGGCAAAATGTGAGGGTCAGCAAAAAGCTCTTCTGCCTGATTTTCAGAGTTAAGTAGTATCATTCCTGCCCCACCTGCCATTTTCACTTCCTCTCCCTTTTCAGTTCTACTATTTATTCCTCTTTCACAAGCAACTACTGTTCCATGCACAAGTTTTGAATCAAGTGAGCCTTTGGTGCAATACTGTGCTTCCCTTTTTGTACCTGCTGATTTGCCATAAACAAGGGGCAATTGGTTTGTTTGCTTGCCTTGATATAAAGATGACCCTTTAAAAACTTTTCCATTCCCAAGCTTTACTTTTGTTGGAAAGCTTCGATCAGTGTAGCTAGCAGCAACTGTCATGATCCATGGGGCAACATTTCCAACTGTTGATTCATAGGGGCCTGAATTGCCTGCAGAACAAGAAACAAAAACTCCATTTTGGGTTGCCCCAAATGAGGCTATGGAAATACTATCACTATAATAAGGTTTGGGAATACCCCCTAAAGAGAGTGACAATACATCAACCCCATCTGAAACTGCTTGGTCCATGGCTGCCAATATGTCAGAATTAGCACAGCCAGATGACCAGCATACTTTATAAGCTGCAATTCTTGAGGTATACCTCATTCCACTTGCTGAACCTCTAGCAAGGCCCAAAAAGCTGGCATTTTTCACCATATCACCAGCTGCAGTTGAGGCAGTGTGTGTTCCATGCCCTTGGGAATCTCTAGGGGAACGATAATCCACTGTTTCATTGATTTTTCCAGCAGATTTTTCATACCCTTTGAAATAGGCTCTTGCACCAATAAGCTTCTTGTTACAATTTGAGGCAGAGAATTTGGTGCCTTGTTCACAAACACCTTTCCAGCGAGGGGGTACCGGGGACAAACCTGAGTCTTGGAAACTGATATTTTCAGGCCATATCCCTGAATCAAGGACTCCAATGATTACATCTGACGCCAAGTTAGGAGCAGTCCAAAGTCCTCTTCCATTCCTTAAGCCAAGAAAATGTGGGGTGTATGTTGTGTGGAGGGTTAATAGTCCATCAGGTATGGCCGAAAGGAAACCATTCACCTGGTTCAAGCATTTAAGTTGTTTCTCGGAAAGCCAGGCAGCAAAACCAAACATGTTGGTTTCATAGGCATAAAGGAGTTGAGGGGCTAAAATCTCTTTTTCTTCTTGTTCTTCTTCTTCCATTGAAGCTTCAGAAATGAAATCAATGACTGATTCAAACCATGGTTTTGTGCTGTGTTGAGAATGAATAGAGGCTCTGATTTTGGTCTTGTCCATGTGTACTATGCATGTCTGTTGGACCGTTAGAGCCATTGAATTTGTCACCATAAAGACCAGGAATAGGAAGAGAATCCTAAAGATCATGATGCCTTCAAAAAACGAAAAGAAAAAAAATAAATCAAACACTTCATGGCTCGTAAGGTCCAAAAATATATGCATAAGAATCTTCCATTTAAGATTTAACAAAAAAATGAAAATAAGAAGTAAAAATAGTATACCATTTCCAAACTTCTATAACTATTTTTTTTGCTAGTTTTTGTTATATTTTGCTCTCTTAAGAGAAACATAATTCTTAGCTAGGAGTCAATCTCTGACTTTAGCATATTATATACTTTAGGAACATAGATAATTAAAAAGAAGCTTTGCTTGCGTGTGTGTGTAAATAACACTATGCAAACTATGCAAACATGCATATGGTATATGCTACATTCATGTCTACTCCTTGTTTGGTAGCTATGAACAATGCAGTGACATAGATATAGAGATAGACAGATAGAGGTAGCGATCCGTACCTATTCTGGGCTTAGCACAAGAGCATAAGAAAAAGTTTATGGGATAAGGAATGCTAATAAACTCGTCACATCAAATCTTATATAAGCACTAAAAGTTGAAAGCTTTAACTTTCTATACATGCTCATTGCAATTATACAAAAGAGTGTACCTTCTTTTTACTTTTCTTCTACTTCACGACTGCACGCTTTGAACTAGATGACAGTCATGACAGCAATCCTAAGAGCTCCAAAGATATATATATTGATGGATGGGTTACAGCCAACAGGTCTAACTACGTAGAATTGGCTATCAAATATAAAAATATCTTTCTCTAGTCAGTACCAAATTATATTAGTGACTTTTGGCATCCTTTTCTTTTTTGAGAACCTTCTTACGTTATATTCTTGACATTTGTAATCATAAGATTGTTCAGACTAGAATACACCTAGAAGATTAATTAGAACATTGAAGTATCTCTTGAGACAGTATTATGAGTTATGACAAATTTCGCTTGAGGAGACATATGAAAGACCCAGTGTTTAAGGGACCACCAGTTTAAGACTTCGAGTGCTGGAAAAGGCATGGATTTCAGGAATTTTCTGCACTCATTGAGATTTTGAGACCATTGTGCACTTACTGTCTAGTGATCATTATATGGTGATCTTACGAGATCCCAATCAATTGATCTTTGAGTCCAATTTAAGGCGTTCCTCTTAATTTCCTCTCTCTGCTTTTCTTTATTTGAACTTTTTTGAATATATAAATTTTACCTTTATAATTAGACACCATTGTAATATTGTACATGTCATTTTATCTGAATTTATAAAAAAAAAAGGCATTCAATAATTAATTGAGTTTAAATGGAGTGATATGTAACCTTTTTTATAGTTTTAACTCAATATTGTAAAAGAGGGTCATCTCGGAGACTTTCATTATTATGGGGTACGAGAAAAGTTAAGTATAAAGTCTTATCCTGTGAGGGAAAAAGATATTTTCACTACTAAAATCCGTGAACATTAATTCACCATACTTCAACTAGATCCCACCAAGAAATCAAATGTCTGTGTGAAAGCGGAAACAGAGAGCAAAGAAAGACTGAATGATCTTTTTTGTATTTTTGAATGTGTGTTTAGTATAATGATTTTCCATCCTATTTATAGGTCTACGATTATACGTGAGGTATGAATAATACATATTATTTACATGCTATATATATGTGCTACATATTTTACACATGACACATATTATACGTGACACATATGCTATGCATTATTCACATTTTACACACTGACATTTCTCCTGAAACTCAAGTGGATGCAGAGTGATTTGTTCTAGACCATGATCCGAGACCTTGTTTCAGGGATTAACTCGATACACATCCAGCCGGAGTCCGTCGTTGATACCTTAACAGACATTTATGGTACACTGTTGAGATCCCTCCACAACGGACATCGGACTACGGTATTGGATAGCAGCAACATTATCGTGAGATTTGCATAATTGATAAATCATAAGATTATTTGTTATTGTCAATCATGATTGTAACACCTCGAAAATTCGTATTTTATTTATTTCGGATAATTTTTAATTATTTTGAATAATCCGACTCGACTTCTGTGGATTTTATAATTTTTGTGATTTTTAAGAATTTTTGAGAGTTTTTAATTTTTTTATTATTTTAATATTATTTTAGGGCTGCATACAAGCCTTCGTATTTTATTTCTTTTTGAAAATCCTTAATGATTTTTACTAATCCGACTTGATTTTCAAAAGTTTTATAATTTTTGTGATTTTTGTGGATGATTATAAATTTTTATATTTCTCTTATTGTTTTTGGGCTGTCTGTGGGCCCAGGTGGCCATAGGTGAGCCTAGTTAGGTCCCGCAAAGTGAAAATTTTTCTACGCATAGAAAAATTTGTAATGTTGAGACGGAGACTAGGGAACTTACTAAACCTGAATCCGGAAACAGTTTTTAAAATTTTTTTACTGTGTTTTGAACTGTATTTAATTATCGAGCGATAAAAATACAGTAAAAATATTATTCGGAGGGTAATAGCAGATAGAAAAATAAATATTATACTGCCTAAGTCAACACTGGTGGTTTGGATATCCACCATCGATTTAATCAACAGTGGAGACTTGATCTTGATTTAATCAACGGTTGAGAAACAAACTTAATGAAGAAGTATTGGAAGATCACCATTGATTTAATCAATGGTGTGAGAATAAACTTAGTTGGGAAGCTTTGGATGTTCACCATTGATCTAATCAATGGTTGTAAAGACAAGCTTAATAAGGAAGACTTTGAATATCAACCATTGATTTAATCAAGGGTGGAGATTTGGTCTTAAAAAGTGACAAGGACCCTTTATGACCATTGGATGTAAAGTTTGAAGGAGTAATCTTGACCCTTCATTTTAGAGACACATCTAATGGCTAGAATTTAAAGGAGAAAGATCTAATGGCCTAGATTAAGTCTTCTAACTTAAAGTCTACCTTAATCCTAACCATTGAATTAATCAATGGTTAGGAAAGCTTCAAATAATGGCTAGTGATAATGGTCACTTATTGAGTGCATATGAAGAGGGGGGACGGTTTTGAGATGGTGTAGGAGATTAGAATGATTTCAAGACCATTATTGATCACTCTTGGTCATTATTGAATAATTTTAAGAATCAAACTAATCAAACTTTTCTCTCCATCTCTTCTTCATGGTGGTTTCGGCCAAGACCCCTAGAACAACCCTCCATCACTCAAAAATTTTAACCAACATAGTTTCTTGAATCTTTACCTTATTCTAAGCAACTTTCATGTTTGAGACTTTCTCTAAATCATTCATTTTCAAGGACTTTTGTAACACCCCAATTTTTAGAAAATATTCCGAATGCACTGTTTGCTGTTTTTCAAGTTTTTGTGTGAATGACCGTTGTGTCCCTATTTTACTGTTTCTTGATTTCTGCATGAAATACAAATACGTTTATACAAGCTCAAATTTTATTTGGTCTTTTTACGTAATTTGTTCCGAGACGGTAAAATAAAAGTTTTTCTGAGCTACTGTTTTAATTTTTCTGGAAGATATACAGACAATTAATACTGTCTATAATTTTATTTGAACTTTTTGGATGATTAGCTACGTTGTGGGAAAAAATGGAAAAATGATCATTACATCCCGATCGTGCTGTTTTTGCTGTTTTTAATTGTTTTCTACTTGATTTAATGTCCAATATTACTGTCTGTGATTTTATATGGACTTTTTATGTGATTTGCTCCGAGGCAGGAAAATAATATTTTTCCGGTAGGAAATCTTATTTTATTATTTAGAATTGGGGGATCTTACTAAACCCGATTCTGAATGAGAACGATAAATAATCTTTTAATTTTTAGGATTTGATTGTCAAATAAAATAATTTTATAATATTATAATATTATTTTATTAGTCAAGATAATAAAATGACAATGGACCCGAAATGTTTTGCGGGACCCACAATTAGCAGAATGGTTAGATCAGTAACTTAATTAATCATCATTAGCAGTAGAACTTTCCAGAACAAGCTGACTAAACTGGTAATTAATGAACAGTGTGACTAGGCTTGTGAGTCATCAATAATCAACTAATAGGAGACAAGCTTGTTAAGCAAGTTTTAATCCTAGCCTTTGATGCATTCCATGGCTTGGATGAAGCCAACCATTTGGCCACCTTGCATGCATGAAGTCTACGGCCATGTGGGGTTAAGAGACCAAAATACCACTTCATCTTTCATGCTTTTCTCTCTTCTCTCTCTTCCAAAAACCCTAAACACCATTGAAGCTTCCTTGAAGCCATTTTCGGCCAAGCTTGTTCCTTGACCATCCAACCATCCAAATTTTCATCTAACCAAGTTTTCTAAACCTAAACACAATCCTAAGAACATCTCTAGTTGAGAATTTCTTCAAAATCTTCCATTTGGAGCTTGGAAACCAATCTTGAAAATTTTACCTAGAAGGTGAAATCTCATGTTTTTCTTTTCTCTCTCTTTTTTCAAAGTTCTAAGCCATGATTTATCCATGGTTTAGGTTCTTTTTCATGGTTAGTAACTTGTAGATTTTCGTTTGAGTTGCTAGGTACTTTGGTGGAGGAAACCGAACCCTAGGAGGAGTGAAAGAAATCCATTTGTCTTCATTTAAGGTAAGAGGAAGACAAATCTTATCACCTATGGATGGTGGTAAGAAGATGGAGTTTGATTTTGTGATTGTAGAATCCATAAGGATTCATGTTTGTGCTTGTTAGTAGCTTATTTGATGTGGTTGTGTATTTGTTAATAGTTTTCCTATTTGTTGTTTGTAATAATTTGCATGTCTACAAGCTTTAAATTGCATGTCTATAAGCTTTGATTATATTGCATGTGTTAGAATTGCATGATAAAGTGTAGAATTGCATGATAATGTATAGGATGTGAATAACATGTCAAGGAAATGCATGTGTGTTCCAAAGAGCACTCCATGAGGCTCACGACCACTAATCAAATGGAGAACCAAAATGTTCTCTTAATTTTCTTAAAAGGAATTTTAATTAACCTAGGAGAATTAAGAAGGTTTCAAGTTGTTTAGATCATGAAAAATGAATTTAGAAATCAAAAAGTAAAACTAAATATTTTCGGCCAACATGCCTAAAATGAATGTGTTGATTTCAAAAACCATTTTCTAAAACAATGGTTAAATGAATTTATACAATACAATAAGTTTGACATATAATTAGAAGATGAAAAATAATTTAGAAATTAATTTCTAAATATTTAGGAAATTCGGCCAACATGCCAAACCAAGTATCCATGGTTTCTAAAATTAAATCCAAATTTTTTCTAAGTATAAGGATGCAATATGTGTTAAAAAGAATTTTTCTAAAATGAGTTTTAAAGAAAAGAATCAATTAGAAATAAGTTTGAGAACTTAGAACTAATGATTTTGTTATTAGAAATGAAATACAAGATAACTTTCAAAAAATTCTAACATATAGCTCATGCTTTGTATTTTGAAGCATGTTAGTAGTTTTCAAAAGGATTAATTATATGGTTTAAAAATTCAATAAACGCAATTTTTACGGTAAAATTAGAAAACCATTAATATAATTTTCTAAGCAAATATTGTCAATTTTTAGTAAAAATGGACAAATAAGATAGAAAAGATGTCCAAAAGACAGTATACGGTATGGAAAATATTATACGTAGCTTAAAAGTATTATTTATTATTTATGTTTATTTAAACAGTAATTTTTAAGGAATTCGGTCAAGAAAATGATTTAAAAATCTTACGCGATTGAGAAAACGTATTAAAAATCCTACGCGATTTTGAAAACAGAAAAATATACTTACACGATTTCAAAACGTTTGTAAAAACGACGAGATTGTGAAAACGCGATAAAATTTCTACGCGATTGACCGTTACTGTATTTATTTTTCGCTGTCGGGAAAATGTGAACCCGTACAGGCTTTCTATTTTTCTGCCATTGAGGGCATATTATTATCTTGAGGCCATTTTTGTAATTTCATATTTTTGGAATTATGTATTGTGTTTATGCCAAATTTTTGGTGTTTTGGTTGACGAGACGAATCACATCGTGTTATCGATGCGATAAACGTAGTGTGGTTCATTGTTCTAATGAACTTGGAGACGTTAGTGAACGGGATCCCATATATGGACAGTTGGTAGCTCCGCTGGGCCGTCGTAAACCGATAGCACACTAATGGACTCGACACGCACTATATTTAATCGAGGTTTGTAAAGTCTAGTAGTACATTGCCTATAGTGCCACAACGGGAGACCGTGAACTATACTACGCCTGGATGGTGGATTCCCAGTGTCGTAGGCTATTGACGCAATGTGTGACAGCGTGATAGTTGGTTGGGCAGCCGTGGTACTAATAGATTTTGCAAGTCATTCTCTCTGATATCTGTTTGTGTTTAGCTCCATGGAGTAGGATCGTGTCTTAGTGTATATGATTATATCTTGGATATTATTCTATTTTCTCTATTTATCTTTATCTGGTAATTATTAAGATGGTTGTCTATTTCGTATTTTATTCTATCTGTGATATTGTTTTATCTGTGTTTTATTGTGGTATATTTGTGATGATATGTAGTGTTATGATATCTAAGCTTTACTCTATTCCATTATTATTTCTGTTATAGTTTTTCGTATTGCATAAACTGTATATATGTTGTTTGTCGTCTTCTTATTGGCCATGTTTATGGTGATTTTAGATTGTCTTACCTCTTCGTTGTATGTATTTATGTATATTTATTTTACGCGATAAAGACTTTGAGGAAGAGGACCAGCCTCTTGAGATCCTGTACCCCGAGGAGGAGGAGGAGGAAGATCAGCAAATCAACGACCAGTTTGACGATCAAGAACCATCTGATCATCCATATCCATTGGATTGATTAGTTTTGGTATGGCGGTGCCCAGATTTTTGGGGTTCGTGACTCTGGAGTTTCACGGTGGATCGCTATCGTGGCACATGAGAGGAGATAGAGACTCGGTGACGTATGCGGGACGGATGACGGTGACCCAACGCCATAGGTTTGATGGAGAGCCGATCATGACTACGACAGTATTTCTACACTTAGAGTTACCCTTATCCATTAGGTGTCATTGGGGTGGGATATCCACTGAGCCTAGTGAGATGACACTCGTATCGATCGCGCGCGATCTCATTATCGCCGAGAGTCGAGACATCCAGATATTTGTCTCCGATGATCATTTTCATGTTGAGAGTGATCTTTCGGAGGATTAAATATGCATGATGTTTTTTTTTTTAGGCGCGTCTGTATGTATGTACGTATATATTGACTTTTGATTACTTTATTTATTGTTTTCGTTTAAATATTTGTACTTTTAGTGTAAATTATTTGCATAACTTATAACTTGGATCATATGTATATTATAAGTAATGTTGTTTTGTTTTATGTTTTTTTTTTGCTATTTTCGCATATTTTATTTAAGAATATTCTGTTTAACAGGAATTATTTTACAACCCATAATAGTATGTAACAAATATTTCACAACTTGGGTAGATTTTATTTCTCTTTCTTTTATTTTCTTTCATGTGTGACATCCTCCAAAGGGGTCTTACAACTTTCTTCAAGAGCAAAGTTATAGGTTTTTTTATGGTGAAGTGTAAGAAAACTTCATTTCTTATCTCTTTTTCATGTTCTAAGCCATGTTTGATCCATGGTTCTTCTTGTTCAAGCTTAATATGCTAATAAACTTGTGTTTTGTTTTGTATTTGAGAAGCTTTTGGTGGTGAAGGACTTAGAAAAAGAAGCAAAACAAGGAGTTGTTGAGGATCTTCCAGAGGTAAGAGCGAGATCCATCTCACCAACCAAGTATGGTGGTGAGAGATGGTTTTGTATTTGATGGATGGTGAATCCATGTGAGGATTCATATCCATGGTCATGTAATTATTTGTAGGTGTTTATGTGTTTTTGATTATTTGTTTATGCTTGATGTGCTTTGCATGATTTATTTATGCTTGCATGCTTAGTATGATGTTTACTTGCTTTTATGGTATGCTTGAAATATAATATGTTGTTTATATGTGATGTATGCCATAAAAATTGTTGGAAAGGAAAACAATTTTTGGTTCCAAAGACCATGAGAATTTCGGCCTCTACACCTCAAAATAGGTGTTTACAAATTAATATTTTCATGAATGGTAAAATTGGATGTTTAGAAAAGCAAGGAAAAAAACAAAGGGTTTGTTTTCAAAGAATAAGTGTTCACGATTTTTGAAGGATGTTTTTGAATCAAAAGATTCTAAGTATTTTACTAATCATGAGTTTTAAATGAAAAGAGCAATGAGTTGATAATTTTAAGGATTTGCAAAAAAAGTGAAAATGAAAATGAACAAATGAATTAATTTTAAAGGTTTTGTTTGTGTAAAAATAAGAATGGTACTTAATTGATTTAGAAGGAAAAATATTTGATGGCCATTGAAACCATGTCCACGGTTTTGAAGGTTTATAATGCCTTGATTTTATGAAACAAAGTGATTTTCAAAGTGGAAATATAATTTGATTTAGTACAAGGATTTTGGAAATGGAATCATAGTGTTTTATCACTTGAGAAATAGAAATTTCGGTTATGAAAGAAAAAGAGAGAATGAAAGTGTTTTAACCTCAATTCATTTTGAAGAGGATTGATTTTGGAAATTGATTTGAGAAAAATGGAGAATATAATGGTGATTTGAAAATTTACTAACGTAAAACTCACCCTTTGAGTTTTGGAGCGCGTTAGGAAATTTTAAGTGAGAAACATTGATTTTAAATCAATGAAATAGTGAATTTATGGAATAAATTGCGAAAAAGATTTTCTTGAGTAAGAAAATGTGGAAAATAATGTGAGAAGTCATATTATTTTGAGAAAGCTTGAAACAAAATTTTTGAAGGTTGAAAAATATTTTACGAAGTTGAAAAATGGTAAAAAAATGATTTACGTAACTTAAAAACATGATTATTAAGCTACGCGATTTGAAAAATGTTTAAATATTTTCACGCGATTTGAAAAACGTTGAAATATTTCTATGCAATTTGGAAAACATTTAAATATTTTTACGTGATTGAGAAAACATTGAAAAAAATCACTAAGTGATTGAAAAATGAATGGAATATTTTTACGTGATTTAGAAACGATGGAAAAATTTACGATCACTAGGAAATCAGAAGCAACAGCAAATGTGTGGAGGAAGTGCTTGTAGCAATAAACCCAATTGGACTGTGACGTCTTTACTGTTATATAAGAAATGTGGAAAGGAGCACTTAACAAAGGATTGTATGTTCAAGGAAATAATTTGTTTCAAGTGTAGAAAACCAGGACACATTTCTAAAGATTGTGTTCCACCAAAAAACGAAGTATTCTGTTAGTAAAGTACGTGTTTCAAAATCTCAAGTAGAAGAGAGAGTCGATACGCCGAATGGAACGAGAGTGTTCCGAGCTAAAGACCTAAACAATGGGAGACTGTGCCGCAGAAGGTGATTTTTTAACCATACTGTATATTTCTGAGAGCAATCTATTCTTTATGACATATGATTGTGTGGATCAATTATATGTTAGAGTTATCCGTGTCTTCGTTATCTTCTGACTTGTTTACTTTTGTTTCTATTACTAGCCTATCGTGCTACTCAAGTTATTCAAATTATTGTTATGGATCAAATTTTTGTGTTAGTTTAATCTGTTTATTTCTTTCATGAATAGACGTGATCTTTAAAACAGATTAGTTATCTTCCAACCATATCCTATGAGATTGTCTTAATAAAGTGTTAGTATTCCAGAAAATTCATTCTTAAAGATCGGGCAACATCAAATTCTTTGTTGGATATGTCCGGTAATATATCAGATAGTTTTGTTATCTTTTATAATGTTTTTCATGTATTGAAATTGCAAGAAAGGATATTCTTATTCAAATCCATGTCATAGTATCTAATACAGTGCTGTTGAAAGAGGACGCGATGTGTGAGACACTTCCTGTTAAGAGCAAAGGCAGGAGAATGAAGCAATACGAGGACAAGAAAATTTTAATTGATGTCGTGCAGAGTGACAGATGCTCTTATAATATTTATAAATTATAGGAGTAGAATTTTTTGTTCTTATCTAGACAGAATTGTCATTATCTTTGTTAACGACATTCTGATCTATTCTCGAAATCATGAGGAACATGCTGAACATCTCAGTGTGATTTTCCAAATTCTAAAGGAGAAGCAGTTATATCCTAAGTTGTCAAGATGTGAATTCTGGATGGATGAAGTTCAATTTTGGGTTTTGTAATTCTAAGGAAGGGATTGCAGTGGATCCTTCAAAGGTTGAAATAATTCTTCAGTAGGAAAAGTCAAAGATGGTAACGGAAATCCATAGAAAATTTATTAAGAGATTTTCCAAGATCGCAGGACTTCTCACCTAGCTTACCAGAAAGGAATTAAGCATTTGTATGGACTAATTCATACAAGGAGAATTTTCAGGGGTTGAAATGTGTTTGATTATTTCTTTGGTATTAGTTCTGTTTAATCCCAGTGAATCATTGGAAGTGTACTATGATGTGTTACATCGGAGTTTAAGATGTATGCTTATGCAGAATAGAAGAGTTGTAGCATATGTTTCAAGGAAATTGAAGTTACATGAGGAAAAGTAATTATACGCATTAATGGGTATAGGTAGCTGTTGAGTTTGCATTAGAAATATGGAGATACTTTCTTTATGGAGTAACATTCAACATTTTCAGTAATATAAGAATCTGAGATATCTGCTTGATCAGGAGAAATTGATCGCGAGACAAAGAGTTTTCATTGGTTAGAATAGTATGGAATGACGTAAGTGAAGATGTAATATGAGAACTGGAAAATAAGATAAAAGAGCAATATCTAAATTTATTATGAGGATGTGAAATCAGATTTATTAAGTTTCGAGGACGAAACTACTTTTTAGAGGGGGAGTATTGTAACACCCCAAAAATTCGTATTTTATTTATTTCGGGCGATTCTTAATTATTTTGAATAATCCGACTCGACTTCCGTGGATTTTATAATTTTTGTGATTTTTAGGAATTTTTGGGAGTTTTTACTTTTTTATTATTTTGATATTATTTTGGAGCTGTATACGAGCCTTCGTATTTTATTTCTTTTTGAAAATCCTTAATGATTTTTACTAATCCGACTTGATTTTCATAAGTTTTATAATTTTTGTGATTTTTGTGGATAATTATAAATTTTTATATTTTTTTGATTATTTTTGGGCTATCTGTGGGTCCAAGTGGGTCCCGTAAAGTGAAAATTTTTCTACGCATAAAAAAATTTGTACTATTGAGACAGAGATAGGGGATCTTACTAAACCTGAATCCGAAAACAGTTTTTAAAATTTTTTTTACTGTGTTTTGTACTGTATTTAATTATCGGACGATAAAAATATTGTAAAAATATTATTCAGAGGGTAATAGCAAATAGAAAAATAAATATTATACTGCTTAAGTCAACATTGGTGGTATGGAAATCCACCATTGATTTAATCAATGGTAGAGACTTGATCTTGATTTAATCAACGGTTGAGAAACAAACTTAATGAAGAAGCATTGGATGATCACCATTGATTTAATCAATGGTGTGGGAATAAACTTAGTTATGAAGCTTTGGATGTTCACCATTAATCTAATCAATGGTTGCAAAGACAAGCTTAATAAGGAAGACTTTGAATATCTACCATTGATTTAATCAAGGGTGGAGATTTGGTCTTAAAAAGTGATAAGGACCATTTATGACCATTGGATGTAAAGTTTGAAGGAGTAATCTTAACCCTTCATTTTGGAGACACATCTAATGGCTAGAATTTAAAGGAGAAAGATCTAATGGCCTAGATTAAGTCTTCTAACTTAAAGTCTACCTTAATCCTAACCATTGAATTAATCAATGGTTAGGAATGCTTCAAATAATGGCTAGTGATAATAGTCACTTATTGAGTGCATATGAAGAGGGGGGGACGGTTTTGAGATGGTGTAGGAGATTAGAATGGTTTCAAGACCATTACTGATCACTCTTGGTCATTAGAACGGTTTTCTCTCCATCTCTTCTTCATGGTGGTTTCGGCCAAGACCCCTAGAACAACCCTCCATCACTCAAAAATTTTAACCAACATAGTTTCTTGAATCCTTACCTTATTCTAAGCAACTTTCATGTTGGAGACTTTCTCTAAATCATTCATTTTCAAGGACTTTCTTCAAGAGCAAAGTTATAGGTTTTTTTATGGTGAAGTGTAAGAAAACTTCATTTCTTATCTCTTTTTCATGTTCTAAGCCATGTTTGATCCATGGTTCTTCTTGTTCAAGCTTAATATGCTAATAAACTTGTGTTTTGTTTTGTATTTGAGAAGCTTTTGGTGGTGAAAGACTTAGAAAAAGAAGCAAAACAAGGAGTTGTTGAGGATCTTCAAGAGGTAAGAGCAAGATCCATCTCACCAACCAAGTATGGTGGTGAGAGATGGTTTTGTATTTGATGGATGATGAATCCATGTGAGGATTCATATCCATGGTCATGTAATTATTTGTGAGTGTTTTTTATTATTTGTTTATGCTTGATGTGCTTTGCATGATTTATTTATGCTTGATTATTTATGGGATGCTTGAAATATAATATGTTGATTATATGTGATGCATGCCATAGAAATTGTTGGAAAGGAAAACAATTTTTGGTTCCAAAGACCATGAGAATTTCGGCTTCTACACCTCAAAATAGGTGTTTACAAATTAATATTTTCATGAATGGTAAAATTGGATGCTTAGAAAAGCAAGGAAAATAAACAAAGGGTTTGTTTTCAAAGAATAAGTGTTAACGGTTTTTGAAGGATGTTTTTGAATCAAAAGATTCTAAGTATTTTACTAATCATTAGTTTTGAATGAAAAGAGCAATGAGTTGATGATTTTAAGGATTTGCAAAGAAAGTGAAAATGAAAATGAACAAATGAATTGATTTTAAAGACCATGAGTCTCATGGTTTTTGCAAGAAATTTTAAAGGTTTTGTTTGTGTAAAAACAAGAATGGTACTTAATTGATTTAAAAGGAAAAATATTTGATGGCCATTGAAACCATGTCCACGGTTTTGAAGGTTTATAATGCCTTGATTTTATGAAACAAAGTGATTTTCAAAGTGGAAATATAATTTGATTTAGTACAAGGATTTTGGAAATGGAATCAGAGTGTTTTATCACTTGAGAAATAGAAATTTCGGTTATGAAAGAAAAAGAGAGGTTGAAAGTGTTTCAACCTCAATTCATTTTGAAGAGGATTGATTTTGGAAATTGATTTGAGAAAAATGGAGAATATAATGGTGATTTGAAAATTTACTAACGTAAAACTCACCCTTTGGTTTTGAAGCGCGTTAGGAAATTTTAAGTGAGAAACATTGATTTTAAATCAATGAAATGGTGAATTTATGGAATAAATTGCGAAAAAGATTTTCTTGAGTAAGAAAATGTGAAAAATAATGTGAGAAGTCATATTATTTTGAGAAAGGTTGAAATAGAATTTTTGAAGGTTGAGACATATTTTACGAAGTTGAAAAATGGTAAAAAAAATGATTTACGTAACTTAAAAACGTGATTATTAAGCTACCCAATTTGAAAAACGTTTAAATATTTTCACGCGATTTGAAAAATGTTGAAATATTTCTATGCAATTTGAAAAACGTTTAAATATTTTTACGTGATTGAGAAAACGTTGAAAAAAATCACTAAGTGATTGAAAAATGAATAGAATATTTTTACGTGATTTACAAACGATGGAAAATTGCTACGCGATTTAAAAACGTAACAGAAATGTTGCGAAATTGTGAAAATGTAACAAAAGTGTTGCACGACTATGAAAACACAATAATATGATTTCACAATGGAAAAATATAGTAAAGATGCTGTTGGGCCAGTATGTGGACCCTGATTATGAAATTATGAAATTGAACTGAAAATGGTGCATTTTATATGCATGAACTAGTGTATGGACAATGTATGAGAAAATGATGAATTTTGCCTGGGATTGGCATTGGTGCATTGAACATGCGTTGGAAAGGTACGATAGACTGTATGAGGCTATTTTCCTAGGAGAGACGTACACCTCTTGAGTGAGTGCAATATGCGTAGTGTAAGTCACTTGTTGACCTTGGGGGCATCGGGGTGCGGGTTACCTACAGGGCAGTTGGTAGCTCTTCTATACCGTGGGTTAGACCAACGCGACACATTGATGATCCTGACCGAGATACTATTCTTAATCAAGATCTAGTAAAGACTATCGTGTATATGCTAGATGTGCAAATACAAATGAGAATTGTAGCACGTGGTCTGAGGCATTTTGGTACAGACAGATCTTTTGAATCAATTTCTCCGAACTAAGTATTAGCTCCATGGAGTAGGAAATTGAGTCTACATGCATAACATATGCATCATTATTGAGTATTCGTTATGATAATTGAATTGTTGAATACTTGGATAATAATTGAAGGCATTATCATAAATATTGAATATTTATATCTGTGTGATATAATAATTGAGGAATGTTGGATGATGATGATGATAAATAATGTTGATGACATTATTGTTATTTTATACATTATGATGATAGCATAATTGTAATTGTGGTATGATATATCTGTGTGGTGTGCTGTTTGTGTTATCTCTATGCTACGATGTTGGTTTAAGCATAGGTGATCTCACCTCTTTGTTATATTGTTTTGTTGTGTTTGTATTATTAAAAATTATATAGTAGACGGAACGAGTTTTTTAGACGTGACTAGAGGCAAATATTCTGAGTCCGGTGACAACATCGAGGAGTGACCATACCGGATTGGTTGGTGTGCAGTGTTGATGAGGAACAGATATATGACACATCAAGATGGATACAAGGCAGAATAAGTATGTTGAGTTTTGTCATTAGTATTTTACTGTGCTATTGAGTAGGACCCGTCACAGGGTTTGCTACTATTTAAAATTGAGTCTGTAAGTGTTATGTATCCTAAATAACTGTTAAATATTAAGTGATGTCTGTTATATGAGTTTTAATCAGTTTAAATCTATTTTTCAGTATTACCTATAAATTTTGGTAAGTTTATGTTTCTGTTGAAAAAAAAAGAAATTTAAAACCCATATTTTATAACTCAAACCTTTTATGAATTGTTTTTGAAGATTATAAGTTGGTAGTCGAAAATGTGATGCCCTGAGGAGGGTGTTACATTGGTTGGTATCAGAGCACGGTTTGAGTCTTTTGGGGTTTGTGGTTAGGTCTATTTTGCTTGTGTTGTGTCCTCTATGTGTTTGATTTCCGAAAGGAAACAATGTTTATTTGAAATGGTTACATCTGGTTTCCATTGTATTTTAATTCGAGTGTCTTTGAAGAAAGACAATGGCTCATAATAGACGTACGCGTGTAGAAGCAGAATGTGACACCAACAATATGGTTGCAATTATGGGAGCAATACAGAGGGCAATTGACGTGGTAGTATAACAGGAACAGAGGATCGCTGAACAACAGAAATTGGAAGTTGAGGTTTAGGATCTGATAAAAGAGAATCAGTCTTGAAATATAAGATATAGTAATTTTGGAACCTGGTATTCCTCCTTAGGAATAATAGGAAGGTAAATCAATTTCAGCGAAAAACGTAGTTACGATCACTAGGAAATCAGAAGCAGCAGCAAATGTGTGGAGGAAGTGCTTGTAGCAGTAAACCCAATTGGACCGTGACGTCTTTACTGTTATATAAGAAATGTGGAAAGGAGCACTTAACAAAGGATTGTATGTTCAAGGAAATAATTTGTTTCAAGTGCAGAAAACTAGGACACATTTCTAAAGATTGTGTTCCACAAAAAAAAAAAGTATTCTGTTAGTAAAGTACGTGTTTCAAAATCTCAAGTAGAAGAGAGAGTCGATAGCCCAAATAGAACGGGAGTGTTCCGAGCTGAAGACCTAAAAAATGGGAGACTGTGCCGTAGAAGGTGATTCTTTAACCATGTTGTATATTTCTGAGAGCAATCTATTCTTTATGACATATGATTGTGTGGATCAATTATATGTTAGAGTTATCTGTGTCTTCGTTATCTTCTGACTTGTTTACTTTTGTTTCTATTACTAGCCTATCGTGCTACTCAAGTTATTCAAATTATTGTTATGGATCAAATTTTTGTGTTAGTTTGATCTGTTTATTTCTTTCATGAATAGACGTGATCTTTAAAACAGATTAGTTATCTTCCAACCATATCCTATGAGATTGTCTCAATAAAGTGTTAGTATTCCAAAAATTTCATTCTTAAAGATCGGACAACAGCAAATTCTTTGTTGGATATGTCCGGTAATATATTAGATAGTTTTGCTATCTTTTATAATGTTTTTCATGTATTGAAATTGCAAGAAAGGATATTCTTATTCAAATCCATGTCATAGTATCTAATATAGTGTTGTTGAAAGAGGACGCGATGTGTGAGACACTTCCTGTTAAGAGCAAAGGCAGGAGAATGAAGCGATACGAGGACAAGGAAATTTTAATTGATGTCGTGCAGAGTGACAGATGCTCTTATAATATTTATAAATTATAGGAGTAGAATTTTTCGTTCTTATCTAGACAGAATTGTCATTATCTTTGTTAACGACATTCTGATCTATTCACGAAATCATGAGGAACATGCTGAACATCTCAGTGTGATTTTCCAAATTCTAAAGGAGAAGCAGTTATATCCTAAGTTGTCAAGATGTGAATTCTGGATGGATGAAGTTCAGTTTTCGGTTCCGTAATTCTAAGGAAGGGATTGCAGTGGATCCTTCAAAGGTTGAAATAGTTCTTTAGTGGGAAAAGTCAAAGATGGTAATGGAAATCCATAAAAAATTTATTGAGAGATTTTTCAAGATCGCAGGACTTCTCACCTAGCTTACTAGAAAGGAATTAAGTGTTTGTATAGACTAATTCATACAAGGAGAATTTTCAGGGGTTGAAATGTGTTTGATTATTTCTTTGGTATTAGTTTTGTTTAATCCCAGTGAATCATTGGAAGTGTACTATGATGCATTACATCGGAGTTTAAGATGTATGCTTATGCAGAATAGAAGAGTTGTAGCATATGTTTCAAGGAAATTGAAGTTACAAGAGAAAAAGTTATTATTCGCATTAATGGGTATAGGTAGCTGTTGAGTTTGCATTAGAAATATGGAGATACTTTCTTTATGGAGTAACATTCAACATTTCAGTAATCATAGGAATCTGAGATATCTGCTTGACCAGGAGAAATTGATCACGAGACAAAGAATTTTCATTGGTTAGAATAGTATGGAATGACGTAAGTGAAGATGTAAAGAATTTTCATTGGTTAGAATAGTATAGAATGACGTAAGTGAAGATGTAATATGGGAACTGGAAAATAAGATAAAAGAGCAATATCTATATTTATTCTGAGGATGTAAAATTAGGTTTATCAAGTTTCGAGGACGAAACTTCTTTTTAGAGGGGGAGTATTGTAATACTCCAAAAATTCGTATTTTATTTATTTCGGGCGATTCTTAATTATTTTGAATAATCCGACTCGATTTATGTGGATTTTATAATTTTTGTGATTTTTCGGAATTTTTTAGAGTTTTTACTTTTTTATTATTTTAATATTATTTTGAAATTTGTATCTGAGCCTTCGTATTTTATTTCTTTTTGAAAATCCTTAATGATTTTTACTAATCCGACTTGATTTTCATAAGTTTTATATTTTTTGTGATTTTTGTAGATGATTATGAATTTTTATATTTCTCTGATTGTTTTTAGGCTGTCTGTGGGCCTATGTGGCCATATGTGGGCCCAGGTGGATCCCGTAAAGTGAAAATTTTTCTACGCATAAAAAAATTTATACTGTTGAGACGGAGACAGAGGATCTTACTAAACCTGAATTCAGAAACAGTTTTTAAAATTTTTTTTACTGTGTTTTGTACTGTATTTAATTATCGGGCAATAAAAATACAGTAAAAATATTATTTGGAGGGTAATAGCAGATAGAAAAATAAATATTATATTGCTTAAGTCAACATTGGTGGTTTGGATATCCACCATTGATTTAATCAACGGTAGAAACTTGATCTTGATTTAATCAACGGTTGAGAAACAAACTTAATGAAGATGCATTGGATGATCACCATTGATTTAATCAATGGTGTGGGAATAAAGTTAGTTAGGAAGCTTTGAATGTTCACCATTGATCTAATCAATGGTTGTAAAGACAAGCTTAATAAGGAAGACTTTGAATATCAACCATTGATTTAATCAAGGGTGGAGATTTGGTCTTAAAAAGTGACAAGGACCATTTATGACCATTGGATGTAAAGTTTGAAGGAGTAATCTTGACCCTTCATTTTGGAGACACATCTAATGGCTAGAATTTAAAGGAGAAAGATCTAATGGCCTAGATTAAGTCTTCTAACTTAAAGTCTACCTTAATCCTAACCATTTAATTCAATGGTTAGGAATGCTTCAAATAATGGCTAGTGATAATGGTCACTTATTGAGTGCATATGAAGAGGGGGGGACGGTTTTGAGATGGTGTAGGAGATTAGAATGGTTTCAAGACTATTATTGATCACTCTTGGTCATTATTGATCAATTTCAAGCAGCAAACTCATCAAACTTTTCTCTCCATCTCTTCTTCATGGTGGTTTCGGCCAAGACCCCTAGAACTACCCTCCATCACTGAAAAATTTTAACCAACCTAGTTTCTTGAATCCTTACCTTATTCTAAGCAACTTTCATGTTGGAGACTTTCTCCAAATCATTCATTTTCAAGGACTTTCTTTAAGAGCAAAGTTATAGGTTTTTTTTATGGTGAAGTGTAAGAAAACTTCATTTCTTATCTCTTTTTCATGTTCTAAGTCATGTTTGATCCATGGTTCTTCTTGTTCAAGCTTAATATGCTAATAAACTTGTGTTTTGTTTTGTATTTGAGAAGCTTTTGGTGGTGAAGGACTTGGAAAAAAAAGCAAAACAAGGAGTTTTTGAGGATCTTCAAGAGGTAAGAGGGAGATCCATTTCACCAACCAAGTATGGTGGTGAGAGATGGTTTTGTATTTGATGGATGGTGAATCCATGTGAGGATTCATATCCATGGTCATGTAATTATTTGTGGGTATTTATGTGTTTTTGATTATTTGTTTATGCTTGATGTGCTTTGCATGATTTATTTATGCTTGCATGCTTAGTATGATATTTACTTGCTATTATGGTATGCTTGAAATATAATATGTTGATTATATGTGATGTATGCCATAAAAATTGTTGGAAAAGAAAACAATTTTTGGTTCTAAAGACCATGAGAATTTCGGCCTCTACACCTTAAAATAGGTGTTTACAAATTAATATTTTCATGAATGGTAAAATTGGATGTTTAGAAAAGAAAGGAAAATAAACAAAGAGTTTGTTTTCAAAGAACAAGTGTTCAAGGTTTTTGAAGGATTTTTTGAATCAAAAGATTCTAAGTATTTTACTAATCATGAGTTTTAAATGAAAAGAGCAATGAGTTGATAATTTTAAGGATTTGCAAAGAAAGTGAAAATGAAAATGAACAAATGAATTAATTTTAAAGACCATGAGTCTCAGGGTTTTTGCAAGAAATTTTAAAAGTTTTGTTTGTGTAAAAACAAGAATGGAACTTGATTGATTTAGAAAGAAAAATATTTGATAGCCATTGAAACCATGTCCACGGTTTTGAAGGTTTATAATGCCTTGATTTTATGAAACAAAGTGATTTTCAAAGTGGAAATATAATTTGATTTAGTACAAGGATTTTGAAAATGGAATCAGAGTGTTTTATTACTTGAGAAATAGAAATTTCGGTTATAAAAGAAAAAGAGAGGTTAAAAGTGTTTTAACCTCAATTCATTTTAAAGAGGATTGATTTTGGAAATTAATTTGAGAAAAATGGAGAATATAGTGGTGATTTGAAAATTTACTGACGTAAAACTCACCCTTTGGGTTTTGGAGCACATTAGGGAATTTTAAGTGAGAAACATTGATTTTAAATCAATGAAATGGTGAATTTATGAAATAAATTGCGAAAAAGATTTTCTTGAGTAAGAAAATGTGAAAAATAATGTGAGAAGTCATATTATTTTGAGAAAGGTTGAAATAGAATTTTTGAAGGTTGAAAAATATTTTATGAAGTTGAAAAATGGTAAAAAAAATGATTTACGTAACTTAAAAATGTGATTATTAAGCTTTGTGATTTGAAAAAAATTTAAATATTTTCACACGATTTGAAAAACGTTGAAATATTTCTATACAATTTGGAAAGCGTTTAAATATTTTTACGTGATTGAGAAAACATTGAAAAAAATCACTAAGTGATTGAAAAATGAATGGAATATTTTTATGTGATTTAGAAACGATAGAAAATCGCTACGCAATTTAAAAACGTAATAGAAATGTTGCGAAATTGTGAAAATGTAACAAAAATGTTGCATGACTATGAAAATGCGATAATATGATTTCGCATTGGAAAAATACAGTAAGGATACTGTTGGGCCAATATGTGGACCCTGATTATGAAATTATGAAATTGAACTGAAAATGGTGCATCTTATATGCATGAACTAGTGTATGGACAATGTATGAGAAAATGATGAATTTTGCCTGTGATTGGCATTGGTGCATTGAATATGCATTGGAAAGGTTTGATGGACTGTCTGAGGCTATTTGCCTAGGAGAGACGTACACCTCTTGAGTGGGTGCGTTATGCGTAGTGTATGTCACTTGTTGACTTTGGGGGCATCGGGTTACGGGTTGCCTACAGGGCAGTTGGTAGCTCTTTTTTACTATTGGTTAGACCGACGCGACACACTGATGATCCTGACCGAGACACTATTCTTAATCAAGATCTAGTAAAGACTGTCGTGTATATGCTAGATGTGCAAATATAAATGAGAATTATAGCACGTGGTCTTAGGCATTATGGTACAGACAGATCTTTCGAATCAATTTCTCCGAACTGAGTATTAGCTCCATGGAGTAGGAAATTGAGTCTACATGCATAACATATACATCATTATTGAGTATTGGTTATGATAATTGAATTGTTGAATACTTGGATAATAATTGAGGGCATTATCATAAATATTGAATATTTATATTTGTGTGATATAATAATTGAGGAATGTTGGATGATGATAAATAATATTGATGGCATTATTGTAATTATTGTTATTTTATACGTTATGATGATGGCATAATTGTAATTATTGTATGATATTTCTGTGTGGTGTGCTATTTGTATTATCTCTATGCTACCATGTTGATATTAGCGTAGGTGATCTCACCTCTTTGTTATATTATTTTGTTGTGTTTGTATTATTAAAAATTATATAGTAGACAGAACAACTTTCTTAGACGTGACTAGAGGCAAATATTCTGAGTTCGATGACAACATCGAGAAGTGACCATACCGGATTGGTTGGTGTACGGTGTTGATGAGGAACAGATATATGACGCATCAAGATGGATACAAGGCAGAATAAGTATGTTGAGTTTTCTCGTTAGTATTTTACCGTGCTATTGAGTAGGACCCATCATGGGATTTGCTACTATTTAAAATTGAGTCTGTAAGTGTTATGTATCCTAAATAACTGTTAAATATTAAGTGATGTCTGTTATATGAGTTTTAATCAATTTAAATCTATTTTTCAGTATTAAATATAAACTTTGGTAAGTTTATGTTTCCATTGAAAAAAAAAAGAAATTTAAAACCCATATTTTATAACTCAAACTTTTTATGAACTGTTTTTGAAGATTATAAGTTGGTAGTCAAAAATGTGATGCCTTGAGGAGGGTGTTACAATGATCTTGCGTAATAATAGCGTCTATTGTAACACCCTAAAAAGTGTTTGCTTAATCATGAATAGTCATTTTATAATATTCTTGATTTTTAGGAATTTTTCTAGAAATTTTCGGAAACGACGAATATTTTAATATATTTCTCATTTTACGTGCACACTGAGTAGAAACCTGTTGAAGTCAGTGTAATGCTCCGGAAATCATTTGTTTTACCACAAATAGTCATTTTCTAATATTTGTGATTTATATGAATTCTTTCAAAATTTTTCAGAAATGACGAATATTTAAATATATTTCTTATTGTGCGTGCATATTGAGCAGAGTTGGGAAAACGACTGTAATACTTCAAAAATTGGAAAATGATTATACAAATAGTCATTTTATAATATTTTTAATTTTTTATAATTTTCTGGGATTTTTCCGGAAACGTCGAATATTTTAATATATTCCTCGTTTTACATGCGCACTGAGCGGAACTGGAGAAACGCGATGTTTTCTCCGTGGACCTTGAACTATGGACATGTCGACAGGGGATCTTACTAAACCTGAGGCTGGACACAGTTTACGAGGTTCCATGTTTTTTGAGAAAATTTTAACAGACAAAACAAAATAATACTGCGTAAAATTTATCTGTCAGATTAATTAATACTGACTTCTGTCAACTGTAACTATTATCCATGGATAATAGCATGTAATAAAAATCTTATCACATTATCCTAATGAAATCTACTTTATGTCTAATCAATTCACTTTAATTCAAATTTAATGTATTATAATTAAAGCTTCTTTGAGAAGCTTTGACCAATTAAAGACTAAAATGCCCTTAGCTTCCAAGGGAAGCCAAAACACTCTCCCTCCTCTCTCTCCATACTCCACGGCTGAAGCTCATTTGGGGGGGGCGGAGGAAATTAATTTCACTTAACTAATTACACATCACACAAATTCAAATTAACCTAAAACACTTTCTCTCTCTACCTTCATCTCCTTTCTTCACAAAACATTTTCTCTTCCTTCTCTCTAGGAGAGCTCACGACAGCCCTCTCTCCTACATCTCATTCATCACAAAATTTCCAACCAACCACATTTTCTTAATCCTCTTCCTCTCCTAAACACCTTTCTTGCTTGGAGCTTCTTGAAAATCTACCATCTTCATCACTTTCTTCAAGCTTCAAGGTTAGGGTTTTTGGGCAAGCTTCAAGACTCTTCTCCTCTTCTCTTCATTTTCGGTTTCAAGGGTCTTTTAATGACCATCTACATTCCATTTTTCAAGTCCTTAGGCTATTCTAACCAAGTTGAAATTTCTAGGGCTTTGGGTGGCACCAATCCGAAATTGTAAGGAGATTCTTGAGGGTTTCTCTTGATTTTTTCACTTGGGTAAGAGGAAGACACTCCTCCTCAACCTCTATTAGCATCTAGGAACCTTGATTTTGTTGTTTGTAAGAAAAACCCTAATGAGGGTTATTCTTTAATTTGATGACTATTATGTTTACATGTTGATTTTATGATATTTATGACATTGGATTGATTGGTTGTGTATATTAATATTTTGGATTGGATTGGATGACTTGGAATGGAAGAAAATAAATTAGGAGTGCCTCTTAGGAGGTCACGGTTTTTGAGCCCAAAAATTGGAGTTCTTGGTGAACCAATGCAACAAGTGAAGGACTAAGTAAATTAAAGGTGTAATTTACAATTGATGAACCGAAAAGATTGGGAATTGGATCCCTTGGGAGGCCATGGCCTCTAAGGCCTTTGGAGGCTTAATCATGGAATTTTTGGTAACTTTAAAACTTAAGAAATAAAGTGGCTAAACTCTTAGGTAATGAACTAGAAAAATTACCAATTGAAAGAATTAAAGATAATTGGGGACTTCATAAATTTTAAAGAACCAAGAATGAGATTGTCATAAGACTTGGGTAATTTCAAGAGAACAAGAACAAGAGAGTGTGAGATTCTAAGAGCTTAGAATAAATTACCAAGTGTAAGAGAATGAATTACATTAGAGAAATCAAACTAATTATGAGAATCAAATTAAAGATGAACCTTGTGGGAAGAGTAAATCTTAAATAAGAATGCATAATGGACCTTAAAAATGTATTACCTTAATTGATTTCAATATTGTGCGATTATGGGTCCATGTGAGTGACCAATGATGTGTTGATGTTTATCTTGGCCAAATGTGGCATATTATGGAATAGTATGTGATGTTGACCATACATGTTCATGCATAGAGTCTTATGCATTATGAATGTCCTGTGGACTGTTGTAAGGCCAAGTTGCCGAGAATATTGAACACACCTTAGTGCGGGTGTGAGTAGACTAGTGTAGGTCATGTTACGACCTTGGGGGTGTTGGGGTGCGGGTACCTTGCAATGGACAGTTGGTAGCTCTCCTGTCTGTGGGGTAAACCGCTGTAAACGCACCGACGATCCGGACCGAAACACTGTCCTATATCATGATCTAGCGTAGACTGTCTGTACAATGCCTGAATGTGCAGTGGAAAACTGTTGAGTTATAGCACTTTGGCCGCGGCAGCCGAGTTGCAGACGTGTCTCCTGATCTTTCTCTCTGACTGTTTGAGTCTAGCTCCATGGAGTAGGATTTTGAATACCGTGTGCATGTGCATCATGAGATGTTATACCATATGAAAATTACTGCTTATGTGGATTTGAACTGTTTATTTATTGTTATGCTGATTGTCTGCCTGGAACTGTATACCTGCTTACTGATGTATTTACTGTTATTTATTATTGTTATTATTTTTGGAATGTGCCGTATTGGTTTCTGGCTGCTATAATTGGTAATGATGGTAGGATGTCTTACCTCTTTTCTGTATTTCTATTATTTGCTGCCTGTGTGTATATGGTATCTATCGAAGACGACGGCAAGGAGGTTGAAACTCCTGATTTTCCCGGCTTCTGGCCTGATCAAGACTAGCACCTACTGTGGAGCATGGAGGCATGCATACATGGATTTCTGGGTGATGGGCGTCTGACCTTCCCTGGGGGACCAGAGTGTTGGCACATCAACTTGAGTTCCGATCGCTACGTCTATCTAGGAGACGTGTCGATTTCTTTGGCCTGGAGACGTCATGAGACGCCGATCTTTACCTGCTACATTAGCCTACGCTTGGAGTTTTATCTGCCCATTCGGGAGATGTGGGGTGACCGTTACTACACCCCGCAGGAGGACTCTTTTGATTCCACTGCTCGGGCTCCTGCCCGTGGCTCTGTGGTTCCGATGGAGGCTTTCTCTAACGAGGAGGACCCCGCTGAGGATCCTGATACGGTCCTTCCTCCTTTGAGGGACTGACTTTTCTGGTAGCTGCTGATGGTTGTCAGCGTTTTATTTTGGGGGCCTGATATTTTGTATTTTGGTGGGCTGCATATTTTGATATCTGGGGATGTATAGTTATGATCCTTTGGGCAGGTATAATTTGGCTTTTTTTGGAAATTGCCAGGCTTGTATCTAAAATACAGTTGATATTTAAATGTATGTATATGTGTATTATTTAGATGTGAGTTTTATTTCCTGTCTTACTCTATACTGTTGTTTAAGTTTCGTCACTTAGTTTATTAAGTAACAAAAAAAAAATACATACTGCCATTTTACTCACGTATTAAAGCATCGAACAAGTTAACTTTAAACTAAATGAATCGGGTCTTAATTCAAAAAAATTTTATTTTCTGCATTTTCATTTATGTTTAATAATGTGACGTTCCCTCTAAAAAAAAAGAGGGGGCGTTACATTAAGTTGGTATCAGAGCCCCGGTTTATGTTTTCTTTGGGCCTTGTATGTGTGTCTGTCTTGTTTGTGCTGTGTGAATCTCTGTGATTGGTATTCTAAATGGATACATCTGACTTTCCTTATGCTTTTTAGTTAACCTGATTTAAGGAAGAGCGAGATGGCGAGAGGTGAAGAAATAGCAGTGCTATAGAAACAATGCAGAGGAGATTGTCGATGCGCAGAACTTGGCAGAATTTCGTCGCCACAACCCTCCACAATTGAAGGGGAAATTTGACCCGGACAAGGCTAGTTTGTGGATCAAAGAGTTGGAGAAAGTCTTCCGTGGCATGAACTGTGCCGAAGACAAGAAGGTGAACTATGCTACCTTCATGCTTGTGGGCAACGCCGAAGATTGTTGGAACGGAGCTCAGAGAGCATTGGAAGCCGAAGGAACTGACATCACGTGGGACGTGTTCAAGAACAAATTCTTGGACAAATACTTTCCTGCAAATGCGATATATGCGAAAGAGATGGAGTTCCTCAACCTGAGACAAGGGAACATGACCGTTAGTGAATATGCGGCCAGATTTAAGAACCTGGAGAAGTTCTCAACGCATTATCAGCATCAAACAGATGAAGCTTGGAAGTGTTGGAAGTTCACTGAAGGGTTGAGGTACGAAGTGAAAAAGGCTGTAATCACTCTGAAAATTAAAGTATTCTCGAAACTGTTGGACACATGCTGTGAAGTTGAGGACTTGGAACAAGCTAGAGACTCGAGGAGCAAGAACTTTGGGCCTGCAAGGTTCCAAAGAGGTGGAGGCAGTGGTTCAAACCGCTTCCAAAAGAAACCCTATTCCCGACCAGCGGGAGGTCAGCAACAAACTGGTGGAAGTTCTGGTGGAGGTTCTACTGGGAACCGAACTGGTCAGATTGTGGCATATCCCTCTAAATGCCTAAAGTGTGGAAAAGACCATCACACGAGAGATTGCACGATCAAGGGATTTATCTGCTTCAAATGTGGCAAACCGGGCCACATGTCCAGAGATTACAACCAAGCAAAGACTGAACCTTCAATCAATGCAACTCAAGCCAAGAAACCGCAAGCCGGAGGTCGAGTTTACACCATGAGCGGAGTTGAAGCCTCGAATCCGAAGACCTGATTCAAGGAGAAGGCACCATAGAAGGTAATCTTTTAAAAGTACTGTATGACTCTGGGGCAACCCATTCTTTCATATCATATGACTGTGTGCTACGACTTGACTTACCAATGTCTACCCTACCTTTTGATTTGACTGTCTCAACCCCTACTGACAAACCAGTACTTACTACTAAAGTCTGTTTGAAGTGTCCCCTAATTGTTGAAGGTCGAATCTTTTCTGTCGATTTGATCTGTTTACCTCTTTCACAACTAGACATAATCTTAGGGATAGACTGGTTGTCTTCCAACCATGTTCTGTTGGATTGCTCTAGAAAAACCATAGTTTTTCTAGTGGATAAGGATTCTAGATACTTGATGGCCAACCAAGTACGAGCTTTCTTAAAAGAAGGAGCTCAAGGATACATGCTACTATCTTATTTGAAAATCGAGAGCGAGGCTGATCTGAGTACTATTCTAGTGGTGAAGGAGTTTCCTGAGATCTTTCTCAAGGATGTACCTGGTTTACTACCGACGCGCGAGATAGAGTTTGCTATTGACCTTGTACCAGGATCTGGTCTCGTGTCTATAGCACCATATTGGATGTCGCCAACAGAATTGGCGGAGCTTAAGAAACAGCTAGAGGAGCTTTTGGAGAAACAATTCATCAGACCGAGTGTATCACCCTGGGGAGCACCAGTATTGTTGGTTCGGAAGAAGGACGGTACCTCGAGATTATGTGTGGACTATAAGTAGTTGAACAAGTTGACAATCAAGAACAAGTATCCACTCCCAAGAATTGACGACTTGATGGACCAACTGAAGGGAGTAGCGGTGTTTTCAAAGATCGATTTAAGATTTGGATACCACCAAATAAGAGTGAAAACAGAGGATATACCCAAGATTGCTTTTCGTACCCGATATGGTCATTACGAATACCTTGTGATGCCGTTTGGTGTAACGAATGCACCTGCTATCTTCATGGACTACATGAATAGAATCTTTCGCCCTTATTTGGAAAAGTTTGTTGTCGTCTTCATCGGTGATATCTTGATATATTCCCGGAATCAGGAGGATCATGTTGAACACCTTAGCATAGTTCTTCAAATTTTGAAGGAGAAAGAATTGTACGCCAAGCTGTCGAAGTGTGAGTTTTGGTTAGGTGAAGTTAGGTTTTTAGGCCATGTGATCTCGAAGGAAGGGATCGCCGTGGATCCATCAAAAGTGGAGGCAGTGTTACAATGGGAACGACCGAAGTCAGTAACAGAGATTCGTAGCTTCGTGGGTTTGGCCGGATATTACAGAAGGTTCATAGAAGGGTTTTCCAAAATTGCTGGACCGCTCACTCAATTAACAAAGAAGAACCAAGCTTTTGAGTGGACCGATAGCTGCGAGCGAAGTTTCCAAGAGTTGAAGAACCGATTAACCACCTCACCAGTATTAGTGCTACCTGATCCGAATGAGCCATTCGAGGTGTACTGTGACGCTTCATACCAAGGATTGGGGTCTGTCTTATGCAACACAGAAGAATGGTAGCTTATGCTTCGCGACAGTTGCGAGTGCATGAAAAGAACTACCCGACGCATGATTTGGAGCTAGCAGCGGTGGTTTTTGCTCTGAAGATATGGAGGCATTTCCTTTATGGAGCGACGTTCAACATTTTCAGTGACCACAAAAGTTTGAAGTACTTGTATGACCAGAAGGAGCTTAACATGAGGCAGCGGAGATGGTTAGAATTCCTGAAGGACTATGATTTTCAGCTGTTGTATCACCCTGGCAAAGCGAATGTCGTGGCAGACGCCTTGAGTAGAAAGACCATCAGTGTTTCTGCCCTGATGATTAAGGAAAGAGACCTCATAGAACAGTTTAGAGATGTTTGGTCATTTGTAGAGTTGAAACCAGGAAAAATCTGTATGAACATGGTCACTATCTCAAGCGAGCTAATGGAGGACATACGAGAAAAGTAGAAGGCCGATGAATTCTTACAAGAAGTGAGAGAACTGATGAGACAAGGCAAGGAAATAGAATTCGAGGAAGGAACGGACGAGATTCTGAGATTTCAGGGTAGAGTCTATATTCCCCGTGACCAAGAGCTTAAACAGTATATTGTGGAGCATGCCCACACCAGTATGCTGAGTATGTATCCTGGCATAACAAAGATGTACCAAGACTTGAAGAAGTTGTTTTGGTGACATGGAATGAAGAGTGATGTCACTAGATGTGTATCGATTTGTCTAGTCTGTCATAAAGCCAAAGTGGAACACCAAAGACCTGCAGGATTGCTGCAACCATTGTCTATTCCTAAATGGAAATGGGACATCATCGCAATGGATTTTGTCGTAGGATTGCCAAAGACAAGAATAGGACACGACTCGATTTGGGTAATAGTTGATCGACTCACGAAGTCAGCTCATTTCCTTCCGATCAACATAAGGTACAGTCTGGAGAAGCTAACCTGACTGTATATTGGAGAGATCGTTAGGCTGCTTGGTGTGCCTACGAGTATTATTTAGGATAGGGATCCGAGGTTTACTTCAAAATTATGGCAGAGTCTACAGGCATCGTTGGGAACGAAATTGCATCTGAGTTCAGCGTACCACCCACAAACCGATGGTCAATATGAAAGAACGATCCAATCTCTAGAAGATTTGCTTAGAGCTTGTACTATAGAACAGACTGAAAGTTGGGATGAAATCTTACCATTGATAGAATTCACCTACAATAACAGTTACCATTCAAGTATAGGGATGGCACCCTATGAAGCTCTATATGGACGACGGTGTCGGACACCCTTATGTTGGTACCAAGACGGTGAACGACTCACGATTGGACCAGATATCATTCAACAAACGACTTAGAAGGTCAAAATGATCCAAGAGAAGATGAAGACTGCTCAGAGCCGGCAAAAGAGTTATGCGGATAAGAGAAGAAAACCCCTTGAGTTTGAGGAAGGTGAGCATGTATTCTTGAAAGTCACACCCACGACTGGGGTCGGCCGGGCTTTGAAATCTAGAAAACTCACTTCAAAATTTCTTGGACCTTACCAAATTCTTCGCCGGATAGGTCTAGTAGCTTATCAGATATCCTTACCCTCTTTTCTTTCCAACATACACAATGTCTTCTATGTGTCACAACTGCATAAGTATTTACCTGACCCAAGTTATGTCATAGCACCGGACACAGTACAGTTGAAAAAGAACTTGACCTATGAGGCGCCTCCTGCGAGAATTGAGGACCGACGGATAAAGCAACTTAGAGGCAAGGAGATCCCATTAGTAAAGGTGATTTAGAATGAAACAACTGGTGATGCAACTTGGGAACTGGAAGACAAGATGAAAGAGCAACACCCATATCTTTTCTAAGGTACGTAAAATTTCGAGGACAAAATTCCTTTTTAGTTGGAGAGTGTTGTAACACCCTAAAAAGTTTTTGCTTAATCATGAATAGTCATTTTATAATATTCTTGATTTTTAAGAATTTTTCTGGAATTTTCCGGAAATGATGAATATTTTAATAGATTCTTTGTTTTACGTGCACACTGAGCAGAAACCTGCTAAAGTCAGTGTAACACTCCGAAAATCATTTGTTTTACCACAAATAGTCATTTTCTAATATTTGTGATTAATATGAATTCTTTCAGAATTTTTCAGAAACGACGAATATTTAAATATATTTCTTGTTGTGCGTGCATATTGAGCAGAGTTGGGAAAACGACTGTAATAGTTCAAAAATTGGGAAATGATTAGACAAATAGTCGTTTTATAATATTTGTAATTTTTTATAATTTTTTGGGATTTTTTCGGAAACGTTGAATATTTTAATATATTCCTCGTTTTACATGCGCACTGAGCAGAACTAGAGAAACGCGATGTTTTCTCCGTGGACCTTGAACTATGAACATGTCGACGGGAGATCTTACTAAACCTGAGGCTGGACACAGTTTACGAGGTTCCATGTTTTTCGAGAAAATTTTAACAGACAAAACAAAATAATACTGCATAAAATTTATCTGTCAGATTAATTAATACTGACTTCTGTCAACTGTAACTATTATCCATTGGATAATAGCATGTAATAAAAATCTTATCACATTATCCCAATGAAATCTACTTTATGTCTAATCAACTCACTTTAATTCAAATTTAATGTATTATAATCAAAGCTTCTTTGAGAAGCTTTGACCAATTAAAGACTAAAATGCCCTTAGCTTCCAAGGGAAGCCAAAACACTCTCCCTCCTCTCTCTCCATACTCCACGGCTGAAGCTCATTGGGGGGGGGGAAGGAAATTAACTTCACTTAACTAATTACACATCACACAAATTTAAATTATCCCATTATACCTTGGGGGCGTCGGGGTGCGGGTACCTCGCAATGGACAGTTGGTAGCTCTCCTGTCCGTGGGGCAAACCAATGCAAACGCACCGACGATCCGGACCGAGACACTGTCCTATATCGTGATCTAGCATAGACTGTCTGTACAATGCCTGAATGTGCACATGGAAAACTATTGAGTTATAGCACTTTGGCCGCGGCAGCCGAGTTGCAGACGTGTCTCCTGATCTTTCTCTCCGACTGTTTGACTCTAGCTCCATGGAGTAGGATTTTGAATACCGTGTGCATGTGCATCATGAGATGTTATACCATATGAAAATTACTGCTTACGTGGATTTGAACTGTTTATTTATTGTTATGTTGACTGTCTGCCTAGAATTGTATACCTGCTTACTGATGTATTTTCTGTTATTTATTATTGTTATTATTTTTGGAATGCGCCGTATTGGTTTCTGGCTGCTATAATTGATAATGATAGTAGGATGTCTTACCTCTTTTCTATATTTCTATTATTTGCTGCCTGTGTGTATATGGTATCTATCGAAGATGACAGCAAGGAGGTTAAAACTCCCAATTTTCTCAGCTTTTGGCCTGATCAAGACTAGCACATACTGTGGAGCATTGAGGCACGCATGCGCGGATTTCTGGGTGATGTGCGTCTGACCTTCCTTAGGGGGCCAGAGTGTTGGCACATCAACTTGAGTTCCGATCGCTGCGTCTATCTGGGAGACGTGTCGATTTCTTTGGCCTGGAGACGTCATGAGACGCCGATCTTTACCTGCTACATCAGCCTACGCTTGGAGTTTTATCTGCCCATTCGGGAGATGTGGGGTGACCGCTACTACACCCCGTAGGAGGACTCTTTTGATTCCACTACTCGGGCTCCTGCCCGTGGCTCTATAGTTCTGATGGAAGTTTCCTTTAACGAGGAGGACCCCGCTGAGGATCCTGATACGTCCCTCCTCCTTTGAGGGACTGACTTTTCTGGTAGCTGTTGATGGCTGCCAGTGTTTTATTTTGGGGGCCTGATGTTTTGTATTTTGGTGGGCTGTATATTTTGATATCTAGGGATGTATAGTTATGATCCTTTGGGCAGGTATAGTTTTGCTTTTTTTGGAAATTATCTAAAGTACAGTTGATATTTAAATGTATGTATATGCGTATTATTCAGATGTGAGTTTTATTTCCTGTCTTACTCTTTACTGTTGTTTAAGTTTCGTCACTTTGTTTATTAATTAACAAAAAAAAATACATACTGCCATTTTACTCACGTATTAAAGCCTCGAATAAGTTAACTTTAAACTAAATGAACCGGGTCTTAATTCAGAAAAATTTTATTTTCTGCATTTTTATTTATGTTTAATAATGTGGCGTTCCCTCTAAAAAAAAATGGGGCGTTACATCTATAACCGTCTTTGACTGCTCATAATTGCAGTATCAACATTCTGATATTATAGGGATCCTCTACAACTATTATAGGAGCATATCTCCCAATCTAACCTCTATAAATACCAAGCTTATTCACCTTCTATAGGTAACTAATTGCTCTACAACATAAACCATAATTGTGTACGGCCTGACTTGAATGTTGGAGTGTCTTTGTAGGTGCCAACCCCCCTCATTCCAACACGCTTTGCTGCTATCGCGCAAGGAGGAAACTACCAGAACATGCCTATTTAGGTATAACTCAGTATCCATTACTGGACATTGGCGTTGTTTGTGGGGAAACCATAAACTTCTCTTCCCACTTAACCGTGGTGAACATGAGACAGAACTTAAGGAGAGGAAAGGCTGCGCAAACCTCTACAAGCCGAAGGCGAGGACCAATAGTGCACCATCCTCCCCACCCTATTCCACCACCAGTTGTTGAAACCTCCGCCGCAAGAAACCAGGCACCCAACGCTGAACCTCTACGGGATAGGCATGAAATTTTGCTTTCTGACGAAAGCCCACACCCATCGCACAGGGTGCGAGTGAGGGAAAAACTTGGTACATGTGTGCAAAGAGCCAACTTTGACATTCATGGGTCCAGAAACCCAATGCACTAGCACTTGGGACCTAGGAACGACGATGCAGAAGATCGCGTGTCCCGTCCAAAAGGCGTGAACCAACCTGATATGTGTAATACCCTTAAACACATGTTAGATTGGTAAATGGTTACCAAAGGTAGTGTTTTACTTGTTTAGCATGTCACTCAAGTTTTGTGACAAACTGAGTTCATTTAGGCACTTAGTTGCAACACAGAAGTTGAAAAGTAGCTTAAAATGACTCAGATAATAGCATAAGTTGCTAAGTTGAGGGAAATAAACATAGAGAGTTTATTTCTAGGTCAAAAATAAGCTAAGTCAGATGTGGTAAAAGTTTCAAGAGAATCAGAGTCAGTTTGGTATTTTTAGGCATACTGGTTGTGCGTTTTAATACCGAATGACTAACAACAGATATAGAAAATCATGAAAATGGTGAAACAACAATTTAGATGAATCCTATGATTTATTCTAAAGTTGTTGGAAGCTGGGAAACTTGAATTAGTGTGATTCAAGTATCCTTAGCAGATATAAGTTTCAGTACAGAAACTTAAGTTAGCCTCTTCTCTTAATTCCCTCCATGTCCCTAGCCCATTTTCTCTCCTTCACGGCTGAGACAACAGAAAAACAGAAGAGAAAAGGGAGAGGGAACCATGGGGGAGAAAGGGAGAAAAGAAGGAGGAAAAGCCATGGGGAGCTAGAAGATTAAAGCTCCAAGAGCCAAGCACAAGATTAAGAGGATCAAGCTTTAAGATCTTCATCCAATCAAGAGGTAGGGGATTTCTATTCATTCTCTCTCTTTGTTCTCTTTGAATGGGATTAGGGTTTTTGAATAAAAAAAGGGGATTTGGAGAGCCAAATTCGAGTTCCTATCTTGATTCTTGGTTTCCAAGAGTTGAGTAAGGTCGTTTTAGCTTAGTTCCGATCAAGTATGCTAGTATGCATAATAGTATTCACTCTAGTAGAGAATGAGAAAAGTATGAACCTTAGGATATCCAAGAGTAGTGGATTATCTTAGGAAGATACCTAAGACCTTGAACAACAAAGAGTTGTAAGTAAGAATCACACTTGAGTTAGATTTCTTAAGTGGAGATAAGATGAGATGGTGTATCAGTTCCAAATATAGAATGTTTATGTACTAAGTCTCTAGTTAAGTGAGACCTTGTGCATTGTAGAATACACAATAGAATGAATGTTGACTTGTAAGCTTGTTACATTCATTAAGTATGCAAAGTTGTAGTGAAATGCTCATCATTTCCTTAAGTAAGGTTGAATAAGGCATTAGTTAAGATAGAATCTTTCACTAGGATGAGTTGAGTCTATAGGAAAGTTAAAATGGTGTTTATGTAAGAGATAAACATAACACTAAGCTTTTCACACACTAGTTAGTTAATCTAGTATGTATGTGAAGAGAAAGAACCTTAGTGTAGCCAAGATTAGTGGTTTGCCAAAGGTAAGTATCTAACACCTCAATAACATAGTGTTGCGTTAGAAATCACTTAAGAGATATGAGTGATGAGGTGGAGTTAGGTACAAGTATGAGAAATGGTCTGGTAATGTTTACTTGAAAATGTAACGTCATATAACGCGAGGTCATTTAGCTAAGAAGGTAAGAAATCAGAAAAGTTCCTAAGGGGACAAGTATTTCTAACCAAATGCTAAGGTTACATGTAGCATGAGGCTACAGATTCTCCTCATTACAACTTCTGTAAATATTTAAAAACAAAACCCTGCATTTGCATTTCATCCGCATACTCTTAGGATTCCTTAGGCATATTCATATTGCATATCATTCTCATTGCATTCACGGACAATTGTATGAGCATTGTCCGTCACTGTTGGTATTTACAGCTGTATGGGTGTTGTATATATTAACAGTGTGTAGGCTATCGGTTGATATCACACTATAAGAAAGTGTGCAGATATGAGAAAAGAGGAGGAAGCTCCCAAGTTAGAATTATAGCATCTGTTATATAATTGTTATATACAATGTTATAGTTAGATGGTATTAGAATTGCTTTTACTGAGAATGTTAATTCTCACCCCAGTTGTTATTCCATGTAAATCCAGATGCAGGCACAGATGCAAGTACAGAGGTACAGACCCTGCTAAGGGTGAGAAGAGAAGGCATGAAGACTAGAGTAGTTTTTATTGCTTTAAGTAGATAGAACTTATGTAATCAGTTTATATTTGTTCTGTAAGTTTTATGTTATATGTATTATAATAAGCCCTCTTGTGGCTAAGTTTGTATATGAGTTTAAGTTTTTTCGCAATCTCTCAAGGCTTTCTGTAATTACTCAGTTGTGATTATGGATATATGTTAGAATATAGTATGAAGAAGTGACGTTTCTAGTACTGGTTATCTTTATATATCTATGTTTAACTAAGATATATCTAGATATCTGTATTAGGATGTTACATTATATTATCAGAGCAGTTCATCCTGTTGAGCCGGGGTATGAACTGACTGTGCTTAGGCATGAGTAGCTGTTTAGTAGAAAGTTATGCATTCTTTTATCTCTTTTTGAGATCTGCAGATGGAATTGTATGACTAGCCTTAGGTATGTGTGCTAATAGCTACTATCACACAGTTACATGATATTGAGCCTAGCTAACTCAATATGTAATGTTCTGTGTGTACAGGAAACTATGGCAACTACCAGGCGAACCTATGAGACTAAGAGTCTGGTAAGGAGGAGAAAACCAGAGCTCTTAGAGAAATGGCTACTGTATTGAGAGAGCAGACTGCCATTAGTAGAAGTCTATCAGAAGCGATATAATAGGACTCGTATAGTTAGTTGCGGGGACGAGAAGAAACTTTTGAGGAATCAATATTTCTCAGAGTTCAGGAAAGTTACTCCTTTATTTTCAAGGGAGCGTTTGGTTTAGTCAAAGCTGGAAGATGACTTCATATGATGGAAGAGATCCTTGAGGTCATGTTGTGCGCTGATGAACAGAAGGTGACCTTGCTTCGTAAGGGTTAGTAGGAGAAGCCGAAAGCTGATGAGATGAAGCAGAAAGGTTACTAGAGATAGTTAGTACTCGAACCACCTGAGAGATGTTTAGAGTTATATTCCATTGAGTTATAGAAAGCAAAGGAGTAGGAATTCCTAAGTTAGAACAAGGGGATATTACTGAAAACCAGTATGTGGAGCAATTCAAGGAATGTCAAAAGTTCTTTTCTTATTTTACGTCCAATCCAGATAAAGACTGGAAGTGAGTAAAATTTGAAGTAGAGCTTGGAGAGGGCATTAGAAGAGTTGCAATGTAAAAGGAGGTTAAGGACTTCTTCGCTCTAGTCAGTAAATGCAGAGTTGTAGAAGTAGATAATCTCATAACCTTATTGCAATAAGAGTTAGTAGAGGTTTCTAAAGAGGAAAAGATCAGATATTAAGATCAGTAAGGGTGCCTTTTGATCTCAATTTGTATCATAGTTGCGCAGTGGAAGCTTGTAGTGATGATACATATAAGTAGAGTGCTTTTAGATGAGCAACTCTAAGGAAAGAGGTATATCAAGCTTCAAGTCACCAAGACGTGCTAGATGTGGTAAGATACATGGATGTGGACCGTGCTTGACAGGTAATCCATGTGCTGCATAAGTGAGTGACCAGGACATCGTAAGGGAGATGGTTCTTGGAAAAAAGAATTGACATAATCTTCCAACTTGGTAAGAGATGAGAACACATGTAAAGAGGAAATTTGTCAAGGTGTGTATAATGAGAGAATAGATTTACTTTGTAGATCATGTTGATTTACTTTGTGAATCTAGTTTGCTTACCTTGTTGGTATGGTTTGGTTGTTTTAGAGAGGCAAATGATGTTTTGTTCTTGTTTAGTTGGTGTGTGAGACTGTGCTTTAAGTTAAAGGCATGTTGAACAAAGGGAATATCAAGAATAAATGTCTTTGTCTAAAAGAAGGATGATCAGGTAGATCAGTTGAGAGAAGCTTTGAATTTTCTCAAGAGATAATTTAAGACTTGGTTGTCATAGAAACAGAGTAAAGAAGAACAGATCTTTGAGAGTTTTTCAGGATTACGAAAGGACATGAAAAGTATGTCAAAGGTAGTTTTGGAAACTTTTGAAAAGAAGTGGTTAAGTGCCAAGTAAGCCAAAAGTCAGTTTTGGATTACTAGTGGTACAATTTAAGAGCTATGTAATTTCTCAAGATAGAAATTGCAGAGAATTCTAGTAGAGTTTAAGTAAAGGTACAATGGGTAGAGTAGCCATTGTATCCAAGAATAGAGAATCTATAAGTAGATTTTCTAAGTTAGTGCAACCTGGTTTAGGCCAGTTGAGGAAGGTAATACTCAGCAGTGGACTCTAGATAGTGAGTTTGTTTTCCAAAAGTAGCAAAGAAGGTTGATTGCTACATTAGTTTTGGTAATTCCAAATTCCCGAGAGAACTTTGAGGTAGTCAGATATACTTCGAAGATGGGACTAGGGTGTGTTCGACGTTGTAATTGAACATATGCCTTTGAGGATTTTGTTTTGATGATAACAAACGTGAAGACTAAAATGAAGATAATAGAAAGACCAAGTCCAGGATCGCATGACAATAACTTTAGGACTTAGGATCTTTTTGTACGGAGCTCACTCTAAATATCTCTCAGTTTTTTTGAAAGAAAAATTAAGTTTGGTTTAATCAAGTGTTTCTTTAAAATCAGTTTCTATTATTTTCTAAACAAACAAGGTTTATTCCTTCTTTTACGAGCTTCTATTTTTTAACTTATCTATTCGAATAAAGCTCTATCCATTCGAATAAATCTTCTGTTTTCTGAACTGGTATTCGAATAATGTGTTTTAAAACCTCTGTTTTCTAATATATGCTATTCGAATAAACTAAGTGTTTATTCGAATAACAGGACCTCCAGAAAGGCTCTCTCAAAAGAGTTATTCGAATAACTCAGTAGTTATTCAAATAAACTCAGTTTTCCTGAAATACTTGTTAAAAGAGCTATACTTAAAGTCATTCGAATAACCCATATCAAATGGCCCTTTACAAAGCTTCACAAACAGTGTTATTCGAATAGAGTTTCATTTATTCGAATAATCACGGTTTTTACGAAGTCTGATATGGAATCAAGTTTTTGAAATATTAAGCATTAATTACCCCCAACGGCTGCTTTTTCGAATTTTCTCTATAAATAGAAGCCTTGGGTCCTCTCAAAAACTACCCAATACTCCGATTATTTTTCTGATTACTATATCTTGTGAAACTATTTTCTACACTCTATTTTTCGATTAAACTTTGAGGTATTTCTGTGAGAGCTCCATTAGCACTTCAATTTGTGTAATTTACTCTGAGTGAGAGTTTCTCTTCTTCTTTATCTATTTCTCTGATATTCTGTATTGAGGGTGAGGTATCGCTCTAAGGTTTGTATAAGAGTGAGGTATCCCTGCAGGCTGAGGCTTTAGCACAAGGGTAGAGTTTCCCTGTGTGTGAGAAGTGCTCTATTATGTAACGGTTGCAAGCACCTATTGAAGCTTGTATGCATAGTGAAAAATCTCGGACATTGTTTCGAGGACTGGACGTAGATCACAAGTGGGTTAGTGATCGAACCAGGATAAATATTGTGCCTGCTTCTCTTCTTAATCTCTTTACTTTACGCAATTTTATTTTATTGCACTTTTATTTTTCTGCTGTTCTTAATACTTCCTTTCTTCATATCATTTCTTCTACGCATTTATTTAATAAGTTTCAATAATTATATTTTAATTAATAGAGGTTTTGCGAAAAATTTTGTACTCAATTCACCCCCCTCTTGAGTACTGGAAGCCACTTGGTAACAAGTGGTATCAGAGCTAGACTCTCGTATAAAGAGATTAGTAGCTTCAAGAGAACATGGCTTCCTCAAATGGTTTTTCAGAAGGCTCTTCCATAAATCGACCATCCTTTTTCAATGGGGATGGTTATGCATATTGGAAGGAAAGAATGAAAATCTTCATCGAAGTTATTGATCTAGATGTGTGGGATGCTGTTGAAAACGGCACCTTTGTACCTACACATGAGGTCGATGGTGTAAGGACCGAAACACCAAGAAATAAATGGTCTGATGAAAATAAAAGAAAAGTTCAACATAATTTAAAAGTAAAAAATATAATTACTACTGCATTGGGATATGACGAGTTCTTTAGAATTTCAAATTGCAAAATTGCTAAAGAAATATGGGACACTTTGCAAGTTACCCATGAGGGTACTAGTGAGGTAAAGAGGTCGAGAATCAATTCTCTAACTCGTGAATATGAATTATTTAGAATGAACTAAGGAGAAAGCATTCAAGAAATGCAAAAGAGGTTCACCCACATAGTTAATCATCTTGCATCCTTAGGAAAAAGTTTTTCTAACGAAGATTTGATTAACAAAGTGTTGAGATGTCTTAGCAGGATTTGGCAACCTAAAGTAACAGCCATATCAGAATCAAGAGACTTGTCAACAATGTCCTTAGCTACCCTATTTGGAAAACTTCATGAGCATGAACTAGAACTGAGCAGACTAAGTCAAAGCGAAGAAAATGATAAAAAGAAAAAGGGGATAGCGCTTAAAGCTACTACCTCAACAATCGACAATGATGATGAAGAAGATGAGGAAGGCTCAGAAAACATCAAGGTAAATGAAGAAAATCTCAGTTTATTAGTCAAAAAATATGGTAAATTTCTCAGGAAAAAGGGAATGCAAAGAAGACCTCCCTTCCCTCCGAAAAAGAAAACCTATTTCAAGAACGAAGGAGCCTCATCAACTCCAACATGCTATGAATGTGGCAAACCTGGTCACATGAAAATGGAATGCCCAGTTTTCCAAAAGAAGAAAGAAAAATTTGAAAAGAAGCCCTTCAAGGAAAGAAAAGGAAGAAAAGCCTATATAGTATGGGATGAAAACGACATGGATTCAACTGACAACTCAGATAGCGAAGAAGCTCAACTATGTCTCATGGCCAAACGGGAAGAAGAAGAAGAAAGTGAAAATGAGGTTAGTTCTAACTCTACACTACTGCCTTCTTATGATGAGTTACAAGATGCTTTTGAAGAGTTACATAACGAATCTTTAAAACTCACAATACAAAATTTTTTTTCTAAGAAAATAATCTGCTCTCTAGAAAATAAAATTCTTATTCTAAATAAAGAGATTGAAGAATTAAAAATAGAAAATGAAACTTTGGGAATCATCGATGCATGCTCATCTCATTCCTCACATGGTTCTACCTCTTCATCTTGTCCTTCATGTCATTTGCTTGAAAAAGAAATTGAAGATTTAAAGAACACCCTTGCTAAATTCACTTTTGGGAGAGATAATCTAAATATCATATTAGGAAAACAAAGGGTTGTTTTTGAAAAAGCTGGAATTGGTTATAACCCGAAAAATCAGCATAAATCTTATAAAAATTTCTTTATTTATTCAAGTACTTCTAGTAGTCCATTTATTAAATGTTTTTACTGTCGAAAGAAGGGTCACAATGCTTCAACATGCAATGCAAGAAAGAATGTTAACACAAAAATTGGGACAAAAATGGTTTGGGTTCCAAAGGGTACATTGCCCAAAACTGACACTCAAGGACCCAAGAAAATTTGGGTACCAAAGGTTAAAAATTAAAATTGTGTTGTAGGTGTGCTTGAAAGCCAAGAGCTCAAATTGGTACCTCGATAGCGGCTGCTCCAAGCACATGACTGGGGATGACTCGAAATTCACCACGTTTATTCCCAAGAATGATGGACACGTTACTTATGGAGATAACAACTAGGGAAAAATTCTTGGAATCAGCAAAGTTGGTAAGAACCCCAACTCTTCTATTGAAAATGTGTTGCTTGTTGAAGGCTTGAAACATAATCTTCTTTATATTAGCCAATTATGTAACAAAGGAAATAAGGTAATTTTTGATTCAAATTGTTGTATAATTGAAGATAAAAATGATAAGCATGTTAAATTCATTGGTCATAGAATAAATAACATTTATATGATTAGTCTTGGCAATATATCTTCAAATGATGCGAAATGCCTTTTAAGTAATAATGATGGTTCATGGTTATGGCATAGGAGAATTGCACCCATTCACATGGATCACTTAAAGAAGTTGGTCTCTAAAGAGCTAGTAATTGGACTACCAAAGCTTAATTTTATTAAAGATAAATTATGTAATGCATGTCAAAAGGGTAAACAAATAAAGGTCTCTTTTAAAGCAAAAAATATAATTTTAACTACTAGACCTTTATAACTTTTGCACATGGATTTATTTGGACTCTCTAGAACTATGAGCTTTGGTGGGAATTACTATGCTTTAGTGATTGTGGATGATTTTTCTAGGTTTACATGGACTTTATTGCTTGCAAATAAAAATGATGCATTTCTAGCATTTAAAAGACTTGCCAAAGTTATTCAAAACGAAAAAGGTTTTCAAATTACTTCTATAAGAAGTGATCATGGCGGCAAATTTGAAAATAATGTTTTCGAAAAATTTTGTGATGAACATGGCATTAATCATAATTTCTCTGCCCCTAGAACTCCACAACAAAATGGAGTTGTAGAAAGAAAAAAATCGATTTTTAGAAGAAATGGCAAGAACTATGCTTAATGAGGTTGCTCTTCCTAAGTATTTTTGGGTGGATGTTGTAAGTACAGCTTATTATGTAATGAACAGGGCCCTTATAAGGCATATTTTAAAGAAAACCCCATATGAATTATACAAGGGAAGAAAGCCAAATGTCTCACATTTTCACGTTTTTGGTTGCAAATGTTTTGTATTAAATAATGAAAAAGATAACTTGGGCAAGTTTGATGCTAAGTCTGATGAAGGTATATTTTTTGGTTATTCAAATCATAGTAAGGCCTTTCGTATATATAATAAAAGAACTATGACTATTGAAGAATCTATACATGTTGCATTTGATGAAACTGACCCAAATGGATCGAGAAAGGATCTTATTATTGATGATGTTGCAGAAGTTTTAGCGGAAACACATTTAAATAGCAAAGAAAAAGAGATCAAGGAGCAAGAAGAGAAACAAAGACAAGAGAAATCACAAGCTTTGGAACTTCCCAAAGAATGGTGAACTTCAAGATATCATTCTCTTGATCAAATAATCGGTGATGTATCTAAAGGCGTAAGTACTCGTAATTCTCTTAGAAATGCTTGTAATCACTTAGCTTTTGTTTCTCAAATTGAACCAAAAGATATAATTGAAGCGTTTGATGATGAACACTGGATATTAGCTATGCATGAGGAGTTAAATCAGTTTGAAAGAAATCAAGTTTGGGAATTAGTTGCTAGACCTAATAATCACCCTATAATTAGTACTAAATGGGTTTTTAGAAACAAACTTGATGAAAATGGATTAATAACTAGGAACAAAGCATATAGAGATAAGACATCACTTTATCAGAAATCATGTACAAAAAGGGGATTGCATCCTTGAATTTGTTGAAACATCCAAGCAACTTACAGATATCTTCACTAAACCTTTAGCAAAAGAAGCATTCTTTTATATTAGAGGAGAATTAGGTATAATTGATCAATCAAATGTTTAATTGCATGTATTGCTGTTTAATATTCCCTCAATCATATGGAAAATTGACTTATCTTGCCTCCTGAACGTATGTGTTTTTATACTATTTTTATTGGTTTATTCGAATAAACATATGCTTATTCGAATAAGGTCATCTAAAGCTTATAACATATCATATTGGTTATTAGATTTATTTGAATAACACTTATCTTATTCGAATAAACTGGCCTCTTTATCTTGCTGTGGTTCGTATGTTTTCTGCTTATTCGAATAAATCCTTCTCTATTCGAATAAGTAGAATCCTTATTTTTTATCAGTCTTAATCTCTGCCCTCTGTCTATTCTAATAACACTGAGGCTATTCTAATAACCAGAGCCCTATTTTATCAGCCTTACTGACAGCTTTCTGTCTATTTGAATAAATCCTAAACTTATTCGAATAAGACCTTTTCAAACGTCAAAACGCTTGGCTTTCCCAGTTAGGGGTGTAAATCGGTTCGGGTAACCCGACCAACCCGATCAATCCGAACCGAACCAATAAGATTGGTTTGGTTTGGTTTGGATATTTTGATCGGTTCGGATAAAATCCGAACCAATGAAGACTTGATTGGTTCGGGTCTCGGATTTTAAAATCTCAACCCGAACCCGAACCAAACCAAACCAAACCAGTATTTATTTATTTATTTTTTTGTAATTTCCGTAACTGACTTAGCTTTTTTGGTTGCTCTCTGAGTCTTGCTCAAATTTCATTTCACCGAAGCTCATCTTGCTCAAACTTAAACTCAAACTCGATTCTGCCTCACCAAAGCTTGTTGTTTGCCATCCGCCGTTCGATTCTGCCTCACCGAAGCTCATCGTCCATCGTTCATTTCTGCCTCTCCAAAGCTCGTCGTCTGTCGTTCGATTCTGCCACATCGAAGCTCGTTGTCCGCTCCGTCATAGCTTAGGGCCAAATTTGCTCCGCCACAGCTCACCCACCACCATGCCGCGCCAAATCTGGTTTAGCTCTGAGGATAAATATAAATTTTGCAAATTAATCTCTCTTTAGATTTATCCTTTTCTTACTCTGAACGACAATGGCGAAAGTGCTTCTTCTGCAACTTCGCCTATTGCTGCTGCTTCTTCTTCCTGAACAACGGTGTTGTTTTGCAGCTCCTCTGCCAATATTCAACTTCTCATTCTCCACTTTGTGACTCCTCTTCTCTTTCGCCTACATTTTGAATCCCCTGGATCCGTTGAACTTCTTCTTACACCCACCGACTCAACTCAGGTGCATTTTGCCTTTTCCTTTCACTTCTTACATTCTTATTCTTCTTTTGTCCTTGATCTTCAGTTATTTTGTAAAGTCATGGTGAGGTTGTTTGTGGTGAATCTGAAGGGGAAGATCTATAGCTACAAACACTGCCACACCTATCTAGCGCTCTGCATAGACATCGTCTCCAAGGTTCCATTTTTATCCCTTACCCACTTTTGTCGACTCAATAATTTTTCTGGGTCTCTAACATTTTTGGTAGATTTTTATCCCCGTGTTGTTAATTCATCTGTTATACATGATTTTGTGCTATGTAATGTGATGTGAGTAGCCAATGTAATCTCTGTTATATGTAGAAGCATTCACAATCTGTGATATTCATACGGAGTTCTGTTATTAAGGATGGATAATGTTGGCTGTTACGCTTACGTGATTCCAATTTGATCAGAGTCGGTTACTTGAAGGAGATGAGGATTTTGTGCTTCTTTTCCAAAATTGCTTTGTGGTTGCTTAATGTGCTCAGCTTAGAACATGTGTGCTTTTCTTTAGAAGCTTAGAAATGCTTGTTGCTTCTTGTATCATGCTTTTCGCGGTGTCAAACTTTTTATTTACCTACTTATACTCCACAAGCCATGAAGATCATTTTTGGATTGTTTTTCATGAGTATGTGTTTATTCTTGTTTATCATTTCTAGCGGTAGATGGAATGAATTGCTTATCGAGGTATGATTTTCCTTTCTTATCTACTTCTGAAACTACAACTCTATGCTGCATGTTTTCTGATAGTTACTTTTCTAAAAACAAGAGGGGGGGATCTGACTCTCTTTATATGGAGAGAAGTTAGATGTCCTCTAGATAATTTGCCTTCTGCTGTGACATGGTTGGTTCAACGTATTTCATAGAGAAGCTGTGGATATCCATGCTATTCTGAATTTGATATTTTCATACTTTTATGAATATAAGATCTGCAAGTAAAGTAGCTTAGTTTTAGGCCTCCTTGCCTCTTTACATGCGGAAGAGTGCTCTTACAAGTAACATTGTTGTTCTTCTCAAGTAGAATTTGCACCGTATTTATTATTTAAAATTTTAGATATATTATGTGCACTTTTATATGTTACCTGTATAATTGTTTAGCTAATTTTTGTTTTAAAAAAAATAATGGTCAACCCGATCACCCGAACCAAACCAAACCATAGATGTTTGGTTCGGTTCAGTTCAGATTTGACTATCAAAAAATAAGAAAATCGAACCAAACCAAACCAATTGATTTTGATTAGTTCGGATTTATTTTTTTCCAAAACCCGAACCAAACCACCCACTTACACCCTTATTCCCAGTTGCTCTATTCGAATAAACATTCCTCTTATTCGAATAAAATCTATCAGGGAACTTTGTTCAAAGCCCCTATCATTTTTGTTCCTACGCAAGATTCATTCAAATAAACCCTAGGTTATTCGAATAACCACGGGCTTCCTTTAAATTGCCCCGCGCACCCAGCCGTTTTTATTTCCATATTCCATTCATCTTCTTCGTCCTCTCATCTCTCTCAACTCCCCTCCACCATCTCCCTACCGTCTTTCTATCTTCCACACCTTCAAACACCATGGCCTCCTCTTCCAACAAGCGTGCTCGCACCAAGGTTGCCCCCTGCAACAACCCTCTTGACATGCGAAGGCTCTCCTCCAACAAAGCGCAACGTGGTCGCTTCATTACGCACTTCTGGGAACGTAATCTCATTCAGCCCAAGTACCTTGATCTCCCCTTCTTTCAGCAGCATCGAGACTTCGACTTCTTGTCTCTTTTGGAAAACCAGGGGGTTCTATAGCTTTGTTCCCACCGGGATACGCTCTACCCTGCTCTAATGAAAAAGTTCTTCTGCAATCTAGCTATTGATGGCTAGAACCTCCTCACTGAAGTCTATGATCAAGACATTGTTATCACTCCGCAGGACTGAAAGACATTGCTCGGTTTACAGTTCGCTGGCACCATGGTCGAAGATGACGACAACCCTTTCCCTAAGTTCAACAGGATTCAGGCCATTGAGGATCTGTTGAAGCCTGGATTGACTTTACCTATTAGAGGTCTCAAAGGTGGAATGCTAAAAAGCCAAGATAGGCTTCTGCATTACGTCTTTGCTCACATTTTGGCTCCCCACGGCGGGAACTACGCGTATCTTAATGAAGACGACATCTTCATACTTTGGATCTTGAAGAAAGGCCATAAGATCAACTGGCCCGTGTTTATTATGAAACACATGATGCATGCCAAGGGTAAGGAAAAATCAGACCTGCCTTATGGGATCCTCATCACTACCTTGCTTCGTAAGTACCCTCAGGTCTTGGAGACTGAGCAAGCCATTACCTTGACCCATCACAACGTGTTTGGGTCCTTCACTCTTTGAAAAATGAAGATGATCTAAACCGATGAAGGCTGGGTGTACCCGGATGAAGTTGCTGATGATGAGTTTGACCCTGCTGACGCCCCTACTGCCCCAGTTGCACCTGATGATGCCCTAGCTACTGCTCCTGCTCTCGTTACCTTAGAGCAGATCATGGCCACCTTGCATGATAACTGTGCTTACATGGAACACACCTTCTCTATTCTTTTTGATAGAATAGAAGGTGTTGAAAGTGAGGTCGCCGCCTTACGAGCTGCTTTACCTTTTCCTGCTCCTGCTCTGGCTCCTGCTCCAGCTTCACCATCACCGCCTCCGAATTTCTTCTTTTAGGAGTTGTTTAGCTCTTAGGATCCTTGATTGATCTAGTGTTACTTTTTGCTTTAGCTATTTCTGGTTTGAGATCCTGTATTTACATCTTTTTCTTTTTGATTAATATATGAGTTTTCAATCTACTATAGTGCATTTATCTGAGAATGTTTTGCAATTATTTCTCTTTTCTATGACTATAATTGTTTATGGATCTTACCTTCCTTTTTGCTCATAACAAAAGGGGGAGAAATATTTGAATTGAGAAAAGACAGGTAAACTTAAAACGCAATTGGATTCAAAATGAAAGGGGGAGCTACGCACATCACTGATACACGTTTCTTCTCATATTTAAAGAAGAAAGTAAGCTTTTATACCTCCTTGTGAATTCCAATTTTATGTACTAATTCCTTTTCTCTTTGATAGTTTGTCATCATCAAAAAGGGGGAGAATGTAATTGAACATATGCCTTTGAGGATTTTGTTTTGATGATAACAAACATGAAGACTAAAATGAAGATGATAGAAAGACCAAGTCCAGGATCGCATGAGAATAGCTTTAGGACTTAGGATCTTTTTGTATGGAGCTCACTCTAAATATCTCTCAGTTTTTTTGAAAGAAAATTAAGTTTGGTTTAATCAAGTGTTTCTTTAAAATCAGTTTTTATTATTTTCTAAACAAACAAGGTTTATTCCTTCTTTTACGAGCTTCTGTTTTTTAACTTATCTATTCGAATAAAGCTCCATCCATTCGAATAAATCTTCTATTTTCTAAACTGGTATTCGAATAATGTGTTTTAAAGCCTATGTTTTCTAATATATGCTATTCGAATAAACCAAGTGTTTATTCAAATAATAGGACCTCCAGAAAGGCTCTCTCAAAAGAGTTATTCGAATAACTCAGTAGTTATTCGAATAAACTCAGTTTTCCTGAAATACTTGTTAAAAGAGCTATTCGAATAGACTTAAAGTCATTCGAATAACCCATATTAGATGGCCCTTTACAAAGCTTCACAAACAGTGTTATTCGAATAGAGTTTCATTTATTCGAATAATCACAGTTTTTACGAAGTCTGATATGGAATCAAGTTTTTGAAAGATTAAGCATTAATTACCCCCAATGGCTGTTTCTTCGAATTTTCTCTATAAATAGAAGCCTTGGGTCCTCTCAAAAACTACCCAATACTCTAATTATTTTTCTGATTGCTATATCTTGTGAAACTATTTTCTACGCTCTATTTTTCGATTAAACTTTGAGGTATTTCTGTGAGAGCTCCATTAGCACTTCAATTTGTGTAATTTACTCTAAGTGACAGTTTCTCTTTTTCTTTATCTATTTCTCTGATATTCTGTATTGAGGGTGAGGTATCCCTCTAAGGTTTGTATAAGGGTGAGGTATCCCTGCAGGCTGAGGCTTTAGCACAAGGGTAGAGTTTCCCTGTGTGTGACAAGTGCTCTATTGTGTAACGGTTGCAAGCACCTATTGAAGCTTGTATGCATAGTGAAAAATCTCAGACATTGTTTCGAGGACTGGACGTAGATCACAAGTGGGTTAGTGATCGAACTAGGATAAATATTGTGCCTGCTTCTCTTCTTAATCTCTTTACTTTACGCAATTTTATTTTATTGCACTTTTATTTTTTTGCTGTTCTTAATACTTCCTTTCTTCATATCATTTCTTCTACGCATTTATTTAATAAGTTTCAATAATTATATTTTAATTAATAGAGGTTTTACGAAAAATTTTGTACTTAATTCACCCCCCTCTTGAGTACTGGAAGCCACTTGGTAACAAATGCAATAGAGGTATGTAGATGCCTACGCATCAAGGCAGTTAAGTCTGCAAGAGAAAGAGTACCCTGGGTATGATTTGGAATTAGCTACAGTAGTGATTACCTCATAATTTTGGAGACATAACTCATAAGGAGTCCAGTTAAAGGTGCTCTGTAACACCCTGAATTTCCTATCTCTTAAACAATAATTTTGACAGTTAGCAGAATTTTACTATTTAGTAATTTCTGTGCACTGTAAAATTATTTTGTTTATTCCATCAGCGTATTTGATTGTTTTGAGTGATTTACTCCGTATCAGGAAAATAATAATTTTCGGGCCAGAGAAAATCTTTAAATATTTATTTTTCTTTTAATTATTTTTAATAATCTGACTTGATTTTCATACGTTTTCTAATATTTGTGATTTTTGTGGATGATTATGATTTTTTTTACTGTATGTGGGCCTAGGTGACCTTACGTGGGCCCAGGTGGGTCCTGCAAAGTAAAAATTTTTCTACGCATAGAAAAATTTGTACTGTTTAGACGGAAACAGGAGATCTTACTAAACCTGAATCCGGAAATAGTTTTAGAAATTTTCTTGTACTGTGTTTTGTACTATATTTATTTATCAGATGATAAAAATACAATAAATATAATCTTTCGTGTGGTTTTAGCAGATACAAATAGAAATTATATTGCTTAAGTCAACATTGGTGGTTTGGATATCCACCATTGATTTAATTAACGATGGAATCTTGATCTTGATTTAATCAACGGTGGAGATTTGATCTTAAAAGTAAATAGGATTATTTATAACCATTAGATGGAGATTAAATCAAGGGTAGAGATTTAGTTTTATATAATGGCTATGAGCATTTACAACCATTGGATTTAGAATTGATCAAGGGTGGAGATTTGGTCTTAAAAAGTAACAAGAATCATTTATGACAATTGGATGTAAATTTAATCAATGGTGGAGAATTAGTCTTAAAAAGTAGCAAAGACTAATTAGGACCCTTGGATTTAAAGTTTGAAGGAGCAATCTTGACCCTTAATTTTGGAGACACATCTAATGGTTAGAATTTAAAGGAGAAAGATCCAATGGCCTAGATTAAGTCTTCTAAATCAAAAGTCTACCTCAATCCTAACCATTGAATTAATCAATGGCTAGAAATGCTCTAGATGGTGGCTAATAACGATGACAACATTATTGAATGCATTATGAAGGGGGGACGGTTTTGTGATGTTTTCTTGTGTAGGAAAATTTGAAGACACCATCATTGTCATTCTTGGTCATTATTGATCAATTCCAAAAAGCCAAAGCTCTTCAAAATTCTCTCTCCTTCCTTCTCCAAGCAAGCTTCGGCCAAGACACCCAAAACCACTCTCCAAGCTCTTTTAATTTCATCCAACCATAGATCTTGAATCTACATGATATTCTAAGCAACTTTCATGTTGGAGATTTCCTCCAAATCATTCATCTTCATGGACTTTCTTCAAGATCAAAGTTATAGGGTATTTGTGGTGAAGTGTAAGGAAACTTCATTTCTTCTCTTCTTTTTCATGATCTAAACTATGTTTGATCCATGGTTACTAATTTTTATGTATTTTGTCTTGTATTTGAGAAGCCCTTGGTGGTGAAGGACTTGGAAAAAAAAAGCAAAACAAAGAGCTTTTGAGGATCTTCAAGAGGTAAGAGGGAGATCCATCTCACCAACCAAGCATGGTGGTGAGAGATGGTCTTATATTTGATGGATAGTGAATCCATGTGAGGATTCATATCCATGGTCATGTAAATTATTTGTGTGTGTTTATGAACTTTGATTATTTGCTTATGCTTGATATGCTTTGCATGATTTTATGGCTTATATGGTATGCTTATAATATGCATGATGATAATATGGTATGCTTATAATATGCATGATGAGAATATGTTAAAATTATGTATATGTATGCCATGATGTGATGATGGAAAGAAAATCAATTTTTGGCTTCAATGGCCAAAGGAAAGGAAATACGGTTTTGATACCCATGAAGAGGGTTTATGTTGAAAATTTTTAAGAACTAGGGAATTAATTTTTGGGTCCCTAGAACATTGAGAATTTTGGCAAAGACACCTCAACATAGGTGTTTATAACTTAATATTTTCATGGAAGAATAAAATTGGATTGATTTGAAAAGCATGGAAAATAAACAAAGGGTTTGTTTTTCAAGAAGAACAAGAATACGATTTTGAAGGGATTTTTATTAATTTATTTGTGTAAAAAGTTTCTAAGTGTTTATTAAACTTGTTTTCGAAAAACGAAACGGACAAACGTTGATTTTAAAAAAGATTTGCAAAGAAAGTGAAAAAGGATTTGTAAAGAAAGTAAAAATGAAAATAAACAAAGGGTTTGGTTTTTATGACCATCGGTATTTCGGTTTTGAAAACAAAGATTTTTGATGGTTTTGTTTGTGTAAAACCATATCAATTTAGAAAGAAAGATATTTGATGGTTTCAATGGCTAAATACCACAGTTTTTGAGGGCTTGTAATGCCTTGATTTTTTATGGAACAAAGTGATATTTTACAAAACGAAGTGTTTTGTCACTCGAAAGATTTGACAGTTTTCAATGAACACGTTCACGGTTTTTGAAGACTTACGGATACCTTGATTTTATAACGAAATAATTTTCGCACAAGAATTTGGAAAGGGAATTAGAGCGTTTATCACTTGAGAAATCAAGTTTTTGTAAACAAAAATATTTTCGAACTTCAATTTATTTTGAAGAAGGTTGTGTTTGGAAATGATTTGGGAAAAATGAAGAATATAATGGTGTTTTGAAAATTTACTAATGTATAACTGATTTTCGAGTTTTGAAGTACGTTAGGAAATTTTAAGATTTGAAACATTGATTTATATCAATGGAAAAGTGATTTTGTGGATTATATTTTGAAAAAGGATTTCTTAAGTAAAGAAATGTGGAAAAAGATTTTCTTGAGTAAGAAAATGTGTTAAATGAAGTATAAAGTTATATTATTTTGAGAAAAGTTGAAAAGCAATTTTTGAAGGTTAAGAAATATTTTCTGTAATGAAATTGTGATGAAAAATATTTTACATATCTTAAAAACGTGATTTTTAAGCTACACAATTTGAAAAATGTGTTGAAAATGATATTGATTTATTTAAGTCCAAAATAATATTTGAAATATTGAGGAATATTTTACATGATTGTAAAATGTTGAAAAATATTTTATGTATCTTAAAAATGATTTGAAATACAATGAAAACATTTCTACACAATTTGAAATACGTTAAAATATTTCTACGCGATTTGAATTACGTTTAAATATTTTACGTAATTTGAACTACTGTTGAAAAATCAATATGTAATTTAAAAGTGATATAATATTTTTACGTGATTGTAAAAATGACGGAAAATCGTTTTGTGATTTGGAAAGTGTTTTAAATATTATGAGAATGATGGAAAATAATTTACGCGACTTAAAAGAAAGATTTTTAAGTTACGCAATTTTGAAACAGTGAAAAAAAATACTATGCGATTTGAGAAACGTATATTTTTATGCGATTGAGAAAAACATTGAAAAATTAGTACGTGGTTTAAAAGTGCAACAGAAGAGTTGCAGCATTTTGAAAACGTAACAGAAATGTTACGAAATTTTGTAAATGTAACAGTAGTGTTACGGTATTGTGAAAACGTAATAAAAATGTTTTGGAATTTTAAAAACGTAACAAAAGTGTTACGGTATTTTGAAAATGCAACAGAAGTGTTGTGGAATGGTGAAAACGTAACGGGAATATTGCGCAATTTTGTGAAAACACGACAACAGTGTTTTATAATTATGAAAACATGATAACATGATTTTGTTATTGAAAAATACAGTATGATTACTGTAAAACCAGTGTATGGATACTGTTTGTGAAAACAATGAGTTTTGCTTGTTATTGGCACGTGGTGCATTTTAGATGCATTAGAAAAAAAAATATACGTTGAGGCATATGATTTAATTGAACAAACGAATTTGAAAAGAATGACCCTTGTGGTTGGACTTACACTGATATATTAGTGCATTGTATAAACGATATCTGAGAAATTATGAGATATACCTGTGATTGGTATTATACCTGTGATTGGTATTTGGTGCATTATACATGCATTGGAATGGTCCGATGAGGACTGGATATGGCTGATTGCCTAGGAGAAACACACCTCTTGAGGAGGTGCGATATGCGTAGTGTAAGTCACTTGTTGACCTTGGGGGCATCGGGGTGCGGGTTGCTTACACGGGTGGTTGGTCGCACTTCTTCCCGTAGGTTAGACTGATGCAACACACCGATGATCCTGACCGAGACACTATTCTTATTCAAGATCTGATAAAGACTGTCATGTATATGCTAGATGTGCAAAATTAAAATGAGGATTATTGCACGTGGTCTGAGGCATATGGTACCGACAGATCTTTAAGATCATTTCTCCGACCTGAGTTTAGCTCCATGGAGTAGGAAATCGAGTCTTGTGTACGTGCATAATCTGAACACTTATATCTGTATGATATATTAATTGAGGAATATTGGCTATGACAACTGTTTTGAATACTTGGATTGATATATGATTGGATGATGATAGTTGATTAATATTGAATATATTATTGGAAGTCTGGTATGATATCCTTGTATGATATTACTATTTGTGTTATCTCTGTGCTGCCATGTTGGTATTGGTGCAGGTGATCTCACCTCGTTGTTATGTTGTTTTGCTTTGTCTGTACTGTTAAAATCAAATAATAGAAGGATCGAGTTGTCTTAGACATAACGGGCGATGGATACTCTGAGATTGGTGACAACAATATGGAGTGGACATTCAGGACTCGAAGGGGTGCAGTGTTGACAAAGGAACAGATGTATGATGCATCAAGGTGGACAGAAAAAGGAATAAGTATGTTAAAGTTTCTCGTTAGTGTTGTACCGTGCTATTAAGTAGGACCTGTCATGGGGTTTGCTACTGTTAAAAAAAAAAAGAGTCTGTTAATTTTATATTTTTCTTTAAATTGTGAAATATTAATTGGTGTCAATATTGCATAATGGATAGTTGAAATATGATTTTCAATATTACCTAATATTTTCAGTAAATTTACGTTTCAATAAAGAAGAAATTTTGAAACCCGTATTTTCATAACTCAAACCTTTTACGAATTGATTTTCAGATTATGAGTCGGGAGTTGGAAATGTGATGCCTTAGGGAGGGTGTTACATGCTCAACGATCATGATAGCTTGAGACATTTGTTGATCAGAGGAAGCTGGACATGAAGCAAAATAGATGGATAGAGCTTTTCAAGGCTCAGAACCTTGAGTTGAGATATCATTCGGGTAAGGCCAAAGAAGTGGTCGATGCACTAGGTAGGAAATTCCTACAGGTGTCCCAAATGATAGTCCAAGAGAGAGTGAATTTCTTGAGAGTTTTGAGAATTTGAGTCTAGCGGTGACTATGATTCTAGATAGTCTCTCACTGAGCAAGTTGGACATAGTAAGAGGCCTAAAGACTCAGATTTCTTTGATGCTCAAAAGGAGAATGAAGCTCTAAGGGACAAGTGTGAGCAGATCTTCTAAGGAACCCTAAAGGATTTTGTTATGACTAAGAGGGAATAACGAAGTTTAGAGACAACTTTGTTTTCCAAAAGGGTCAAAAATCAAGAAAAAGGATTTCAGAGGAAGCTCACCAGAGAAAGTATACCATCTATCAAGAGGCTACTAAGGTTTTCCAAGAGTAAGGAAGATGTATAGTGGCATAGTATGTTAAAGTACATAATGGAATATGTTGAACTGCAGGTAAAGGTGGTGAGATTAAGTAATCTGCCCATCTTTCGCCAAGTAAAGTTAGTTATTTTCTATATAAAGTAGTTTACCTACTTTTGAAAGATATAGTTAGGATTCATGGAGTTTTAGTGGATATAGTGTCTGATAGAGATACAAGATTCACACCTGGTTTTGAAAGCCTTATAAGAAGGAGTTCAAAGCTAAGTTACGTTTTGGTACAGCTTACCATCCATAAGCATAGAGATGAAGAGCTTTAAGATAAGCAGATCTCGTCAAGAGAAGGTGGATGGGAGAAGCTGGTATTGAAAAAAGGACTGCATGGAAGCAAAAGTTCCACGTGGAGTTTTGTTTAACCAGAATTGTTTACTTGAGGTGAGCAATTTTGGGGACAAATTTTAAAAAGGAGGGGAGAAATGTAATATCCTTAAACACATGTTAGATTGGTAAATGGTTACCAAAGGTAGCGTTTGACTTGTTTAGATGCCAGTCAAGTTTTGTGACAAACTGAGTTCATTTAGGCACTTAGTTGCAACACAGAAGTTGAAAAGTAGTTTAAAATGACTCAGATAATAGTATAAGCTGCTAAGTTGAGGGAAATAAACATAGAGAGTTTATTTCTAGGTCACAAATAAGCCAAGTAAGATATGGTAAAAGTTTCAAGAGAATCAGAGTCAGTTTGGTATTTTTAGGCATACTGGTTGTGCGTTTTAATACCGAATGACTAGTAGCAGATATAGAAAATCATGAAAATGGTGAAACAACAATTTAGATGAATCCTATGATTTATTCTAAAGTCTTTAGAAGCTGGGAAACTTGAATTAGTGTGATTCAAGTGTCCTTAGCAGATATAAGTTTCAGTACAGAAACTTAAGTTAGCCTTTTCTCTTAATTCCCTCCATGTCCCTAGCCCATTTTCTCTCTTTCTTCACGGCTGAGACAACAGAAAAATAGAAGAGAAAAGGGAGAGGGAACCATGGGGGAGAAAGGGAGAAAAGAATGAGGAAATGCCATAGGGAGCTAGAAGATCAAAGCTCCAAGAGCCAAGCACAAGATCAAGAGGATCAAGCTTTAAGATCTTCATCCAATCAAGAGGTAGGGGATTTCTATTCATTCTCTCTCTTTATTCTCTTTGAATGGGGGTTAGGGTTTTTGAATAGAAAAGAGGATTTGGAGAGCCAAATCTGAGTTCCTATCTTGATTCTTGGTTTCCAAGAGTTGAGTAAGGTTAGTTTTAGCTTAGTAAACCTAAGAGGGTCGTTTATGGCTCAAGATCAACCATTAAGATCCATAGATATAGAATTGGATAATAGTTGGTGTTATGTGATTTTGGACCTAGATCTATGCCATAAGAGAATTCATAGGTTGTAAAAGAGTTACAACAAGTTTAATGGCCTAGATTAATGTTAGAAATTGCTTAGAATCCATGAGGAAAGGATTGGAAATTGGTTTTTCAACCAATTATGCAGAAAACGTATTCTGCAGATTTTGCTGTTACACAGCGAGCGCTCGGGCGGTGCATTTTGGGTGCCTAGGCACTCACTGTCTAGAGAAAATTTGCGTGTAGCAGGACCCTGAGCGCTCAGGCGTTGGGTTTTGGGCGCTTGGGCGCCCATCGATAAACAGAACATGGCATTCGAACAACCTGTAGTTTTTTTATCATAACTTGGGCTGTAGATATTGGAATAACCTGATTCCAGAGCCATTTGAAAGCTAAGATATAAGGCTTCATGTGGTAAAAATTTTAGAATTATTGAGCAAGCCAATCAATACCAGATTTTGTTTGAATTAGAGATAAATTCTGTAGAAAAGGCATTCTGGCCATATATTACTCCGATGTCGTATCGACATGGGACTAGTGGCATTTTAAAGCTAAGATGTAAGAATTCTTGCTTGTAAATTGTAGAATTTTCCCACTTGTGGATTGTTCCCAGTTACAATTTAAAGTCAGGTCAAAATCGGGTGAATCAGAGAATAACCTGTTTTGGCTCCTACAAAATGTCGCATAACTTTGGTTACATTTAGCCAAATGAGGCAAGGTTTGTGGCATCAGAAAGATATGAGAGAAAGCTAGTTGCTCCTAAAATTTCAGAATTTCTGAAGTTATGATGCACAATTAGTGCACTTATGAAAAATAGCCTTTTTAAGTGAAAATTGAGGTGTTTTTGAGAAAGTTGGGCACTAGAAACTTTAGTAGCACCTTAGGCAACATAGTGTTGCATTAGATATCACTTCAGATGTGATGAGATGGTGCAATGAAGAGAAGTATGCTAGTATGTATAATAGTATTCACTCTAGTAGAGAATGAGAAATGTATGAACCTTAGGATATCCAAGAGTAGTGGATTATATTAGGAAGATACCTAAGACCTTGAACAACAAAGAGTTGTAAGTAAGAATCACACTTGAGTTAGATTTCTTGAGTAGAGATAAGATGAGATGGTGTATCAATTCCAAATATGGAATGTTTATGTACTAAGTCTCTAGTTAAGTGAGATCTTGTGCATTGTAGAATACACAATAGAATGAATGTTGACTTGTAAGCTTGTTACATTCATTAAGTATGCAAAGTTATAGTGAAATGCTCATCAATTCCTTAAGGTTGAATGAGGCATTAGTTAAGATAGACTCTTTCACTAGGATGAGTTGAGTCTATAGGAAAGTTAAAACGGTGTTTATGTAAGAGATAAACATAACACTAAGCTTTTCACACATTAGTTAGTTAATCTAGTATGTATGTAAAGAGAAAGAACCTTAGTGCAACCAAGATTAGTGGTTTGCCATAGGTAAGTATCTAACACCTCAGCAACATAGTGTTGTGTTAGAAATTACTTAAGAGATATGAGTGATGAGGTGGAGTTAGCTACAAGTATGAGAAATGGTCTGGTAATGTTTACTTGAGAATGTAACGTCATATGACGCAAGGTCATTTAGCTAAGAAGGTAAGAAATCAGAGAAGTTCCTAAGGGGACAAGTATTTCTAACCAAATGCTAAGGTTACATGTAGTATGAGGTTACAGATTCTCCTCATTACAAAGGGTAAACATAAGAAGCCAAAGTTCCTAGGAGAATATGCTTAGATCGTAAAGGAACTAAGTATATAAGTACGTATGTAAGTCTACGAATTAGTCAAGTAGTATCGATCTTGGTGAATATCCTTTAATGTTCATTCATGGAGACAAAAGGAGATAGATGGGTGTCTGAAGGACTTTTGAGAAGGACATAATCCTGATGTCTCGATAGTGCCAAGGCCAAAGGAGATACGTGGGGAATCCAAAGATGCTCTTTGAACAAGAATGAAGCCCGAATTTCTCAGCGTGCCAGGATATGTGTAATGCGAGAATGAGCTTTCCCTCTAATTACCACTGGATGATATACTAACTAGTTCCTAGCAAACTTCCTTGTTTTCAAAATAAACTTCCGCATGTATTTAAAAACAAAACCCTGCATTTGCATTTCATCCACATACTCTTAGGATTCCTTAAGCATATTCATATTACATATCATTCTCATTGCATTCACAGACAGTTGTATGGGCATTGTCCGTCACTGTTGGTATTTACAACTGTATGTGCATTGTATATATTAACAGTGTGTAGGCTATCGGTTGATATCACACTATAAGAAAGTGTGCAGATATGAGAAAAGAGGAGGAAACTCCTAAGTTAGAGTTATAACATCTGTTATATAATTGTTATATACAATGTTATAGTTAGATGGCATTGGAATTGCTTTTACTGAGAATATTAATTCTCACCCCAGTTGTTATTCCATATAAATCCAGATGCAGGTACAGAGGTACAGACCCTGCTAAGGGTGAGAAGAGAAAGCATGAAGAATAGAGTAGTTTTTATTACTTTAAGTAGACAGAACTTATGTAATCAGTTTATATTTGTTCTGTAAGTTTTATGTTATATGTATTACAATAAGCCCTCTTGTGGCTAAGTTTGTATATGAGTTTAAGTTTTTCCGCAATCTCTCAAGGCTTTCTATAATTACTCAGTTGTGATTATGGATATATGTTAGAATATAGTATGAAGAAATGACGTTTCTAGTACTAGTTATCTTTATATATCTATGTTTAACTAAGATATATCTAGATATTTGTATTAGGATGTTACAATATGCCCAAAAATCCTCTCTTGGACTTGATGCAGCGACAAACAATGGTGCTAGAAGAGCAATGACGTAGAATGAAAAACTTAGAACGATCCATGCATGACGACTAGTCCGAACCATGCCGTGATGAAGGAAGGCACAACCCGACTAATAATCACAGAGGAATGTCGCACTCTGACGTCAAAATGTCCAATGTTGTTCACAATAACCCAAACCTCGACGATTAGAAGTAGCCCTTCTCTGCTCAACTTATAGAGTTTATAGGGTTCTAAGAAGCTTCATATAACACCCTGAAAAATTATAATTTTATAATAAATAGTCATTTTTCAATATTTGTGATTTTTGTGAATTTTTCTGAATTTTTCTGAGAATGCGAAATATTTTAATATTATTTTTCGTTTTACGTGCAAACTAAGCGGAGCTAGGGAAATGTAATATTTTCTCCGAGAACCTTGATCTGTGGAAACATCGGCGGGGAATCTTACTAAACCCAAGGCTGGAAACGATTTACGAAGTTTTATGTTTTTCAAGAAATTTTATCAAATGAAATAATAAATTTTTGTGTAATTTCTATCCGCTGGACAATTAATACTGACTTCTGTCAACTGTAATAATTGTCTATTGGATAATAACATGTATTAAAAATTCTTTCATATTATCCTAATGTAATCCACTTTATGTCTAATCAAATCCACTTTAATTCAAAAATATAGTATTTTAATCCAAGCTTCTTTGAGAAACTTTGACCACCAAATGACTAGTGTGCCCTTGGCTTGTTGGAGAAGTCATTCTTCCCCCTTCTCTCTTCCCCCTTCCAGGATGCCTCGGCCTCCTGGTGCGCAGAACACAAAATCACAGCATGATGCCGCGGCCTTGGAAGAGGATGCCGCGGCCTCCTGCCAGGATTCTTCCAAAACTGATATACTATGCTTAGGCATAGTTTTGGAGGCCGAGGCATAGTATATGGCTTTCATTTAAACACTTTTTCTTCATCAAATGCAACCAATACTTGACTTCTTGGATTCCTATCTTGCTCCCTCAATTCAATGATCTTTCTTAAGCTTTCCCACTCTTCTTTTTCTCCACTATCTTCTTCAAAGCTTTATCTCCATTCTTCAAACTCTTCATGAATCATGGGGTTCAACCACCTATCAAGCATGAAATATCAAGTGAGTAATAATTCCAAAATCATTTCATTAAAGCTTGTCAATATTGATCAAAAGAGTGCTTAATAGGTTCCAATTCCACTATAGCTCCAACAATCAAATTCAAACTCAAGATATCAAGAATATACAAGGAAACTAACACAAATTAACACAATTAGTGATCATTTAACTCTACTTTTGTAGAGTTATCACACCCACAAACTTAGAATTTTGCTAGTCCTCGAGCAAAACAATAAAAATCTCAACACTTTCACTTGAGCATGATATGATAAAAACAAACTTGCAAATTATGAAAAACAATTGCCAACTAAACCCTCAAAACAATGTCTCCACAATTGACATCTCAATCATCCCAAGCATCATACTCAACCATTTTCTCTCATCAAACAACATTAATGGTCAAATTGAGTTTCTTATATGTGTGTGTGCAGTCCAATCACCAAGTTTCACTAATCAACCAGATAAGATTAAGCAAATGAGATCCTAGAATGATGAAACTTAGAAAATCATATTTCCACCCCCTCTCCACTAATGTAGGATGAACATGGCATGTAGATCAAAAGGTCTTATTGAGCTTGTAACGATAGGCCAAGGTGGGGGCTATGAACAAAGGATAAGATAAACTAAAAACCTTGGATAATGATCAAAAGCACCTCTAATTTCCTCAATGGATGCTAACACAAGGGCTACACAATGTGAATTCCATGCCTCTTAATCACTTTATTTTTCTTTTCATGCCATTTTTTTTTAACCACCACAAATGCATGTACATTTCAATTCATTGTTTCACAAACTTTTTCTTGTAGAGACACATATCAACTTGGCCCTTAATCACACAAGTATTTAGAGATGCAATCAACCACTATCCAAGCACAAGGTGTGATATTAAATGCATGGCTCAAAGGTTTTGGTAGTTATGAGTTCATAGAACAAAATCACAAGGCTTAAACATCTTTAGGCTCAAACAAGGTGCTATGAATACATTTATGTCAAGGTTAGGCTTGAAAGACTCAAACAATCCAAACATTGCCTAAATCATCTCTACACACTAAGTCTAACCTAGGATTTTGCCTTGAGGGAACTTGATAATCAATCCTAAATCCCAAAACCTAAGAAACTCACATTACATAATCCTTCTCTAAATGATCAAGCACAAGTTAAGCAAAAGGACCATGTGCAAAAAGATAAGTTACTCAACTTTACCATTCAACTTGCTCAACAAAATCAACACATTTCAAACAACACTTAGGATTCAAAAGAGTCAAGCATGTCAACAATTCAATCTTATCATGGGGTTGGCAAACCATTCAAACACAACATTATAAGTTCAATCTAGGGCTTTTCCATACAAAATCACACTTCCCATCAAACACCCAAAACACCCCCAAACTTAAAAGTTCACATTGTCCTTAATGTGACATAGCTACAAGCATTAACAACAAGAAGACACAACACTAATACTAGAAAATAAAAGACAATACAAGGAAAGAAAAGAAAAGAAAAGAAAAGAAAAGAAAAGTCCCTCAAGTGGTGATGAAGTGCTAGTCAAAGCGCACGGGATCTTCCATATCCTCATCCGTATCGGGCTCGAGCAGAGGCATTGAAGGATAGTGCTCCATGTCCATGTTCAGCTGGATAGCCATGGCTCGCATCATCTCGGATAACACATTTGCTTGAGTCTCTTGGCGAGCAAAATGGCGACCTTGGCAACGCTCCATCCTTTCTTGGCACTGCACCATATGCTCTTGATGCTCCTCCAAACGAGTCAATCATTGAGCTACTATCAACGCTGTCTGAGGTGGTGGAGGTGGAGGAGAAGGATGAGATGAACTAGCATCTTCTGTGGAAGGGGTCTTCATGAGATGGAGGCACAAGTCATTGTCCATTGGGCTCCTGAGGTATACTCTTTCTTCATCTCTTCCCCATGTAACTCTGGCTTGCTCACACAACGAAGTAATAAGGGCAGGGAACCAAATGCTGTGATGGGGTGAAGTAGCCTTTTGGAATATGGCATGATGAATGACTTTACCCACATCCATGGTGTATCCATTTAAAATGGTGTGGATCATGATAGCTCTCTCCCTTGTTACATGATTCCTATGTGTGGTGGGTGCTAACCTTGTAGCAACAAAGTAGAGCCACACCTTAGCATATGGCAACAAGCAATTCTTTGGAATGTTGTAAATCTTATCATTATTCTCAGTCCATTCAGTGCCAGGAAGAGCAATGAGTGATAACATCTCAATCAAATCAATTTCTCCAGCTTTAAATGTGCTATAATCATCATTTGGAATGCAAGGCAAAGCATACACAGTGTTGATAGCTTTACTAGAGAATGAAACCTTTTTACCTTGGACAAAGACCTTGCTATTCTCATGCTCTGGAGCATTTGCATAGAACTCTCGCACTACTGGCATGATAGCTAGGTGGGGGTGCGAACAAAACTACGCCCACTTTGGTGACATGATGGCCGTGTGTAGTTGAAGGTTCCTCTCTGGAGTTACTTGAAGCTTCCTCTCCGAAATAATGGACTTGTGCTTGGCATTACTGTTGAACCTCATCCAAGCATCACTTGAGACAAACTTAGTCTCATCATAAGCATTAGTGCTACTTGAGGCACCCTTAGTGGCCATTGACTTCCTCTTTAGAGCCATGAGAAATCAAACACAAAGACCTAAAACTCCTACCCACTTAGAATCAAATGGAACAATGGTGAATGCAGGAGAAATGTGAGAATGGAGGGGTGGGGTTTGGTGTAATGGGGGTGGAGTGTGGTGGTCACGGTTGGTAGAGGGGGAAGAGAGGAGGAAGGGTTATGGACAAAATGGAGTGGGTTTCATGGTGGTAGATGGAGGTTGGTGGAGGTGATAGGGAGGAAGGGGGCAGCTGGTTACGGTTGGTGGGGAGGAGCTGGTTACGGTTAGTGGAGTGGGGAGCTGTTTTGGGTGGATGGAAAAAAATCACAAAAATGGATTTTAGAGGTGGTGGAAGCCGTAAAAATGGAAGAAAATGGCCGAAAAAATGGCTGGAAAACCAGAGCTCCTTGCAGGAAAAAATGGAGGAGGATGGTGGGGAGGAGATGGTGTGAAATGTGAGTAAAATAAGGACAAGGAAGAAGAAGGTGAACTTGTTGGGGTGTTTGGATGGAAGCAAGGGTGATAATGGGAAGGATGATGGGTAACAATGGAGGATGACTTGAGAGGTGAAAATGGGTATGGTGTTGTGGGGGGTGAAGCTGTGGATGGGAGAAGATAAAAGGGGCTTAAAGCCCTAACATTACAATAATCAGAAACACCCTTTTTTTTTTATTCTTACCTACAGGTATGCTGCGGCTTTGGAAAAGTGTGTCGCGGCCTCCTGTGTCATGAAGAGCTTCCCTGGTCCAATATGCTACGGCATTGGAATCCTTGTGCCGCGGCGTCTAGCTTTGTGTAGCTATTCCCCTGCCAAACTATGCCGCGGCCTCATAGGAGCATACCGTGGCCTCCTGAGGCTTGAATCTCCTCCCTGATATGGTGTGCCGCGCAAGAAGAGCTTCCATGTACTTATTGCAAAAGTGTGATCCTTTATCGTTTATGATTGTTCCCTTGGAGTTCCAAACATGTGAAGATATTCTTCTTCAAAAAAATTCATCACTACTTTGACCTTGGAAGAGGATGCCGCGGCCTCTTGGGTACAACCTCACCAAAATGATGATTTCCACATGCTCTTTCATCCAAGACCCCCTTCATGAAGCCCAAACACCACATGGCACTTAAGGCACTTAGAAATTGGCTTGTGTGCTGCTCAAAACCACTTGAAAGAACACCTACAACTTCAACAAGAAACATCTTAGACTCTAAAACACAAAAGTTATCAATCAACAGGTACCAAACTCAAATCAAAAGCGAAAAGGATTAAGAACTTGGGTTGCCTCCTAAGTAGCGCTTGATTTATAATCGTAGGCTTGACTTTGATGCCCTTTTTAATTGAGGTTGATACAAGTTATTGAGGATATGCTTCGATCAAAGTCACTTCCCCAATATTTCTTTAATCTCTGGCCATTAACCAAGAATGCTCTCCCTTCCTTCAAATCCTTGACTTCAACTGCACCACTTGCTAATACTTTTGTTATCAAGAATGGTCCGAACCACCTTGATTTGAGTTTCCCAGGAAAGAGCTTCAACCAGGAATTGAATAAGAGCACATATTGGCCCGGTTCAAAATTCCGCTCTAAGATCTTCTTGTCATGCCACTCCTTCATCTTTTCTTTATAAATCTTGGCATTTTCATAGGCTTCTCTTCTGAATTCATCCAAAGCATCAAGCTCAAGTAGTCTTTGCTCCCCTGTAGCTTCCATATCAAAATTGAGCTTCTTGATTGCCCAATAAGCTTTATGTTCAAGATCTACAGGAAGATGGCAAGCTTTTCCAAACACCAGCTTATATGGAGAAGTGCCAATAGAGGTTTTGAAAGCAGTCCTATAAGCCCAGAGAGCATCATCCAATCTCTTGGACTAATCTTTCCTGCTTGGACACACTGTCTTTTCTAAAATCCGCTTGATCTCCCAGTTAGACACCTCAGCCTGTCCATTAGTTTGTGGATGGTAGGCAGTAGCAATTCTATGCTTGATGTCATATTTAGCTAGAAGAGCTTCCATGTACTTATTGCAAAAGTGTGATCCTTCATCGCTTATGATTGCTCTTGGAGTTCCAAAACATGTGAAGATATTCTTCTTCAAGAAATTCATCACTACTTTGGAATCATTGGAAGGCAATACAACCGCTTCAACCCACTTAGACACATAGTCTACAACAACCAAGATGTATTGATTTTCATAAGATGGAATAAACGGACCCATGAAATCGATCCCCTACACATCAAACAATTCAACCTTAAGAATAGCTCGCAATGGCATCTCATATCTCTTGGAAATGTTGCCCACTCTTTGACAGTTATCATAACTCAAAACAAATCTATGGGCATCTTTAAATAGAGAAGGCCAATAGAAGCCACATTGAAGTACCTTGGCAGCTGTTCTATCACTTGCATGGTGTCCTCCATAGGGAGAAGAGTGACAATGATACAGAATATCATAAATTTCTTCCTCAAACACACCTTCTTAGCATTTGATCCGCACACTTCTTGAACAAATGAGGCTTATCCCAATAGTAAAAGCGCACTTCATGTAAAAACCTCTTCCTTTGTTGTGAAGATAGATCCGGAGAGAATACACCACATACTAGATAATTCACAAAGTCTGCATACCATGGAGATTTCACCTCCTTAACCACCAAGAGTTGCTCATCGGGAAAAGTCTCATTAATCAACACATCATCAGAAACAACATGCTCCAGCCTAGATAAATGATCAGCAACTTGATTCTCTATCCCTTTTCTATCTCGAATTTCCAAGTCAAATTCTTGTAATAAAAGGATTCACCTAATCAGCCTTGGTTTGGAGTCTTTCTTACTAATCAAATATCTAATAGCTGAGTGATCAGTGTAGACAATTACCTTTGCTTCAACTAGGTATGGCCGAAACTAATCAAAAGCAAACACCACAGCAAGTAACTCTTTCCCCGTAATGGTGTAATTGATTTGAGCATCAATGAGGGTCTTACTTGCATAATAAATAGAGTGAAAAATATTCCCCTTCCTTTGGCCCAAGACGACTCCAATAGCATAATCACTAGCATCGCACATGAGCTCAAAAGGAAGAGCCCAATCTGGTGCAATGATGACAGGGGCGGTAATCAATCTCATTTTCAACTCCTTAAAGGCTTTAAGACACTCATCTTCAAATTGAAAAGGTGTGTGCTTCTCCAGTAGATTGCATAGGGGTTTGGATATTTTAGAGAAATCCTTGATGAAGCGTCGATAGAAGCCTCAATGACCAAGAAAACTCCTAATTGCCTTAATTGAAGAAGGGGGAGGTAGCTTGTCAGTCACTTCAATCTTGGCTTTGTCTACCTCAATACCTCTGCTTAACACCTTGTGGGAAAGAACAATGCCCTATTGTACCATGAAATGACACTTTTCCCAATTAAGCACTAAATGGGTTTCTTCACATCTTTTTAACACCTTGGCCAAGTTCAACAAGCATTCATCAAAAGAATCACCAAAAATGAAAAAATCATCCATGAAAATTTCCAAGAACTTCTCCACCATATCAGAGAATATAGCCATCATACATTGTTGAAAGGTGACAGGAGCATTACACAAACCAAATGGCATCCTCTGAAAAGCAAACGTACCATATGGGCAAGTGAAGGTAGTCTTCTCTTAATCTTATAGGGCTATAGCAATTTGGTTGTAGCCTGAATAACCATCCAAGAAACAATAAAACTCCTTCCCTGCCAATCTGTCAAGCATTTGATCAATGAACGGAAGCGGAAAATGATCCTTCCTAGTGGCCTTGTTTAGCTTTCGGTAGTCCATACATGCTCTCCATACCGTGACTGCTCTTGTTGGAATCAATTCATTGTTGTGATTTGCAACCACGGTTATACCGCCCTTCTTAGGCACACATTGGACTAGACTTACCCAAGAACTATCTAAAATAGGATAAATGATGTCAGCATCCAACCACTTGATGATCTCTTTCTTCACCACATCTTTCATGATAGGGTTTAGCCGGCGTTGATGCTCAATTGTAGGTCTACATCCATCCTCCATCAAGATTTTATGCATACAAAATGATGGACTAATCCCTTTTAAATCCGCAATTGACCAACCCAAAGCCCTTTTATGTGCTCTCAAGATTCTAACAAGTTTCTCAACTTGCAGATTAGATAAGGAAGAAGAAACTACAACTGGTAAAGTAGAGTTCTCACCAATGAACAAATATCTTAAGTGTGAAGGCAATGGCTTGAGCTCCAATACTGGTGGTTGTTCAATAGAAGGTTTTCGACCTTCCCTTGAACTAGATGCTAGATCAAGAGTCTCAAATTGATGGCCAAATCTAGATAACTTGGGAAAAGAATCTAACCACTTCACAGTTTCAAGCACTTCTTCACAACTCTCCATAGAAGCCAACACACATAACGAAGCATCCAAGGGATCAACTTGAGAAGCGACAAAAGCTTCTTCAACAACAACATCAAGCACTCTGATAGACATACATTCTTCATTATCCGCAGGGTGTTGAATTGCCTTGTAAATATTAAAAGTTACCTCTTGATCTTGGATCCTCATAGACAACTTTCCTTTCTGCACATCTATTAAAGTCCTTCCGGTTGCAAGAAAAGGTCTCCTAAGGATGATTGCCACCTCACGATCCTCCTCCATATCCAACACAATGAAATCTGAGGGAAATATGAATTTATTGACTTTTACCAGCACATCCTCTATAACACCCCTAGGAAAAACATATGATCTATCCGCCAATTAAAGGGTGACCAATGTAGGCTTAGCTTCTCCCAATCCCAACTTTTGAAAAATAGACAATGACATCAAATTAATACTTGCACCTAAGTCACATAATGCTTTACCAGAGAAATGGCTCCCAATGGTGTATGGGATAGTGATCGGTGATGTCGCACTCCCCTCAAAATAGACTAGGATTTATGGAATATAGTATAGTGCATAACCTAAGTCATCTCCCAAGGACCAATTCGGATTTCTCAAGCATGTTAGAAGTTATCAATAAGTAGGGGGTTTTGTTCATTACAATAACAGAAAATGAATTCAAATTTTGAGAAAATTCAATTAAGGAAACACTAATCCAAGGTCTTCAATTCATGTGGCAGAATTAATCATTGTTCAAAGAGAATGGAATTCTGTTGCTTACACCTCTTGGTAATTTGAATTCAACTAGATAATCACCTAGAATTTCATCAACTAAAATAGAATCACAATCGCAATTCTTGATTAAGATTGATCCAGGAACAAATTTGGATTAACATAGATTACCAATCGATGATCTATTCTCCATTAGATTTAGATTAATCAACCCTAATTCTAACTTCAATTTCGAAATCATAATCAGAAATCAAGTGAAGAAGGAGAAGAGGGAAGAACACAACATAATTTACAATTTAAACAAGAGAACTCAAAACTTTACCCACAATCATTGAATTTCTTGGATTGATTAGAGCTTTAGCCTTCCATGGCCATTACGAAAATGTAGATAAGAGGGAAAAAATGAAAATAGAGAAGATGAAAAGATAGAAAACGTTTCTGCTCAAATCTATTAAAACTGAACAACCATTCCCAAAAGGTAAATTCGAAACCTGCCTTAACCTATTTGTAACTGAAAATTATTATGTAATTCCTAATCTCCCCTAGCCCAAACTGTAGCCCTCTGAATAAGCTTTTCAGAGACATATCATTTGCCTTAATTGGGCTTAAATTGAGAGAGTTAGGCCCAAATCATTGAGGAAAGGTCCAAGCTTTGTGACAACAACAACGTCCTAACTTTGAGGCCCAATTTCGCCTTGAATCCAGCTGAATTAGAAAAATTACATTAGACACCAGATTGTAGATCTTCATCTCAGCTTTCAGGAGACTCCAAGATCATCCAAATACGATATTTGTAGCCCAAGTTATGGCCTATACAAGACAGAAAGGTCAAAATGAGCTAAAATCCGAAAATTAATGAAGTTTTTACAATTAAGCTCAATGAAGACTAATCATCTAAAACTCATCTACAAACATAATATTGGACACAATTAGCATCAATTAGGCCAAATATAAAACAATAATGAATGGCTCAAAATTGATTGATCAAAATCCCCCACACTTGAACCTTTGCACTCCTGGGCAAAATTCAAAATTGAACCAAAAGGGGTTTCACCACAAGAACACAAAATCAACATGCCTTCCAATGAATTGCAAGAATGCAAGGTGGTGATCAAGATTCAAACATCCAAAGTATCAAGGAATCAAGACAAACATGAATATATCTCTCAACATCTCAAGCAAGCAAGAAGATAAATCGAATCAAATGATGAACCAAAAATGATAAGATCCTCACTAGGCATACTCTACTCTCAAGTGTTTAGGATTGTATTTATACTCAAGGCACCCATGAAAGCAAGTACTACCATAAGCTTGAGAAGTCTCTAATTTTCACCACTTGAAACACATGCAAATAAAGATCAAAAGGACTTTATTCAAGGTTGTAATGGGGCCAAGGCAAGGGAAGGAATAATATGGATATGGCAAGTTAAGCACCCAAGAGAATAAAAGAGCAATGAGGAGGAACTCAAATGACAAGTAATGCACATTCTCTTACTTTGATCACCTTTCCTTTTTGCTTTTACAACCTTTCTTGAACCGATTTTTTTTTTCTTTTTATTTATTATTTTTTGTTTTTTTTATTATAACCTTGCATGCATATTACACATCAATTTTGTATAACCACCACACTTGAACTATCAACTGCCTACAAGTAAAAGAGCTCCTCAAATGAAATGAACCAATGCTCTCTCATTCCCTAAGGTACGGTAAAATCATGGTTTTTCACAAAGGCATAAAATGAGCTAAAGCAAAGAATAGGCAATTAGGCTCAAGGGGGGTAATCAAAGGGAAATGATGCAAGGTTGGCTATTTGGCCAAAGTAGCTAAACAAAGAAAGAAGGCCTCAATCATCTCAATACAAGCATGTGAACAAGGAGCTTCAAAAAGAATCAAGTCAAGTTCTAGAGTACCAACAATCATGAGTGAGATCACACAAGAAAGAAAAGAGAATGGCATAATGCAATTCATCCATGTATAAGGTCCAAAATCTCACCAAGGACAAGCCTATCACAAATGATGCAACACTTTAATTCTCAATGCCAGCTTGCTAAACCAAAAATGTAAGAAAAATATTTACATCATGTCAAGAAACCTCTAACTAAGAATGATGAAATTATTCACAACCTGTACAAACCAAGATATTCAATGAAAGGCATGTAAAATAGCAGAACAACAAAATAGAAACAGTAAAATTCAAAACAAAAAATCAAAAAAATTCAAAAACAGAAAAAAAACAAAAACAAAAAAATAGAAACAAACAAAAATGAGAAAAAAAAAAACAAAGCAAAATTCCCTCCCCCACACTTAAATCACACATTGTCCTCAATGGAAACATAAAGCAAAAACAAAAGATAGATATACATGTGAAATAAAAGAGCAAGGGAAGAAAACACCCTTATCATGGTGGGAAGATTTGCACTTGGGGAAAGGTGGGCTTTGCCAAGGAGAGTTCCTCTACAGGTGCTAGGCTTGCAGGGCTTGCGGGGCTCTCAAGAAAGGGCTTAAGACGGTGGCCATTAACCTTGAAACTCTTATTGGTGGCTGCATGCGAAATCTCCACTGCACCATAAGGAAAGATGCTAGTGACAAAAAAAGGACCATCCCACCTAGAACGGAGCTTACCGGGCATGAGTTTAAGGCGAGAGTTGAACAAAAACACCTTTTGGCCAATGGAGAACTCCTTTCTAGAAATCATCTTATCATGGAAATGCTTAGTCTTTTCCTTATAGATCCTTGAATTCTCATAAGCCTCCAAGCGAAGTTCTTCCAGCTGTTGCAATTGAAGCTTCCTCTTTGAGCTTGCTTGGTCAAATGCTAAGTTACAACTCTTCACTGCCCAGTATGCACGATGCTCTATCTCGACCGGAAGGTGACATGGTTTACCAAAGATAACCCTGAAAGGAGACATCCCTATAGGTGTCTTGTAAGCGGTACGATGAGCCCAAAGAGCATCTTCTAACCGGTGGCTCCAATCTTTCCTATTCGGCTGCACCATCTTCTCCAAAATCTGCTTGATCTCTCTATTAGAAATCTCGGCCTGCCCGTTAGTTTGGGGATGATATGCAGCAGACACTCTATGCACGACCCCATACTTCCGCAACAAAGCCGCCAAAGTCTGATTACAGAAATGAGTCCCTTGGTCACTAATGATAGCTCAGGGCACTCCAAACCTGCAAAATATGTTAGAACGGACAAAATCCACAATAACTCGAGCATCATTAGTCCTAGTGGCCTTATCTTCCACCCATTTAGAAACATAATCAACCGCAAGGACAATATAAGAGAAACCAAAAGAAACAGGGAAAGGGCCCATAAATCGATACCCCAAACATCAAAAACCTCGCAGAACATAATGGGCTGCTGGGGCATCTCCTGTCTGCGAGTGATAGCCACTTCTGCTCTCTGGCACTGCTCACAAGTACTGAAAACCTAATATGCATCTCTGAAAATGGTAGGCCAGTAGAATCCAGAATCCAGCACCTTCCTAGCGGCCCGCTGTGGTCCAAAGTGACCTTAAACTGGAGAGGCATGACAGAAATGAAGAACGGACTGGATCTCATGGTTAGGTATGCATCTGCGAATCAACTGGTCACTACAAAATTTCCACAAATATGGATCATCCCACACATAATATTTAGCATCACTCATAAGTTTAGCTTTCTGTGATCTAGATGCATGAGAAGGAAAAACCGATGCAACCAAGTAATTAACTAAATCAGCAAACCAAGGAGAAAGTGGGGTATCATGCAGCTGCATGAGCTGCTCATCTGGGAAGTCATCTCTGATAGGAGAAGGGTCAATAACTCCTTTTATCCTGCTCAAATGATCCGCCACCAAATTCTCTGTGCCACTCCTATCTCTAATCTCCAAATCAAACTCCTAGAGAAGCAGCATCCATCTAATCAATCTCGGCTTCGATTCTGCCTTCTTCAACAAGAATTTTAATGCTGCATGATCAGTAAAAACAACCTCTCTAAAGCCAAGCAAATATGATCTAAACTTATCAAGTGCAAATACAATGCAAGCAACTCTTTCTCAGTAGTGGTATAGTTAGCCTGTGCAGCATCTAAGGTCCGAGAAGCATATGAAATGACATGAGGAAGTCTGCCAACTCTCTATGCAAGGACAGCTCCCAATGCGTAGTTAGACGCATCACACATGAGTTCAAAAGGAAGCGTCCACAAAGGTGGCTGAATGATGGGAGTGGTGGTCAAAGCTCCTTTGAGGCAATCAAAAGCCTCTCTGCATTGGCCATCAAAATCAAAAACATCTTTCTGCAACAAGTTGGATAGCGGAAGGGCCTTTTTGCTGAAATCTTGAATGAACCGCCTGTAGAAACCTGCATGGCCAAGAAAAGAACGAACCTCTCGCACGCAAGAGGGGTAAGGTAATTGGGAAATAACATCAATTTTAGTAGGATCTACTTCTATACCCTTCTGAGAGATGATATGGCCTAAGACTATGCCTTGTTCTACCATAAAATGACATTTCTCATAATTAAGAACAAGGTTAGTCTCAATGCACCTATGCAAAACTCTGTCCAAACTGTCCAAGCATGCATCAAAGGAGGAACCATAAACAGTAAAATCATCCATAAACACCTCAATGCAATCCTCTAAAAAATCTATAAAGATACTTACCATGCATCGCTGGAAGGTACCAGGAGCATTGCATAGGCCGAAAGGCATCCTTCTGTAGGCAAAAGTGCCAAAAGGGCAAGTGAAGGTGGTCTTCTCCTGGTCCTCTGGTGCTATATGGATATGGAAGTACCCCGAAAAGCCATTAAGAAAGTAGTAGAAAGACTTTCCAGCCAGGCGCTCAAGCATCTAATCGATAAAGGGCAAAGGAAAATGGTCCTTTCTTGTCGCTTAATTGAGCCGCTTGTAATCAATACAAACTCTCCAGCTACTTTGAACTCTAGTAGGAATCAGCTCATCACGATCATTCTTCACTAATGTGATTCCTAATTTCTTTGGAACCACTTGAACTGGACTCACCCAGGCACTATCTGAGATAGGATAGATGATGCCTGCTTGCAGAAGCTTAGTCACCTCTTTCTTCACCACATCCAAGATCAAAGGGTTGAGTCGCCTCTGTGGTTGTCTCACTGGTTTAGCACCATCCTCAAGTAGTATTCTGTGCATGCACATGGAAGGACTAATGCCAGGAAGCTCAGCCAAAGTCCAACCTATAGCTTTCTTATGCTTCCTCAATATTTGCAGCAACCTCTCCTCCTGGTCAGCATGGAGGGCAGTAGAAATGATCACTGGCAGCTTCTTATCCTCCTCTAAGTATGCATACTTAAGGTGCTCTAGGAGTGGCTTAAGCTCCAGTGTAGGTGGCTGCACTACAGATGGAAGGATTCTAGTGGAAGTAGTTGTGTTTACAGCCTGCAATCCAACGAAATCTGATTCAGAGGTACTTGCTGTAATCAAACTACTGCATTCTGGCTCCATTAATTCTACAGCTACACCACCATTTAATTGATCAGACCCCATATCTGTATCAGAATCACCATGTAAATAGGATGCGATCTCAGTACAAACACTGCACATTTCTGAAACAGTACAAGCATCACATGTGTAGGTATCAACAAAATCAGAAAAGAATGGAAGATCATTAGCAAAGAGCTCAGAAAAGCTATCATCAACTATATCAGCCAGCAAATCTATATGGAAAACTGAATGTTCTTCCATGGGGTGCTTCATGGCATCCAAGATGTTAAATTGAACCACATTATCTCCAAATTCCATGGAAAGAGTGCCTGCATGGACATCAATTTTGGTCCTGGCAGTTTTGAGGAAAGGTCTACCAAGAATGATGGGAGCCTTGCTGGATTCAGATTCTCCATCCATATCCAGAATGTAGAAGTCTACAGGAAAAATCAAATCATTTACTCTAACAAGGATATCCTCAATGAGTTCAGCAAGGTATGCATTACTCCTGTTTGCTAACTGAATGATGACTCCTGTATTCTGCAAGGGTCCAAGAGCAAGAGAGTTGAACACTGACATAGGCATAATATTAATTGAAGCACCTAAATCCAACATGGTATTTTCAAATTTGCTACTGCTTATGGTGCATGGAATAGTAAAAATTCCAGGATCCTTGCATTTTTGGGGCATTATAGGCTGTATAAGTGCAGACACATTTCTTCCCATGCTGATCTTCTCATTTCCCTTGAGTCTCCTTCTATGAGTACACAAATCCTTAAGAAACTTGGCATATCTTGGAATTTGCTTGATTGCTTCAATGAGAGGAATGTTCACCTCAACCTTCCTAAATGTCTCCAAGATCTCCCTATCTATGTTAGTCTCATGAGTCTTCTTAAGCTGCAAAACTCTCTGAGGGAATGGTAGTGGGATGGAATGCTCAACAGTAACTGCAGGAATGGGGCCAGAATCTGTTTTTTTATTTTTACTGCTACATAGAATTTCTGGTATGGCTTCCTTCTCCTTATCTAATTCATGTTGCAACCCACAGTTTGGTGCATCAACAGTCTTACCAGTTCTTAGAGTGATGGCACTCACATTTCTTAGATTCACCATAGTTTGTGCAGGAAGTTTATTAGAATCTTGTGACTGTAATTGGTTCATAGAACTTGCAAGTTGGCCAATCTGATTCTCCAAATTCTGAATGATAGCTTCTGTCCTCTGCTGGAACTACAAGTTGTTCATTGCCTTCTATTTCATCAATTCCTCCAAGGTTGGCTCAGATTTAGGAGGTGCATTATTTGGTTGCTGTATATTTTGCTGCTGCATGAAAGGTGGCTGATATGGTCTGCTGGGTCCCGCAATTCCTAGGACCGGAAGGGTAGGCCGCCGCACGTTGCCTAAATTGAGTAGGGGCAGTGTGTGTAGTGGAGTTATTTGGTTTAGGATTGGTTTAATGATTGGGATATTTCCCCACTCAAATCGGATTTGGGATGATTTTTCTCACTGGGTTATATCCGTTGGGACGAGGAAATAATCAAATATGCAAAGTTTACAACATTAATACTAGGAGACAGATCATAACTCGGTTGTCAGGCTTCGCCGCCGAGGCCTTGCTCAAACCCAACTTCAGTTGTTATAGATGTTTGCTTCATGAAAGTTGTTTATTTGGATCTTGACTATAGGCCCGTGGGGTACCATCGGTGTCAACCTCTTCGAGCTCTTCATCAAGTGTAGGACAAGAATCATGGAATGATCGCAGAAATACAAATGCCACACACTCGGCAGAGCTACTACAAATATAAGGGTTTCTTAATGAATAAAATTGTGTTGAGTCACGCCAAATTGCCTCACCAAGGATGCAAGGTCATCAATTTTGCTTTCCAATTTCCTGTGATCTGCAGCATAAGTTACTTCAATTTCATGGACACCTCTACTCAATACCACTGAGTTACTTCTGGTGCCAAACTGTTGGGAATTAGTGGCCATATTCTCAATCAGTGCTCTTGCAGCCATAGGAGTCTTGTCTACCAATGCTCCTCCACTAGCAGCATCAATCATGCTCCTATCCATAAGCAGCAAACTTTCATAAAAATACTAAATTAGTAACTGATCACTAATCTGATGGTGAGGACAACTAGCACACATCTTCTTGAATCTTTCCCAGTATTCAGACAATGGTTCTCTGTCAAACTGCCTGATGCCACATATCTCTTTTCGGATTGACGCAGCCCTTGATGCAGGAAAGAATTTCTCCAAAAACAGCCTCTTAAGATCATTCCAGCTAGTGACAGATCTTGGATGCAAGTAATATAGCCAGTCCTTAGCAGCATCTTGTAATGAGAAAGGAAATGCTCTAAGTTTGATGTGATCTTCGGAGATGCCTTGAGGCTTCATGGTAGAACACACAATGTGGAACTCCTTGAGGTGCTTATGAGGATCTTCTCCTGCATGACCATTGAACTTAGGCAGCAAATGAATCAATCTAGATTTAAGTTCAAATGGAACATCAACATCAGGATACTGAATGCATAAAGACTGATATGTAACATCAGGAGCAGCCAGCTCCTTCAAGGTTCTATTATCCATAATCTCAGTATGCTCAGTAGAATCAGAATTGAAGGATGGATCAGTGACAAAATGTGCAGAATCAGAAAATTCAGAAGCAGAATCACTAGTATGATAAGTATGCGAAGAATCAATACTTCCTATATGCTCAGCAAATGCAGAATCAAATCTATTGAACCTATGAAAGGTATGAAAAGTCCTATCTATCTCAGGATCAAAATTATGCAAATAACCAGGATTGGACCTAGTTATATAACATGCAAAACTCAAAAATAGTAAAACAACAAAATGGAGTATCCAACACTAGAAATGCACCAAAATAAATCTAATTGATCTATCAAATGATTTTTAAAAAATATGAGATCACCACACACTTAAAACTACACTAAAATGGAACTCAAAAATGCAATAAAAAAACTTCAAAAAATGAAAAAGTGGTCTAAATGAAGGATTTAGAGCAAACCAGGGTGTTGCTCATAGCAAAGCGTGAGCCTTGTGGAGAAGGCCATTTTCCTTCAACCCACCAATTTTCAGCTCATTCTGAGTATGTTTGCTCACCCAAAAATTACAAAAATACCATTGTCTCACCTAAATTTGCTCAAAAACCCTACCAAACGATGGATTTTGGCCAAATTATGCAGGAATAATCCTTTTAGGATCTGTTTGCTTAGAATGATGGTTTACCTTTGGGGGCCAAGTTTCAGCTCAAGACTCTATCGCAAGTACAATTCCTGTCTACTAGTGCCTTTTTGGATTCAGAAAAATGGGAACAAAGTGAAACTCAAAAGTGAAAGTGGAGGTGAAACTCAAGAATGAAGATGAGAACTTTTAAATATCAATAATGAAGTATATGGATGATCAAATGCAGCAAAATGACATGCAAAAATCGAATGTGGTGCAAGGAGACCAATGGAACAGTAACCGCAGCAAGGTTATGCACAAATCAGGCTATGCAGCTCAGCAGATCATGCAAGAGATTCTATAGCAGATGAATGTGTTATTTGTGCAACAGAAGTATCAATTGTGTTGAGTGAAGCAATGCATATTCACAGGAGTCATGAAATGCAGCAAAAATCCAATGGAATAGTAAGCAATCCAATGGAACAGGAAAAACGAAAATCCAGTGAACTGCAAATGGAAAGCATTAGATTTATACCAGAATCAAACAATGGTGTGTTGTAGTAGAAAAACACAATTGGAACAACAAAACAACAAAATTATGTAGCAGAACGAAATTCTACAGAATTATGCAGCAAAATAGAATTCTGCAGCAGAATTATATAGCCAACAGAAGTGAATTATGCAGCATATGAAACAAGAGCCAATGGAACAGAACTTGTGAAATGCAGCAGGCATGCACAAAATGTAATGTATACTGAAACAGAATGCAGCAGGCAAAATGTAGCAGAATCAGTAGAGTAGCAGAAAAATAACAAAATGCACTTAAGGATTTCCAGCAAAGTTGATCATGCATACAGAGAAGTCAGCAACTATTAGGAACTCCTAATAAACCTAAGAAACTGAAAATCGATCCCCGGCAACGGCGCCAAATTTTGATCGGCGATGTCGCACTCGCCTCAAAATAGGCTAGGATTTATGGAATATAGTATAGTGCATAACCTAGGTCATCTCCCAAGGACCAATTCGGATTTCTCAAGCATGTTAGAAGTTATCAATAAGTAGGGGGTTTTGTTCATTACAATAACAACAAACAAATTCAAATTTTGACAAAATTCAATTAAGGAAACACCAATCCAAGGTCTTCAATTCATGTGGCAGAATTAATCATTGTTCAAAGAGAATGGAATTCTGTTGCTTACACCTCTTGTTAATTCGAATTCAACTAGATAATCACCTAGAATTTTATCAACTAAAACAGAATCACAATCGCAATTCTTGATTAAGATTGATCCAGGAACAAATTCGGATTAACATAGATTACCAATCGATGATCTATTCTCCATTAGATTTAGATTAATCAATCCTAATTCTAACTTCAATTTTGAAATCATAATCAGAAATCAATTGAAGAAGGAGAAGAGGGAAGAACACAACAGAATTTACAATTTAAACAAGAGAACTCAAAACTCTAACCACAATCATTGAATTTCTTGGATTGATTGGAGCTTAAGCCTTCCATGGATATTAGGAAAATGCAGATAAGAGGGAAAAATGAAAATAGAGAAGATGAAAAGATAGAAAAGGTTTCTGCTCAAATCTGTTAAAACTGAACAACCATTCCCAAAAGGTAAATTCGAAATCTTCCTTAACCTATTTGTGACTAAAAATTCTTATATAATTCCTAATATACCCCTAGAACAAACTGTAGCCCTCTGAATAAGCTTTTCAGAGACATATCATTTTCCTTAATTGGGCTTAAATTGAGAGAGTTAGGCCCAAATCATTGAGGAAAGGTCCAAGCTTTGTGACAACAACAGCGTCCTAATTTTGAGGCCCAATTTCACCTTGATTCCAGCTGAATTAGAAAAATTTCATTTTACACCAGATTGTAGATCTTCATCTCAGCTTTTAGGGGACTCCAAGATCATCCAAATACGATATTTGTAGCCCAAGTTATGGCCGGTGCAAGACAGAAAGGTCAAAATGAGCTAAAATCCGAAAATTAATGAAGTTTTTACAATTAAGCTCAATGAAGACCAATCATCTAAACCTCATATACAAACATAATATTGGACACAATTAGCATCAATTAAGCCAAATATAAAGCAATAATGAATGGCTCAAAATTGATTGATCAGATAGTGAAGCTTCCGGGGTCCTTTAGCTTTGGAGGTAGCTTGTTTTGAAGGATAGCACTACATTCCTCCGTCAATGCAACTGTCTGAAACTCACCCAACCGTCTTTTCTTGGATAGGATGTCCTTCATAAATTTCACATAACTTGGCATTTGCTCCAATGCTTCCGCAAATAGTATGTTGATGTGAAGCTTTTTGAACACTTCTAAGAATTTCTTGAATTGGGACTCATACTTGTACTTTTGCAGCCTTTGAGGAAATGGAGGAGGTGGAGGAGGTAGAGGTGTAGGTTGAAATTCCTCTTAAACTTGTTTTTCCTTCTCATGTTCCTTCTGAGGCTCTTTTTGAAGGGTAGGCTCCTTTTCTGGATTAGCAACAACTGTCTTACCACTTCTAAGAGTGATTGCACTACAATTCTCCCTATTCTTTTATTTCAGATTAGTCTCTGTATTACTAGGAAGATTACCCGAAAGGCGGTTGTTCATAGCTGCCGCCAATTAGCCTACTTGATTCTCCAAATTTCGAAGAGAGGCTGCTTGGCTTTGGGTTACCGCATCATTCTTGGCCATATATTGCATGAACATATCTTCTAAGGATGGCCTCTTCTCTTGTTAAGGAACATTGTTTGGTTGATTAAAACCAGGAGGAGGCCCTTGAGTTCTTGATGAAGAAGCATTCTGATTCTAATTCCGGGCAAAATTGGGGTGATTCCGCCATCCTGGGTTATAAGTGTTGGAATATGGACTATTTTTCGGTTGACTAAAGCATCCTACAAAATTCACAGCCTCAGAATACATATTACATTGCTCAGAAGAATGTGCAGCTCCATAATAATTGCATGTAACGAAAGGACTATGCTGAGATTGGACACCTAAACCATCAAACTTCTATGAAAGTGCAGAAATTTGAGCACTTAAAGTTGTGAGAGCATCAACCTTAAAAATTCCAGCAGTTTTTCTTGGACCTTGTCTCTCCGAAGGCCACTGAATATTGTTTGATGCCATCATATCTAGCAGGTTAAATGCTTCGTCCTCAGACTTACTCATAAATGCCCCACCTGTTGCTGTATCAATGGTAGTTCTCAACGGCCCATTCAAAGCAATATAAAATGTATGCACCTGTAGCCACTTATTAATACCATGATGAGGGCATTTGCTAAGAAGATCTTTATATCGTTCACAAGCTTCATAAAGTGACTCAAATTCATACTGAGAAAAAGAAAAAATCTCCTTCCTGATTTGAGCTGTCTTGGACGGGGGAAAGAACCTCTCCAAGAACTTGTGAGCCAATTCATTCCAAGTAGTGATAGATCCTTCAGTTAAAGAATGAAGCCAACTCTTGGCTTTGTCAGGCAATGAGAATGGAAATAACCTCAACCAGATAGCATCTTCAGAAACCCCATTGTGCTTGAAAGTATCACAAATTTCAAGAAAGTTCCTGACATGATCATTTGGATCCTCGTTGGGCAAACCATAAAATTAGACAGAGGTCTGGATCATTTGAATGATGGCTGGCTTGATTTCAAAGTTGTTAGCCTGAATAGCCGGCCTCTGAATGCTAGAGTTGAGATCTTGAACTTGAGGGATAGCATAATCCCTCAAGGATTTTGGAGCTCCTTCTTCCGCCATTGGTGATGGATTACCCACTGCCTCTTGTTGTTCTCTTCTAATCTGTCTAAGAGTTCTCTCTATTTCTGGATCAAAATCGACAATTTCAAGGCTTCGGGTGCGTCTCATGCAACAATGAAGATTACCTGAAAAACAGAAGAGTTCCAATAGAACAATTAAGCAAAATGAGAAATTAAAAATTTTAAACAAAAGTAACAAGTTTGAATTACTAGAAAAGTGATTCACGAACTAATATTAGTAAGCAAAATTACCAACTAGTCCCCGGCAACGGCGCCAAAAACTTCATGAAAGAATTTGTGCAAGTATACACGTTGCTCTAGTAATAAAGTGAAAAGTACGAGTCAAACCCACGAGGACTAGAACTAATTTTCCTACAAAATATTAGTATAGGAGGCCCTACTAACAACAATAATTGATGTAAAAAGAATAAAAACTTAGAGCAATCTAACTTGAAATGAAAAATAAGCAAGTAATAAAATTGACCAAGTATCAAATTCTCACAATGGTAAAAACCTAGGATTGTAACCCTTTTTGATATTTCACTTGGATTAAAATAATACCTATTAGCCCAATCAATGTTACTTGAAGAATTAATCTAAAACTCTAGTGTAAATATACCCCTCTCCCAATGGCGATATGTTCTTTCCCTCTTAATCAACACATAATATCCCTATTAGAATCAATTAACAAAGAAACATTATATCGAACAAGTTCTATGCAATATTACACATGGTCCTAAGCATATCCCTATGTCTTAGAACAAAACCCCCAAATTCAACCCTAGGGTTGGAAGTTCATGTGCCACCCATCCTAGTTCTAGGTTCAATTTCCCTTTCCCAAGTTCAAATCAAACCCAAATATCTACCAATTAGTGGTTAATCAATCAATAGCATGAAACATAAGAATGGGTAAAACTTCTTATAACATTGAAATGGGCAAATAAACATTCAATAAACCAAGCTACATATCAATAGGAGTTACAATCCTAGAAATAAATTTAGGTTATGTTCAATATTTGGGGACAATCAATCAAACCAAATAATACATCCATTAAGCTAAAACAAAGAGAATGAGAAAACCCCAAAAGAAACCAAAGAGAAATGATGAAGAAGATAAAGAACAAGCTAGCTCCAATGGTGTAAAGCAAGCAAATCTCCAAGAACTTCCTTGTTGCCTCCACTCCAAATCAAGTTTCCCTAGGTTTCTTGAGGTCCTCCACAGCTGCCCAAGCTCAGAAAATGTCCAAGGAGTGTTAGAGAATGAATTCCCCCCGAAATGGATGCCCTAGCTCATGAAAAACTCTCTTTGTGGAATCAAAACGACGTAGCAGAATTTTAGCAGGATGTCGCGGCCTCCTTCCAGGATGGCTCGGCCTCCTGGTGTGCAGAACACAAAATCACAGCGTGATGCCGCGGCCTTGGAAGAGGATGCCGCGACCTCCTGCCAGGATTCTTCCAAAATTGATATACTATGCCGAGGCATAGTTTTGGAGGCCAAGGCATAGTATATGGCTTTCATTTAAACACTTTTTCTTCATCAAAATGCAACCAATACTTGACTTCTTGGATTCCTATCTTGCTCCCTCAATTCAATGATCTTTCTTGAGCTTTCTCACTCTTCTTTTTCTCCACTCTCTTCTTCAAAGCTTTATCTCCATTCTTCAAACTCTTCATGAGTCATGGGGTTCAAGCACCTATCAAGCATGAAATATCAAGTGAGTAATAATTGCAAAATCATTTCATTAAAGCTTGTCAATATTGATCAAAAGAGTGCTCAATAGGTTCCAATTCCACCATAGCTCCAACAATCAAATTCAAACTCAAGATATCAAGAATATACAAGAAAACTAACATTAATTAACATAATTAGTGATCATTTAACTCTACTTTTGTAGAGTTATCACATACTCACCTCAACCACCTCTACACTTTCTCTTTATAAATTTTCTTCAAAATCCAACCTTTACTCCATTGTCTTCCAAGACAAAGTTTCTAGCTTTAAGGTGAAGTTTTTATTTTTCTTCTTCTTTCTCTTCATTTTCGTGCTACATGGTCTCTTTGATGACCATAGATCTCTTCTTTTTCAACCTTTGATGTTGGTTCTTTGTCTTGAAATTCCTAGGGTTTTGGAAGCTCAAAACCGAACCTTCAAGGACCAAGTAGGAGATCATTTTTGTGTTCTTCCTTTAGGTAAGAGGGAGACTACTCACTTCAACCATTTTTGGTGGTAAGGGAACCTTTGTATGCTTACCTTGTTTTGGTGATTTTGTATGTTTATGCATTCTTGAATTGGATTAATGTTTGAATGGTGATGTTGGATGTGTTGAAATGCTTGATGATGTTAGGGTTGTTAAATAGAAAAATTTGGAGTTTCCTACCCTAATGCTATGTCACAGTTTTGATTAGAAATTTAGGGATATAAATTTGTTTTTGTATACAATGAAATGAAACATAGGTGATTAAATGTTGAATGGTGGTATTAGAATTAACGAACAGAAAAATTGAGGGATTTCTACACTAGGATGTGATCATGGTTTTGGTTTGAATTTTAGGAGATTGGAGTGATTTTGTGTGAACTAAAATTTAATTGATTATATATATTAAGAGACTAATGCATAATATGGAAGGAAATTTGAACTTGAAGACCTAATACTAGGCCACGGTTTTAGAGGAAAATTTTGAGGTAAAATGATGCCTTGATGCATCTTTGGATATTAGGAATTTGGAGACATGCACAATCCATAATCAAATGGAAGAATTAAATTGAGAAATAACTTTTGAGAGTGCTATAGTTTTGAAGGGTTACTTAACAAAACTATTCATAATTGACCAAAGCTTGAGACTTTGAAAGTGAGGATCCATAATGTGGACTTGGGATAATTAGTGAACCATAAATATATATTGATGTTGACAATTTATTCTATGTTATTTTGAATCCCTAAGTGGGCTAAGTGTTTGATAATATGTATTTGATGGATTTATGATATATCGATGTTGAGAAATGAATATATATGCCATTGTGGTATACTTTATGATGAACGCATAATTGATAAACATACAAGATGTACATTATGTTGTCATGCATATGTGTTGTCCGTTGGACATTTTTGGAAATACTATGTATACCTAGGAGTTTGAATAACACCTATGTGTAGGTGTGAATAGACTAAGCGTAGGGTCATAGTGGTTGGCCCTAGGGGCGTCGGGGTGCGGGTTTCTCACAATGGATAGTGGTAGCTCTACTAGGGCCGTGGGATAGACCGATGCAAACGCACCGACGATCCGGACTGAGACGCTGTCCTATATCGCGATCAACTATTGAGGTGCCATGTATAAGCCATTTTGCGCTAATATTTTATGAGATAAGCATATTGTTTTAAGGCTAACAGTATACTAGCATTACTCCTTGATCATTCACTCCGAAAATGTTTATATCTAGCTCCATGGAGTAGGAACTTGGTACCAGTTGCATTGTGAACTGTCAGTCTCATAATTCATTGAGCATGAACATTTATAACTGTGGATTAATATCTGTTCTTATTACTGTGATAATTAGTTGACTTGGTTACTATTGATGATGCTTACTGTTATTCATACTTGTTCTGTTTTACTGTTAATTTTAATCATTACTGTAATTGGATGTATGAACTGTGTTTATATGTGGGCGTCCAGTGCTGTTTTGTTTTCTCGCTGCCATTTTGGTACTGAAAATTGGGTGTCTCATCTCTTTCTGTATTTTCTATGTTTTCTGTATCTTTATCGAACTGTGTTCTGAGAAGACGCTCGTGAGGAAGAGAAGGAAACTCCTGAGTTTTCAGGTTTTTGGCCGCATTACAACTAGGGTTGCTGAGGATGTCATCGCACCCACGCCGTTTTTTGGGGTACGTGAAGTTGACCTTTCATGGAGGACCCGATTACTAGCACATTCATGTACATACTGATCGATGCGTCTATCGCGGGGAGCTGACAGTGTCTTTGGCTTGAGGCCGTTATGACACTCCTATTTTTGGGTTTTCTGCTTTTGTCATTCTAGAATTTTACCTACCTTTTAGGGATATGTAGGGTGACATGTACTACTCCCCACGAGAGGACTCTTTTCTCTCTATGTTGGTATATGCCCTAGTGGCCAATACATTTTGTCTGTATTTACATACATTGTATTATGCTATTTTTGACATATGAGGCATTTCATTTATTGTGTTCTCTTTTGGTAGACATAATAAAGTCCTTAGAATAGTAAGTTTGATACCATAGGACATCAAGTGGATGACTTGATCATGAGATCCTATTAGATAAAATATTCTTAAATGTCCCTAGTCAAGTATTATTATTAATTAGGACAACAATAATGCATTGAGACTAGTATGTGCGTAGACTGATGACCACATCTCACGGGTCATGGATATGACATATCAAGTCTACACATGGATACACATTAGAGTAATGATGTATTGGATAGACCCGCCATGAGAACGCTACGTGGATCGTTACGTGAATGTCATAAGCAATTCTCATAATGATAATGGTGTATGTGATCCTTTGACCTGAAATCACTACGATTCCTACATGAGGAGTTGTGTGTTTTAATGCCATCAAACGTCATCTGTAACAAGATGATTATAAAGTTGGTTATTAGACATACTGCGATACATGTGGAGGGATGTGAGTGACCTAGATGGGATTTGTCCCTCCTACATAACAGGAGTGATATCTTCGGGGGCCCTGATTGAGTGAGACTACGAAATGCATGGCCATGCTCTAATGAGTCAATATGAGATATTGATCTCATTTGTTATTACTATGTCTACTCGAGAATCAAGAAACTGAAGATTGAACTAAACAAGGGTGACACGTTCCATGCCTTGTGTTCAATCTAGATATTTGGACAAAGGGACTAAACTACACGAAAACATTGGTCACAGATAGGTTATGTCAAATCACTGACATTCTCATTACTTGGGTAGCAGTGATGTATTGCTAGATACCTCTCATTGTTTGTAATATTAAAATGATATTTTAATATTACTACTAACGTTATGAGAACCTGCAAGGTCGCACACTTAGAGCAGACTAAATTGGAGCAATAAGGATCTAAGTTGGACTTGGATTCAATTGTGGGCCTAACTCATGACAAATGGGTTTAGGGTTGCACAGCTTACCTTGCTACTGCTCACACTCACTTAAGGCAGCCACTATTATAAATAGTACTGCTAAGGGGGCTGCTACGCACATTACATCACAACCTAGCCCCACATAAGAAAGTGAGTAAGAGACAGTGAAAGGTTCTTCTCTTCTATTCACAGCTAGCACCGCGAAACAGAGGCGTGACTCCCTTTTGCAAGTCTGTTCATGTGGATACCACAGAAACATCGTCACTATTACGGTGTTGGTGATTCACCTCGCTTGTGTTTATCACGCTTCAAGAGGTAAACTTTTAAAACTCGAATTATGGACTTTTCGCATGGATCCTTTGAGGGAATTCTATTATTCCACTGTGAGATATTTTGATCCGCAATTCCCAACACTCTACTGCTCAGGCTTCCACCCGAAACTCGATCGCTCCGATGGTAATTTCATCGGATGATGAGGACCCTGAGGAGGACCCGACTCTGATCCCCGCTTCGTCGTAGGGGCCGATACGTCATGGTGGCTACTGATGGCTACCCGTTTATCTTTTGGGGGAAGCCTGATGTTTTGTTAATTTAGGGGTGTATATTTGTAACTATCTTGGGTGAGTAAAGCCTTTATTTTTTTTATATTTTGTAATGTAGTTAAACAGGTGATGCATATGAATATATATATATATATATATATATATATATATATATATATATATATATATATATATATATATATGTGTATGGTTTACTTTATGTCGATTCCACTACGATTGTCTTAATTATTATCTCGTTACGTATTGAATTTTTAAATTAATTTTTATGCTACTTGGTAATAATATAATATGTCAAAAAAATAATAATATATAGTGTCATTTATGAAGGAATCTAAATACCCATAAAATGAATCGGGTCTATGAGTTTTAAATTTACTATTATTATTTTTCGCAAGTTATTTTATGTTATTTACTTCACTATGGTGTGACGTTCCTTCTTCGCGAGTTGAGAAAAGGGGCGTTACACTGTCTTGGTATCAGAACCCCGATTTAAGTTTCTTTTGGGTCATGTGGTTTTGGACTGTCTTGTTTGTGCTGTGTGATTCTCTATGTTTGGTATTCTATAAGAATACATCTGACTTTTCTCTGTATTTTATTTAGCTTGACTTGAAAGAGGATTATGGCTCGTAGAGGAGACATGACTGCTGCAATTGAGGCAATTCAAAAGTTGGCCGAAGCCATGCCGCAACAAAACCAGCAAACGGCTCAACAACAAGCAAGGACTGCACAACAATTAGAGGCTACTACTGATACCCAGAATCTAGCGGAGTTTCGTCGCACTAATCCTCCATAATTTAAGGGAGAGTATGATCTTGAGAAAGCTACTATGTGGATCAAGGAACTGGAAAAGATCTTCACGGGCATGAACTGTGCCAACGATAGGAAAGTGACTTATGTTGCGTTCATGCTTATTGGAGACGCAGAGGATTGGTGGACCGGAGAGTAGAGGTTACTGGAGGCTGAGAATAGAGTAATCAATTAGGAGGTGTTCAAGGAGAGATTCCTAAACAAATATTTCCCAGAAAGTGCTAGGCCTGCTAAGGAAATGGAATTCCTTGGTTTGCGGCAAGGTAATATGACTGTGAGTGAATATGCTACCAAATTTGAGAGTTTGTCCAAATTCTTAACCTACTTTCAACACTAACCAAATAAAGCATGGAAGTGTCGGAAGTTTGAGGAAGGTCTGAGACATGACGTGAAGAGAGCCGTCATAACTTTGAAGATTACTCAATTCTCGGAACTACTTGATACGTGTCGCCGAGTGGAAGAATTGGACCAGGCACGTGATGCAAGGAACAAAAACTTTGGTCATTTTCAGTCTCAAAGAGGAGGAAGCAGTAACGCTAACCGTTATCAAAAGAAGCCATATTCCAAACCACCTGGAAATCAACAACAGAAACCGCAAGGAGGAAGTCCTAGAGGAAGTCCAGGTAGGACTGGTCAAACAACGGCATCTCCGCCAAGATGCATGAAGTGCGGAAAGGATCACTATATGAGGGACTGCACTATTAAAGGAGTGATCTGCTACAGATGCGGGAGACCTGGACACATTTCTCGTGACTGTAATCAACCTTAGGCAGAACCTTCCGTCAATGCTGCTAGGACTGTTAAACCGCAGGCTGGAGGTCGAGTTTACACTCTGAGTGGTGCTGAAGCCTCTCAATCCGAAGATCTTATACAAGGGGAAGGTGTCATAGAAGGTAATCCTTTAAATGTACTGTATGACTCTGGTACAACTCATTCTTTCATTTCCTATGACTGTGTGAAAAGACTTAATTTGCCTATGTTTTCTTTACTTTTCGATTTGACTGTTTCAACCCCTACTGCCAAACTTGTTGTTACTACCAAAGTCTGTCTAAATTGTCCTTTGATTGTTGAAGATCAAATCTTTTCTATTGATTTGATCTGTTTGCCATTATCTCAATTAGATGTGATCTTATGAATGGATTGGTTATCTGCTAACCATGTCCTATTAGACTGTTCTAGAAAAACCATAGTTTTTCCTTTGGATGAGAATTCTAAATTTCTAACGGCCAACCAAGTGAAAGCTTTCCTGAAAGAAGGAGCTCGAGGATACATGTTGTTGTCTTCCTTGAAAGTTGAGAATGAGGTAGATGTGGACGCAATCTCAGTGGTTCATGAATTCCCTGAAGTTTTTCTCGAAGATGTACCTGGTTTACCACCGGAGCGGGAGATCGAATTTGCCATTGATCTTGTACCTGGAGCTGACCCTATTTCCATAGCGCCTTACCGAATGTCACCTGCAGAGCTAGCTGAGCTCAAGAAGCAACTGGAAGAGCTTTTGGAGAAGCAATTTGTAAGACCTAGTGTATCACCTTAGGGAGTACTGGTATTGCTAGTTAAGAAGAAAGACAGTACTTCGAGATTGTGCGTGGATTATCATTAGTTAAACAAGGTCATGATCAAGAACAAGTATCCATTGCCGAGGATAGACGACCTGATGGATCAGTTAAAAGGAGCAGCGGTATTTTCTAAGATCGATTTGCGATCGGGTTACCATCAGATCAGAGTTAAAGTGGAAGACATTCCTAAAACGGCTTTTCGTACTCGTTATGGACACTACGAGTACTTGGTGATGCCTTTTGGTGTGACCAATGCACCTGCTATTTTCATGAATTATATGAATAGAATCTTTTGTCCTTATTTAGACAGATTCATCGTTGTTTTCATCAACGATATCTTGATCTATTCAAAAAATCAAGAGGATCATGCTGAGCATCTCGATATAGTTCTTCAGACTTTGAAGGAAAAAAGAGTTGTATGCCAAGTTATCGAAGTGTGAGTATTAGTTAGACGAAGTTAAATTCTTGGGCCATGTGATTTCAAAGGAAGGAATTATTATATACCCATCGAAGGTGGAAGCTGTTCTTCAATGGGAAAGACCGAAGAAGGTGACAGAAATCCGAAGCTTTGCTGGATTAGCGGGCTATTACCGGAGATTTATTGAAGGATTTTCTAAGATTGCCAGACCTCTCACTCAACTCACAAGAAAGAATCAAGCTTTTGAACGGACGAATGCTTGTGAAGAGAGTTTTCAAGAGTTGAAAAGAAGACTAACTACTTCACCAGTGTTAGTTTTATTGGATCCGAATGAACCATTCGAGGTGTAGTGTGACGCTTCATACCAAGGATTGGGTTGTGTCCTTATACAAGGCAGAAAAGTGGTGGCTTATGCCTCAAGACAATTGCGAGTGCATGAAAAGAACTACCCAATGCATGACTTGGAGTTAACTGCTATTGTATTTGCCTTGAAGATATGGAGACATTATCTTTATGGAGCAACATTCAACGTCTTCAGCGATCACAAGAGCTTAAAGTATTTGTACGATCAAAAAGAGTTGAACATGAGACAGCGAAGATGGTTAGAGTTCCTAAAAGACTATGATTTCTAACTTCAGTATCACCCTGGGAAGGAAAATGCTGTAGCCGATGCCTTAAGTCGGAAAACGATCAGTGTTTCTGCCATGATGATTAGGGAGAAAGATTTGATAGAATAGTTCAGAGACATATGGTCTTTTGTAGAATTGATGCCAGGCAGGATCTGCATGAACATGGTTACCATTTCGAATGATTTGATAGATGACATTCGAGAGAAGCAGAAGGTTGACAAGTTCTTGCAAGAGGAAAGAGAGCTGATCAAGCAAGGTGGTATGTCAACATTAGAAGAAGGAAACGATGGAATTTTAAGATTCCAAGGTAGAGTTTGTGTGCCTAAAGATGAAGAGCTCAGGAAGTACGTTCTTGAACATGCTCATGCTAGCAAGTTGAGTATGCACCATGGAATGACCAAAATGTACCAAGACTTGAAGAAATTATTTTGGTGGCATGGGATGAAAAGAGATATTACTAGATGCATATCTTCTTGTTTAGTCTTCCAGAAGACAAAGATTGAGCACCAACGACCATCTGAAATGTTACAACTCTTGACCATTCCCGAATGGAAGTGGGATAGTATTGTCATGGACTTTGTTGTCGGATTGCCAAAGACTAGAAGAGGATATGATTCAATATGGGTAATTGTGGATCGACTTACGAAGTCAGCACACTTCTTGCCGATCAACATAAGATATCCTTTGGAGAACTTGACTCAGTTGTATATTGGTGAAATCGTCAGACTGCATGGTGTGCCTACTAATATCATTTCTGATAAAGATCCCAAATTTACATCCAAATTTTGGCAAAGTCTTTAAGAAGCAATGGGAATGAAGTTACGATTGAGTTCTGCTTACCATCCATAGACTGATGGCCAATCAGATAGAACAATACAATCATTAGAAGATTTACTGAGAGCTTGTGCTATAGAACAGACTGGAAGTTGGGATGAGATTTTACCATTGGTAGAATTTACCTACAACAACAGTTACCATTCGAGCATAGGGATGGCACCCTATGAGGCTCTGTATGGACGAAGGTGCCAAACGCCTTTATGTTCGTATCAAGATGGAGAGCGGCTTACCGTTGGGCCTGATCTTATCCAGCAGACAACTGAGAAGGTCAAGATGATTCAAGAGAAGATGAGAACAGCTCAAAGTCGACAAAAAAGTTATGTGGATAGAAGGAGGAAACCTCTTGAATTTGAGGAAGGAGAGCATGTGTTCTTGAAAGTCACGCCTACGACTGGGGTCGGTCGGGTTCTCAAATCTAAAAAGCTTATTCCAAAATTCCTTGGACCCTATCAAATTCTTCGTCGGATAGGTCATGTTGCTTACCAAATAGCTTTACCACTTTTTCTTTCAAATCTCCACAATGTCTTTCATGTGTCACAACTTCGAAAATACATTCCGAGTCCTGATCATGTAATAGCACCCGATTCAGTGCAATTAAAAGAAAACTTGACTTATGAAACAACTCCTGTAAGGATTGAGGATAGGAGAATGAAGCAACTCAGAGGGAAAGACATTTTATTGGTGAAAGTGATTTGGAACGAAGCAACTGGAGATGCGACATGGGAGCTGGAGGACAAGATGAAAAAGCAATACCCATAACTATTTTAAGGAATGAAAATTTCGAGGACGAAATTCATATTTGTTGGGGAGAGTTGTAACACCCCAAATTTTATTTATTTTATGATAAATATTCATTTTCTAATATTTGTGATTTTTGGGAATTTTTCTGGATTTTTCTGAGAAAGTGAAATATTTTAATATTATTTCTCGTATTACGTACAAACTGAGTAGAGCCGGAAAAATGAGATATTTTCCTGAGAATCTTGATCTATGGAAACGTCGACGGAGGATCTTATTAAATTCGAGACTGGACACGATATACGAGGTTTCATATTTTTTTGAGAAATTTTAACAGATAAAATAATAAGCGTTGTGTAAATTTTATTTGTCAGATAAATTCATACTGACTTCTGTCAACTGTAACAATTATCTATTGAATAATAACATGTATTAAAAATCCTATCACATTATCCTAATGTAATCTACTTTAAGTCTAATCAAACTTACTTTAATTCAAATTTAATGTATTTTAATTAAAGCTTCTTTAAGAAGCTTTGACCACTAAAGGTCAGGAATGCCCTTGGCTTGTCAAGGAAGCCAAAAATCTCCCCCTTCTCTCTCTCCATTGCCGCGGCTACCTTGCCCTTGGGAGGCAAAAATTTTGCCTCCACACTTATTCATTTTCACTCAAAAACATTACATTTCATCTATCCACTTCTCTCTCTAGTTCTTCTTCTTTATATTTTCTCCACCTTCTCTCTTCTTCCTCTTCCTTGGCTACGAAATCGCAGCCCCTATTACCAACCATTTTTCTTCACTTTTCTCTTCATCAAGACCATTTCCATACTCACGTCAACCTCCTCTACACTTTCTCTTTAAAATTTTTCTTCAAAATCCAACCTTTAACGTGAAGTTTTTATTTTTCTTCTTCTTTCTCTTCATTTTCGTGCTCCATGGTCTCTTTGATGACCATGGATCTCTTCTTTTTCAACCGTTGATTTTGGTTCTTTGTCTTGAAATTCCTAGGGTTTTGGAAGCTCAAAATCGAACCTTCAAGGACCAAGTAGGAGATCATTTTTGTGTTCTTCCTTTAGGTAAAAGGGAGACTACTCACTTCAACCATTTTTGGTGGTGAGGGAACCTTTGTATGCTTACCTTGTTTTGGTGATTTTGTATGTTTATGCATTCTTGAATTGGATTAATGTTTGAATGGTGATGTTGGATGTGTTGAAATGCTTGATGGTATTAGGGTTGTTAAATGGAAAAATTTGGAGTTTCCTACCCTAATGCTATGTCACGGTTTTGATTATAAATTTAGGGATATAAGTTTGTTTTTGTATACAATGAAATGAAACATAGGTGATTAAATATTGAATGGTGATATTAGAATTAATGAATAAAAAAATTGAGGGATTTCTACACTAGGATGTGATCACAGTTTTGGTTTGAATTTTAGGGGATTGGAGTGATTTTGTGTGAACTAAAATTTAAGTGATTATATATATTAAGAGACTAATGCATAATATGGAAGGAAATTAGAACTTGAAGACCTAATGTGAGGCCACGGTTTTAGAGGAAAATTTTAAGGTAAAATGATGCCTTGATGCATCTTTGGAGATTAGGAATTTTGAGACATGCACAATCCATAATCAAGTGGAACAAATAAATTGAAAAATAACTTTTGAGAGTGCTACGGTTTTGAAGGGTTACTTAACAAAACTATTCATAATTGACCAAAGCTTGAGACTTTGAAAGTGAGGATCCATAATGTGGACTTGGGATAATTGGTGAACCATAAATACATATTGATGTTGAGAATTTATTCTATGTTATTTTGAATCCCTAAGTGGGCTAAGTGTTTGATAATATGTATTTGATGGATTTATGATATATCTATGTTGAGAAATGAATATATATGCCATTGTAGCATACTTTATGATGAACGCATCATTGATAAACATACATAATATACATTATGTCGTCATCCATATGTATTGTCCATTGGACATTGTTGGAAAGGCTATGCATGCCTAGGAGTTTGAATAACACCTATGTGCAGGTGCAAATAGACTAAGCGTAAGGTCACAGTGGTTGGCCTTGGGGGCATCAGGGTGTAACACCCTTGTAGGGATGTCACATATATAAAGAAAATAAAAGAAAAAGAAATAAAATCTACCCAAGTTGTAAAACATTTGTTACATACTTGATAATCACATATTTTATTCATTAAGAAACCCTTATGTTTAGTTATTTACACTCTGCATGTACTTAATTGACTGAATTTGATTATGTTTTGTAAGTTTGAACTCGAATCGGACTTAATTGATTTTTTTCAGCATTATTCGGGTCTTACACTGTTTCTGTATTTTAGCCATATCTTGAGTTCTAAATGTCTGATAATTATGAATTTTACCTTGTAGGAAAGATAAGAGAGAGCTCTACAACTTTGATGAAGAGCTCAAAGTCAATTTCAGACATCTAGTGGAGCTAATTGGGCATGGAAATCAGAATACGGGATTTGTGACTGGATCCCGAACAGTGTGTAGTAACCAGAACATAATTCGAGTTTGGGCATATAAAATGGGCTGAAAATTTGTAATCTGAAATTTAAGACCCAGATGTACAACTTTGATGTCAAGCACAAAACTTGATTCGGGCTCCTTGATGGAGATATTGGGTCTGAAAGTCAAAATAGAGGTGCTGAAACTGGTCCTGAACAGTCTGTAGTAATTGGGTCATATCTTGGGCTGTAGGACGAATTTTTGGGTGCTTCTAGAGCCATTGGAAAGCTTAGACAATTTCCTAGAACTTTCATGAAGACCACTTGGCTCAGAAATGACGAAATCAATGAGTTCAGCAATGAATACTTTCGGAGACAAGGAAACTCACCTACCAATCTCACCTACCAAGCTCACCTACCAATCTCACCTACCAAGCTCACCTACTAATTCCACCTACTAATCTCATCTACCCATCTACTACTACTCTGAATCCTCTATAAAAGGAAGCATGTGGTGAGTTCTAAACACAACACACACTTGGTGTTAGAAATAGCTTTTCATAGTTCTTGTATATTTTTCCTTCATTGTAATGGAGAGCTAAGTCACTTCTAGTCAATTCGAGACTCTTGAAGAGATTGTGGCTTGGATTCTTGAGACCTTGGTTATGTAATGTATTTGATTTATATTTGAATTCCGCTTCTCTTCTTCTTCTGTTCTCTTGATCTTGAATGCATGAATGGTGATTCTGTTTATGTTTGATCTGATTTGATCTTGGTTTAAGATTAAGTATTGTGATGAACTGAAGATTGAGATTTGTGATGAAATTTAGAACTGATTGATCTAAACTAATCACGTAATTGAAGAGGTTAGGTTACTGATTTGTGCCTAGGTTAATTGAATTCGGTGCTTAAATTGACATATATTTACATGAATGGTGCGATTGCAGATTTGTGTTTATCACTTGTCAATTGAATTCTGGACGATTGTCTAGTATGAATTCTGGATCTGATGCAGAGATCTCGGTTAGATCCAAGTTAACCATTCAAATGTGCTTCAAATGTTTGTTGAAAGGTCTATGATTGAATCCACCCAATCTCGGACAGATTTCTGAATTGACTGTTTTTCTAATTGTTATTTCTCTTTAAATCTTGTCATTGTAATCCTTGAACAATCAAAACCCCCTTTTCTAACTTTCACTTGATTTGATCAAATTGCATCTACGATCCTTAAGGAGACGATCCGGTGTTGTTCACTATACTGCAAGTTTAGGTAATAACTTCGGTTATAATTTTGATTGAGTTCGGCGCTCGTCAAAATTTTGGCGCCGTTGCCGGGGTACTCGTAGGTGTAATCTTTTCATTTTAAGTAACCTTACTAATTTTTGTTCATTCTTACCTATTCTAACAGTTATTTTTCATTTACTAACATTGTTCATACCATACTAACATTTTTATCTTAGCTTTTCAATTTTTCAGATTTAGGAAAGACGGAAAACAGGTGATTATGGGTAACTATTGCAATTTTCGAACTGAAACATGCCCAGAATGAGCTGAAACTTGGTCGGTTGAAGGAAAACAGCCTGATAAACAAGACTTACAAAGAACCGTGAGGTCATCGCTGGTTTTTCAAATTCTATCATTTAGACCACTTTTTCAATTTTTTAATATTTTTTATTGCATTTTCTAGTTTCATTTTTATGTAGATTTTGTTCTGTGTTGATTCCATAATTTTTAAAAATGTTTAGACATATTAACTAGATTTATTTTTGCATATTTTGAGTGTTGTTTAGTGTATTTTGCTTAGTTGCGCTTTTTGTGTTTTTGTGCTTTAGTTGATGCATGACTAGGTCCAATCCTGATATCTTGCTTGATCTTGATCCTGAGATTGATAGGACCTTGCATAGATTAATTAGATCTCGTGTGATAAATTCCAGAGTTAATTCTCGAACCTAATTTTGGGAGTGAACCTGATAACTTAAGTAATCCCGAAATCATGGTGATAACATGCATAATAGAACCCTTAAGGAACTTGTCTTGCTCCGATGTATCTTACCAATCTTTGTGCATTCAATATCCTCGATCTTGATGCAGATTTTGAGTTGAAATCTGGTTTGATACACTTGTTACCAAAGTTTCATGGTCTTGCGGGTGAAGATCCTCATAAGCACCTGAAAGAGTTCCATGTTGTGTGTTCAACCATGAAGCCACAAGGCATCTCTGAGGAACACATCAAGTTAAGGGCATTTCCCTTCTCACTTGTCGATGCAGCCAAAGATTGGTTGTTTTATCTTTCACCAGGTTCAGTCAGAAGTTGGAATGACATGAAGAGGTTGTTCTTGGAGAGATTCTTCCCTGCCTCGAGAGCTGCTGCAATTACGAAGGATATATGTGGCATCAGACAGATGTCTGGTGAGACTTTGCATGAATACTTGGGAGAGATTCAAGAAGTTGTGTTCGAGCCCCTCATCACCAAATTAGTGACCAACTCTTGATTCAATACTTTTATGAGGGCTTCTTTGCCAAATGATAGAAGCATGATCGATGCCGCCTCTGGAGGAGCCTTAGTAGACAAAACTCCTACCGCCGCAAGAGATCGATAGCAAACATGGCAGCCAATACCCAACATTTGGCTCGCGGATCATCACCGCAACCAGGAGGAGTTAATGAAATTCAAGCATCTCATATGGACCAACAAAGAATGGAACACGACTAGATGAATTGACTTCTTTGGTAAGACAGATAGCAAGATGGGTCAACAACCACCCATGCGGATGACCGCATCGGTGTGTGGAATTTGCTCTAATTCATCTCATCCTACTGATTCATGCCCTACACTTCAGGAAGATGGTTCCGCTTTTCCGATCAATGTGTTCTTTAGCGGGTGTTTTTCCTGGTAGACCCCAATATCAGCAACAACAGCAACAATCTAGATATGATCCATTTTCTAGCACTTATAATCCTGGTTGGCGAGACCATCCCAATTTGAGATATGGGAATCCTAGCCAACAACAACAACCCCACCAAGAAGAATAACAACGGCCCACCAAAGAAACAACAATTTAGATACCAAGTCTGCAGGTCCAAGCAACAAATACCAACAAATACCCCTGCGTATTCGTATTAACAACAACTGCTCAAATCTCATAGCCTCGTCAATCCAATCCACTCCGGTGAGCCATCATTGGAAGACCTGATGAAACAAATGGCCACAAATAACATTCGGTTCAATGACAGTAACGCCAACCAACATTCAAATTTACAAACTCAAATTGGGCAGCTGGCAACCACTGTGAGCGAGCTAAAGAGTCAAGGTTCTAGCCAATTGCCTTCACAAACAGTCAACAATCTAAGAGGCAACGTAAGTGCAATTACCTTGAGAAGTGGCAAAGAAGTTGATGTTCCAACCTTACAGCAATCAGAAATTGACCAAAAATGGCAAGAAATGGATAATTCAGTCCAGAAATCTATGCCACTGAAGAAAATTGCAGAGAATTCAGATGTTACCATTCCATTACCTTTTCCAAATAGGATCACACAATCCAAGAGAACAATGCAAGCAGAAATGGAAAAAGAAGTCATGGAGACATTCAGGAAAGTGGAAATCAATATTCCCCTCCTAGATGCAATCAAGCAAATTCCAAAATATGCTAAATTTCTCAAGGAGTTGTGCACTCATAAGAGAAGGTTGAAAGGGGATGAGAAGATCAGCATGGGTAGAAATGTTTCTGCAATGATTCTGCCAAGCATGCCATAGAAATGCAAAGATCCTGGAACTTTCACAATTTCTTGCACAATTGGCAACTCTAGATTTGAGCATGCAATGCTAGATTTGGGTGCTTCGATCAATGTCATGCCCATGTCAGTGTATAAGTGTTTAAACATCGGTACTTTGCAACCCACTGGTATCGTGATTCAGTTGGCAAATAGAGCCACTGCTCATCCTGCAGGTGCTGGAAGATGTGTTAGTCCGGGTGAATGGTTGATTTTTCCAAAGCAGATTTCTACATTCTGAACATGGAAGATGAGTCTCCAACAAACCATGCTCCATTGATTCTAGGCAGACCATTCCTCAAGACCGCCAAGACCAAGATAGACGTGCATGCTGGCACCCTTTCTATGGAGTTTGGCGACGATTTGGTACAATTTAACATTTTTGATGCCATGAGACACCCCCCAGAGGAGCATTCTGTTTTCCATGTTGATATGATTGAGATGCTGGTTGATGATGTCTATACTGATTTATATGCTAAATTCCCTGATATTGTTAACTATCTTGGTTCTGTTTCTTGTGATACATGTGCCACTTGTGATGTTGAACCATGTGCTTTGCATGTCTTTGAGATTTATTCTCACATTATGTGTAATGATACAAATTCTTGATGATGCAACAATTGAGAATGAGAGTCAGTACCATGCTGAAATTAATGTTGCTGAGTTAGTTGTTTCAGATCACTTGTTACCTTCCATTGTACAACCTTCATCCTTGGAGTTGAAGACTTTACCAGACCATCTTAAATATGCATATTTGGGAGATGGTGAGACACTTTCGGTGATCATTGCTAAAAACCTACAACCCGATCAAGAAGAAAAATTCTACCGCAGATTTTGAGGCAGAATAGGCAAGCCATCGGATGGACTCTTGCAGATATTCCCGGTATTAGTCCCTCCACATGCATGCATAAGATTTTATTGGAAGAAGGGATCAAACCAGTTAGACAGCCCCAAAGGAGACTAAATCCCCGATTCTAGATGTGGTGAAGAAGGAAGTTACAAAGCTACTTCAAGCTGGCATTATTTATCCTATATCTGACAGTCAATGGGTGAGCCCCATGCAAGTGGTTCCCAAGAAATCTGGGGTCACAGTAGTTGCGAATCAGAACAATGAGCTTGTGCCCACACGAGTTCAAAATAGTTGGCGAGTTTGCATTGATTATAGGCGGCTCAACCAGGCTACCAGAAAGGATCATTTCCCGCTGCCCTTCATTGATCAGATGTTGGAGCGGTTAGCTGGCAAGTCACATTATTGTTTCCTGGATGGATATTCGGGCTATTTTCGATTCATATAGCCCCATAAGACCAAGAGAAGACTACTTTCACTTGTCCATTTGGCACATTTGCATACGAAGGATGCCCTTTGGTCTATGCAATGCTCCGGGCACCTTTCGAGGTGTATGGTAAGTATCTTTTCTCGATTTTTAGAAAATTGCATGGACGTATTCATGGATGATTTTACTTGTCTATGGATCTTCCTTTGATGCATGTTTAGATAGTCTGCTCGAGTCTTGCATAGATGCATTAAGACTAACCTCGTTCTAAATTTTGAGAAATGTCATTTCATGGTAGAACAAGGTATAGTCTTAGGGCATGTGATATCTCGTGAGGGAATTGAGGTAGATCCTGCAAAAATAGATGTTATTTCATGCCTATCTTACCCCACACGTGCGTGGGGAGATTCGTTCTTTCCTTGGTCATGCAGGTTTCTATCGGCGGTTCATAAAGGATTTCAAAGAAATTGCACTTCCGCTATCCAACTTACGCAAAAAGATGTGGAGTTCCACTTTGACAAGAAGTGCCAGGATGCCTTTAATCAATTGAAGCAAGCATTGACCAAGACACCTATCATCCAACCACCTAGGATTGGACACTTCCATTTGAGTTGATGTGTGATGCCTCTAATTATGCATTGGGAGTCGTTCTTGCACAAAGGGTCGGTAAAGTATCTCATGTCATTTCCTATGCTTCGAGAACTTTAGATCCTGCACAAATCAACTACACCACAACTGAAAAGGAACTTTTAGCAATTGTTTTTGCTTTAGATAAATTTCGATCATATTTGCTTGGTTCTAGAGTGGTTGTGTTTTCGGATCATGCGCATTAAAGTTTCTCCTGAAAAAGCCCAATGCCAAGCCCCGGTTGATTAGGTGGATGTTGCTCCTCCAGGAGTTTGATATTGAGATCCGTGACAAGAGTGGAGCGGAGAATTTGGTGGCTGATCACTTGAGTCGAATTGAAAGGGAGGCAGATGTTTTTCCCATCCATGATGTTTTCCCTGATGAGCAGCTTTTCAAGCTGCAAGGCAACATCCCTAGGTTTGCTGATTTGATTAATTTCTTGGTTGCTAACGCAATACCTGCACATTTCACTAAGGCTAAGATTGATAAATTGAAAAGTGAGTCAAAGTATTATGTGTGGGATGATCCGTACTTATGGAGATTTTGCAGTGACCAAGTAATTAGAAGGTGTGTGCTTGATGATGAATTCCATTCCATTCTCAGCTTTTGTCATAAACTTGCATGTGGCGGCCACTTCGGTCCTCAACGGACTGCTAGGAAAGTTTTAGACTCTGGATTATATTGGCCCACTCTATTTCATGATGCATATATGTTTTGCAAATCTTGTGATCAATGCTAGAGAACAGGGAATACTTCTCGTAGGAATGAAATGTCCCAGAAACCCTTATTATTCTGTGAGATTTTTGATGTTTGGGGTATTGACTTTATGGGTCCTTTTCCTGTATCATTTGGTTTTGTTTACATTCTGCTTGTTGTGGATTATGTATCTAAATGGGTGGAGGCTAAGGCCACTCGGACTGATGATTCTAAAGTTGTTGTGGATTTTATTAGATCACATTTTCGTAGGTTTGGAGTCCCGAGAGCCATCATTAGTGATCAAGGTTCATATTTTTGCAATCGAAGCATGGAGGCTTTGATGAAGAAGTATGGAGTCCAACACAAGGTTTCTACACCCTACCACCCCCAAACCAATGGGCAAGCCGAGGTCTCCAACGAGAGAAATTAAGCAAATACTCCGTAAGACAGTTCAACCTAACGAAAGGACTGGAGCAAGAGGCTTGAGGATGCTTTATGGGCTTACCAGGGCTGCTTATAAGACACCAATCGGGATGTCTCTCGTATCGGATTGTTTTTGGAAAAGCCTGCCACCTACCGGTGGAAATTGAACATCGAGCATTCTGGGCGGTGAAAAGGTGCAACTTGGACCTAGATCAAGCAGGTATGGAGAGGAAGCTGCAGCTGCAGCAATTGGAGGAGATCCGCTTGGAGGCTTATGAAAGTTCCAAACTTTATAAGGAGAAGACCAAAGCCTTCCATGATAAGTTGATTCTGAGGAAAACATTTGAGATTAGTCAAAAAGTTCTCCTCTATAACTCCCGCCTCCGACTCATGCCTGGCAAATTAAGGTCTAGATGGGATGGACCATTTATTGTTACTAATGTTTTTCCTTCTGTGTCGTTCAGATTAAAAGTGAGGTCACTGCCAAAGCTTTCATCGTAAATGGACACCGCCTCAAACAAGATCATGAACTTCCCGAGAATGCAGAAGTGGAGGTGATGAACCTTCTCCATCCGCATTATGAATAAAAAAAAAAGAAAAAAAAAGAGAAGAAAAAGAAAAAAAAGAAATGTGTGCCCGACAATGAGGTAGGTAGTGTCGCTCAGAAGCATGTGGAGGTCATTTTTTCTTCAGCGACAACAACTGTGAAAATCTTGCAGTATGGATTTTATTGGTCTACTTTATTAAAGGTCTGTTACACCTTTTGCAAAAGGCTGCAGAAATTGGTCAAAAAGTTCTCGCTTTGAGATTATCGTCTGCACCTACTCGGGGACGTAGATATTGAGGATCCTAGGAATGGTACTGCGCTTAAGTTAATGGACAAAGACTCAACCATTCTGGAAAACCAAGTTCTTGAGTTCTTTGTGTTGCCGGTTAAGTGGCGGATACAAGATGCCGTGACTCTTGAGTCGGTTTATTCTTCGCTTTCCCAAAATAACTGAACCCTTCTTCTCCTTCAAAATGGATGTCATTCTTTCAAACCCGAGAAAACATTTTCCTTCTCTTCCTCAAAATGCTCGAGAAAAATCTACAAAGTTCGATGTGAGAGATTGAGAATGTTAATGCACAAGGGTATGCCGAAGATGTACTTTGATAATTGAAGCAAAGGTCCGATTAGCGGTGAGTCCTCAATTTCATTTGACTCATATATGCCCTGGTCTTGGAAGAAGTTCATATTCTAAAAGGAGAAGAGCAAAAAGGTTACAAGTCTGTCACAAATGTGGACGATGGAACCAGTAACAAAGCGATGTCGTACTAAGGGGATGGTTTCCGCAAATAGAGAAGATAAAATTTTCTTCATTAAGAATGGATGAGTAAGGAGTCATTAGATGATATCTTATTGACTCTTGAGACGCATTCTTGTGGATTGGTGCATCGTGAAATTCTTAAATTGTGGAATCTCTTCAAGGATGAAGAACAACGCTACGATCTTGGGAATCGACTCTAAAAGACCCCTGTTTGCCAATTTATAAGAAAATTGGATGGGAAGCTTATCCTCGACTCATAGAAGACGTTTAAGCCGTTCGGACGTTAAACCGAGAGGCGGATGTGAGCCATATCCACAAACAATCTGTACATATCATCTTCTTCTTCTCTTCATGTCATTTTTCAAAAAAAAAAAACAAAAAAAAAAAACACAACAAAAAAAAAAAACAAAAAAAAAAAAAAAAAAAAAAATGAAAAAAAAAAAATATCCTTCTTAGGGTTGGCTTTGGTAACACAAACCGTGAATGGGGAAATGCATGCATCTGATCCAGCCTTCTTAATTGAAAAACAAAGAAGGTAGATTGTATCCCACATGTGAGGCGACAAATCGTATTATGGTCACTTGTCCCTTTTGGGAGCCCTATGTTGCGCTGGTCTTGAATGGGTCGAATACTGGTCAACAATGCTTTGGCACAAAGCCGAAAGAGCAGACTACCACCATCCCAATCTTAAGTAAGTATACACTCATCTTTCATCAAGTTTTTCTAACAATTTCAAAAAAAAAAGGATGTGATGTCTACTGCACTCATGACGCGCAGTATAAAGATACGCCATGGAGACTATACATACAGGTATGTCATCATTTTCTATTTCTTTTATCTTTGTATCATTTTGTTGTATTTTGATTTTTGTACAGACAATCCTTTAAGCAGGGTCCTTCAGGGGTTTCTAGACTTCTTTACCTTGATGGTTTTCTTGAAGTCAAAAAAAAAAAAAAAATTATGTGTCTCTTAATTTCAACCTTTTCTGACAACAGCCAACCTACCTTTATAGGTGCAATTATTTCCCTTTCCATTCTTTTTCTTATTTAAACACTCCATTTTCTCCATTTTCCTTCACACTCAGAAACACTCAAAGGGAGGAAGAGTATAGAATAGGGCCTTCTATTCGTAACCTAAAAAATGTCTGTGTTTTTTGTGGGTCGAGTTATGGGAAGGGATTAGAGTTTGTAAACGCAGCTAGCACTCTTGGTCGATCACTTGCTGCGAGGAATATTCATCTTGTATATGGGGGAGGTTGTCGTGGGTTAATGGGAGCTGTATCACTTGCTACCTTTGTAAGAGACAGTCAGGTTTTAGGTGTCATTCCTGAAACTTTAGCTCAAAAGAACATCAATGGAAAGACAATTGGGGAGGAACTTAAAGAATAATCAATGCATGAACGCATGAAGATAATGCTTGAAAACTCTGATGCATTCATTGCCTTACCAGGTGGTTTTGGTACTTTGGAAGAAATTTTTCAAATTGTCTCTTGGGCCGAACTGAACATCCACCATAAACTCATTGGTTTGTTGAATGTTAATAATTTCTTTGATCTTTTGTTATTTTTTCTTGACAAAGCTGTGAAACAGAAATTTATCACTCCTTCGGCAAGACAACTTCTTATCTCTGTCTCCACTATTGATGAGCTCATTGATAAATTAGAAGCTTTTGAGTATGTACCTGATCAGTTATTAGCTCAGATAGATTGGTCAACAGGAAGCAGCGAAGGAAGTAACAAGAAACAAGAGCCCGATCTGAAACTTTCTCTTTAATGGGTTTGATAAAAAAAAAAATTATTGTTGTTTTGTTTAGTATGATATGATTGTCATGGACTTATTAAACTAATTAGTGATGGCAGAGTAAGGAGTAATTTTACTCTTAAGACGCATCTTAATTGGTGGCAGAGTAAGGAGTTTTTTAGGTAGTAATTAATTAGTATTGAATTGTGGAAGTACTAATGTTTTCTTGTTTGATTTCTTTTCGAGTCCGATGCGGTCAGATCGACAAAGGTGTGTTTTTTTACGCTTAGCGTTGATTCACTTCTTATCATGTTGTGTTGCTCTTTTCTATCTCTTTCTTTCACATTGAGGACAATGTTATATTAAGTGTGGGGGAGAGATTTTAGCATGTTTCTGTTTCTTTTCGTTTGTTAAAAAAAAAATTTCTAAAAAAAAAAAAAAAAGAGGTTCATTGCATGATTGAATAATTTTTCTCCCTTCTTGAACTGATATGCTTGGTGATGGATGATTGAATTGATGAATTGAGTTTGATGGATGCATACCTTGTGAGATTTTGAGCCTAATGGATGGATTCAACATTTATGCCATTCTCTTCTTTCTTGTGTGATTTTCACTCATGTTAATGACCACTCTAGAACTTGCTTTGATTCTTTTTGAGGCTACATTTCACTTGCATGCATGAACATGATTGAGGCCCTCTTTCTTAGCTAGTTTAACCAAATAGCCAACCTTGTTTTCAATATGATATCAAGCACTCTTTTGACCTCTCGAAAATTCTCGATTCTAACTAACCTTGTATATTTTCCTTTGCTTAACCCCTTTGAGCTTATTTGACCATTCCTTGTTTCTAGCTCATTATGTGCCTTAAATGAAAAATCGTGTTCTTACTTTACCTTAGGGAATAAAAGAACATTAGCCTGGTTAATGGATGAGTTTTTGAACAAGTGTGGGGGTGTGTGTACAAAATGGTTGTTGAAAAAAAAAAAAAGAAAAAAAAAAAAAAAAGAAAAGAAAGAGTGCCTAGAAAAAAAAAAAGAAAAATGTATGTATATAGTTATGTTCATATATATATAAAAAAAAAAGAGAGAGAAAAGGATTGGGAAATGAATATGTAAAGGGATATACATTATTAGAGTTGAGATGAACTTTTATGCTTGTTATTTGAACTCACTCTCATTTGCTTTTATTCTCTTTGGTATTTATCTTCTCATATCCATTTTATCCTCTTCTCGTTACCTTGACCTCACTACAACCTTGAATAAAGTCCTCATGATTTGTGTGTGCATGTGTTTTGAGTAGTGGAGAAGTAGAAGATAAGCAAGCTTATGGTAGTGCAATTTTCATGGGTTGAATTGAGTGAAATACCTACCTTTTAAATACTTGAGAGATTAAGAGGGAATCTTGTGAAGATCCATCATTCTTAATTCATTCTTTTCAACGGAAGTTTCCTTGCTTGTTGGTTTGAGATGTGAAGAAATGTTACCTCATTTATGTTTTGATCCCTTGAATTTCTTGTTGCTCTTCTTGCTTTATTGAGTCCTTTAGAGTTTTTAGCTTTTAAGTTTGTGTCGTTTGTCTTTGTCTTCTAACTTTAGTTTTATATGTTTTGCCCAGGAGTGCAAAAAGCTAAGTGTGGGGGAATTTGATAATCACATATTTTATTCATTAAGAAACCCTTATGTTTAGTTATTTACACTCTTCATGTACTTAATTGACTGAATTTGATTATGTTTTGTAAGTTTGAACTCGAATCGGACTTAATTGATTTTTTCAACATTATTCGGGTCTTACACTGTTTCTGTATTTTAGCCATATCTTGAGTTCTAAATGTCTGATAATTATGAATTTTACCTTGTAGGAAAGATAAGAGAGAGATCTACAACTTTGATGAAGAGCTCAAAGTCAATTTCAGACATCTAGTGGAGCTAATTGGGCATGGAAATCAGAATACGGGATTTGTGACTGGAACCCGAACAGTGTGTAGTAACCAGAACATAATTTGAGTTTGGGCATATAAAATGGGCTGAAAATTTGTAATCTGAAATTTAAGACCCAGATGTACAACTTTCATGTCAAGCACAAAACTTGATTCGGGCTCCTTGATGGAGATATTGGGTCTGAAAGTCAAAACAGAGGTGCTGAAACTGGTCCTGAATAGTCTGTAGTAATTGGGTCATATCTTGGGCTGTAGGACGAATTTTTGGGTGCTTCCAGAGCCATTGGAAAGCTTAGACAATTTCCTAGAACTTTCATGAAGACCACTTGGCTCAAAAATGACGAAATCAATGAGTTCAGCAATGAATACTTTCGGAGACAAGGAAGCTCACCTACCAATCTCACCTACCAAGCTCACCTACCAATCTCACCTTCCAAGCTCACCTACTAATTCCACCTACTAATCTCATCTACCCATCTACTACTACTTTGAATCCTCTATAAAAGGAAGCATGTGGAGAGTTCTAAACACAACACACACTTGGTGTTAGAAATAGCTTTTCATAGTTCTTGTATATTTTTCCTTCATTGTAATGGAGAGCTAAGTCACTTCTAGTCAATTCGAGACTCTTGAAGAGATTGTGGCTTGGATTCTTGAGACCTTGGTTATGTAATGTATTTGATTTATATTTGAATTCCGCTTCTCTTCTTCTTCTGTTCTCTTGATCTTGAATGCATGAATGGTGATTCTGTTTATGTTTGATCTGATTTGATCTTGGTTTAAGATTAAGTATTGTGATGAACTGAAGATTGAGATTTGTGATGAAACTTAGAACTGATTGATCTAAACTAACCACGTAATTGAAGAGGTTAGGTTACTGATTTGTGCCTAGGTTAATTGAATTCGGTGCTTAAATTGACATATATTTACATGAATGGTGCGATTGCAGATTTGTGTTTATCACTTGTCGATTGAATTCTGGACGATTGTCTAGTATGAATTCTGGATCTGATGCAGAGATCTCGGTTAGATCCAAGTTAACCATTCAAATGTGCTTCAAATGTTTGTTGAAAGGTCTATGATTGAATCCACCCAATCTCGGACAGATTTCTGAATTGACTGTTTTTCTAATTGTTATTTCTCTTTAAATCTTGTCATTGTAATCCTTGAACAATCAAAACCCCCTTTTCTAACTTTCACTTGATTTGATCAAATTGCATCTACGATCCTTAAGGAGACGATCCGGTGTTGTTCACTATACTGCAAGTTTAGGTAATAACTTCGGTTATAATTTTGATTGAGTTCGGCGCTCGTCAATACTACTACAGGTTGTAAAATAATTCCTGTTAAACAGAATATTATTAAATAAAATAATGCGGAAACATAAAATAAACAGAACAACATCACTCATAATATATATATGGTCCAAGTTATAAGTTATACAAATAATTTACAACTATATCTACAAATATTTAAACGAAACTTGATAAAAAAGAAACAAAGAGTCAATATATACATACGCTGACGCGCCCAAAATACACATCATACATATTTAACCCTCTGAAGGATCACTCTCAGGAAGATCTTCAGAAGATAAATATCGTGGATGCCACGACTCTCGGTAGAAACAAGACCGTGCAGTCGATACGATACTCATCTCACTAGGCTCAGTGGACACACCACCCCAATAACGCCTAAGAGATAAAGGCAACTATAAGTGCAAAAACACAGTAGTCGAAATAACTGGCTCTCCATCAAACGTATGTCGTAGGGACACAATCAACCGTCCTACGTAAGTCACTGAGTCTCTATCTTCCCACAGATGCCAAGCTAACGATCCACCGTGAAACTCAAGTTGCACAAAACCCAAAAATCCTGGCACCGCCATACCCAAACAAATCAGTCCAATGGATATGGATGATCATATGGTTCTTGGTCGTCGTACTGATCTTCGGCTTGCTGCTCCTCTTCCTCCTCAGGATACAAAATCTCAAGAGGCTGGTCCTCTTCCTCAGACTCTTTACCACGTAAATAAATATACAGAAAACACATACAATAAAGAGGTAAGATAATCTAAAATCATCACAAACATGGCAAATAAGAAAACGACAAACAACAGATATACAGTTCATGCAATATGAAAAGCTATAACAGTAATTAATAACAGAATAGTGTAAAGATTTAAATGTCACAACAACACATAATATCACAGATAAAGTAGTATCACAGATAAAATAATATCACAGATAGAATAATATCACAGATAAAATAAAATAAGAAGTAGACAATTTATCATAACAATAACCAGATAAAAATAAACAGATAAATAGAATAATGTCCAAGATATAACAATATGCAATATGACACGATCCTACTCCATGGAGCTAAACACATACAGATAATAGAGAGAATGACTCGTAAAATCTATTAGTACCACGGCTGCCCAACCAACTATTCCGCAGTCTCACGTTGCGTCTGTAGCCCACAACACATGGTGTGGTGTAGCACACTGTCAAACGTCGTGTCACTACAGGCAATGTACTATTAGACTTTACAAAATCTCGATTAAATATAGTGCATGTCGAGTCCATTAGTGTGCTATCGGTTACCACGACCCAGCGGAGCGACCGATTGTCCATATATGGGATCCCGTACACTAACGTCTCCAAGTTCATAAAGACAATGAACCACATTACGTTTATCGCATCGACAACACGATGTGATTCACCTCGTCAACCAATCCACCAAAAACTGGCATAAACTCAATATATGATCCAAAAATAAGAAATTACCAAAATACCCTCATAAAAATATATCCTCAAAGATAAAAAGATACAGTAAGTCCCACCGGATAAATAATGTTCCAAAGCCTGTACGGGTTCACCTCATAGCCCGACAGCAGAAAAATACAGAAAATACCGTTTTGTTCAATCGTGTAGAAATTTTATTGCGTTTTGACAATCTCGTCATTTTTTTTACAAACGTTTTTAAATCGCGTAAATCTATTTTTCTATTTTTAAAATAGCGTAGAGTTTTTAATATGTTTTCTCAATCGCGTAAGATTTTTAAATCATTTTATTGTCCAAATCCCTTAAAAATTACTGTTTAAATAAATAGAAATAATAAATAATACGTTCAAACTACATAAAATATTTTCCAAACCGTATACTGTCTTTTGGACATCTTTTCTATCTTATTTGCTCGTGTTTACTAAAAATTGACAGTATTTTGTTTAGAAAATTATATTAATGGTTTCCTAATTTTTCCGTAAAAATTCTGTTTACTTAATTTTTAACCGTATAATTTAATCCTTTTGAAAACCACTAACATGCTTCAAAATTATAGCATGAGCCATATGTTAGGAATTTACAAAAGTTACTGTATTTCCTTTCTAACAATAAAATCATTAGTTTTAATTTCTTAAACTTAATTCTAATCAATTCATTTCTTCAAAACTCATTTAAAAAAATTCTTTTTAACATATATTGCATCTTAATACTTGGAAATGGTTTGGATTTGATTTTAGAAATCATGGATACTTAGTTTGGCATGTTGGCCGAAATATATACTTGTGTCATTTGATTTCTAAATTCATTTTCCTTGATCTAAATAATCTTATATCTTGTTAATTTTCCTAGATTAATTAAATCACACTTTAGAAAAATAATGAGAACATTTTGGTTCTCCATTTTGGTTAATGGCCGTGAGCCTCATTGATGTGTTCTTTGGAACACTCATGCAAACCTTGTCATGTTATTCACATCCTATAAATTATCATGCATTTCTAACACATACAAATTATCAAAGCTTGTAGACATGCAAATCAAAGCTTGTAGACATGCAACTTCATACAAATTATTACAAACATCAAATAGGAAAGCTACTAACAAATACACAAATAAGCTACTAACAAACACACAAATAAGCTACTAACAATCACACAAAGGAATCCTTATGGATTTTACAATCACAACAATCAATCTCCATCTTCTTACCACCACCCAAGGATGATAAGATTAGTCTTCCTCTTACCTTAAATGAAGACAAACACTCCTTCACACCTTTCCTAGGGTTTCGGTTTCACTCCACTAAGTCACCTATCAAGCTTAAACAAAACTACAAATTACTAACCATAAAAGAGAGCTTAAACCATGGATAAATCATGGCTTAGAACTTTGAAAAAGAGTTTAGAAATGGAAAACAAGAAATTTCACCTTCTAGGTAAAATTTTCGAAGTAGGTTTCCAAGCTTCAAATGAAGGATTTTGCAAGAACTCTCAACTAGAGATGTTCTTAGGATTGTGTTTAGGTTTAGAAAACTTGGTTGGATAAATTTTTGGGTGATTGGATGGTGTAGTTTATGGCTTAGCCGAATATAGCTTCAAGAATGCTTCAATGGAGTTTAGGGTTTTTGGAAGAGAGAGAAGAGAGAAAATGCATGAAGAGTGAAATGATTTTTGGTCTTCCAAAGGCCAAATAGCCGTAGACTTCAAGCCATGCAAGGTGTCCATTGGCTTGGCTTCATCCAAGTCTTAGAATGGATCAAAGGTCAAGATTAAAACTTGGTTAGCAAGCTTAACTCTCATTGGTTGATTTTAGCATTGTCATTAGCCTAGTCACCATGCTTAGTCACTAATTAGCCTAGTCATTAAGCTTAGTCACCATGTTCTTGAAAGTTCTACTACTAATGATGCTTAATTAAGCTACTAAGTTAACTGTTTTAACTAAATATGGGTCCCGCAAAAAATATTTACGGGTCCACTTTGTCATCTAATTATAATTATATTGACTAATAAAATAATATTATAATAATACAAAATTATTTTATTTGACATTAAATCCTAAAAATTAAAAGATTAACAACAGTATCATTCAGAATCAGGTTTAGTAAGATCCCCCAGTTCTGAATAATTAAAACAAGATTTCCCCGACCCAGAAAATATTATTTTCCTGTCCCGGAGTAAATCGCACAAAAAGTCAAAATAAAATCACAGACAGTAATATTAAGTACTGTAACATATAAAAAAACTAAAAACAGTACAATCGGGACGTAATGATCATTTTTTCATTTTTCCCCACGATGAAGCAAATCATCCAAAACATTCAAATAAAATTACAGACAGTATTATATGTCTATATATCTCTCAGAAAAATTAAAACAGTAGCTTGACAAAACTTTTATTTTACCGTCACGAAACAAATTACGTAAAAAGACTAAATAAAATTTTAGCCTGTAAAACATATTTGTATTTCATATAGAGAAACAAGAAACAGCAAAATAGGGACACAACGGTCTTTTACACAAAAGCTTGAAAAACAGCAAACAGAACATTCGGGACATTTTTCTAAAAATTGGGGTGTTACAACTCTCCCCAACAAATAAAAATTTCGTCCTCGAAATTTGCTGTACATCAAAACAAATGAGGATACTGATCCCTCATTTTATCTTCCAGCTCCCAGGTAGCATCACCCGTCACATCATTCCATATGACCTTCACCAGCTCGATCATCTTTCCTCGAAGCTGCTTTACCTTTCTGTCCTCTATTCTAACAGGTAAAGTCTCGTAAGTCAAATTCTCCTTCAACTGTACTTCATCTGGTTGTATAACATGCGTTGGATCCGGTATATACTTCCGTAACTGAGATACATGAAATACATCATGCAGATTCGATAGAAAAGGCGGCAAAGCAATCTGATACGCTACAGGACCTATACGTCGGATAATCTGATACGGTCCAATGAACTTAGGAGTAAGCTTCTTAGACTTAATAACTCTTCCGACACCGGTCGTAGGAGTCACTCTTAGAAACACATGCTCACCCTCCTCAAATTCAAGAGGTCGTCTTCGTTTATCCGCATAACTCTTTTGTCTGCTTTGCGTCGTTCTCATCTTCTCTTGTATCATCTTTACCTTCTCCGTAGTCTGTTGTACAAGATCTGGTCCAACAGTCATGCTTTCCCCATCTTGATACTAACATAACGATGTTCGATATCGTCTTCCATACAATGCCTCATAGGGTGCCATCCCTATGCTTGAGTGAAAACTATTGTTGTAGGTGAATTCTATCAAAGATAAAAATTCATCCCAACTTCCTCGTTGCTCCAAAACACAAGCACGTAACAAATCCTCCAAAGACTGTATAGTTCTCTCTGTCTGACCATCAGTCTGCGGATGATATGCCAAACTCAGTCGCAACTTAGTTCTCATAGCTTCTTGCAAACTTCGCCAAAACCTTGACATAAACCTTGGATCTCTGTCAGAAACTATACATGTAGGTACACCATGTAATCTGACAATCTCACTGATGTACAACTGGGTTAATCTTTCCAATGAATACTTGATATTAATTGGTAAGAAATGAGCCGATTTAGTAAGCCTATCGACTACAACCCATATCGAGTCATGACCTTTCCTCGTCTTCGGCAAACTAGTAACGAAATCCATAGAGATACTATCCCATTTCCACTCTGGAATAGATAACGGTTGCAATATTCCAGCTGATCTCTGATGTTCCACTTTCGCTTTCTGACAAACTAGACAAGACTCCACATATTCTGCTACGTCTCTTTTCATCCTTGGCCACCAAAACAACCTTTTCAAGTCTTGGTACATTTTGGTCATCCCCGGATGTAAACTCAGGTCACTAGTATGAGCTTCATCTAGGATCGACTTCTTCAATTCAGAATCATCAGGCATACAAATTCTTCCCTTAAACCTTAAGATTCCATTTGCACCTTCCTCTACCGTCGCCTTATGACCTTGCTTTAACAATTCCCTCTCATTTTGCAAAAACAAGTCTTCCTTTTGTTTATCTTGGACTACATCAAGAAATTCATTTATGATTACGACCTTATATAGACGAACTCTTTCAGGTAGAAATTCCACTGACAACCATAAATCTCGGAATTTAGTAATTAATTCCTCTTCCTTGATCATCATTGCCGAAACACTAAGCACCTTTCTACTCAAAGCATCAGCTACCACATTAGCTTTTCCCGGATGGTATTGGAGTTGAAAATCATAATCCTTTAAGAATTCCAACCATCGCCTTTGCCTCATATTCAATTCTTTTTTATCAAACAAGTACTTTAGACTCTTGTGATCACTAAAGACATTGAACAGCACTCCATATAGAAAATGCCTCCACACTTTCAGAGCAAAAACCACCGCGGCCAATTCCAAATCGTGTGTTGGATAATTCCTCTCATGAACCTTCAACTGACGAGAAGCATACGCCACAATATTCCGGTCTTGCATCAAAACGCAACCTAACCCTTGATAAGAAGCATCGCAAAACACATCAAAAGATCTCTTAGAATCTGACAAGATCAACACAGGTGCAGTTGTTAACCTTTTCTTCAATTCTTGAAAACTGGCTTCACGTTCTTCCGTCCATTCAAAAGCTTGACTTTTCCTTGTAAGCTGTGTAAGTGGTCCAGCAATCTTCGAAAAACCTTCGATAAACCTCCGGTAATAACCAGCAAGTCCAACGAAACTTTGAACTTCTGTTACCGTCTTAGGCCTTTCCCACTGTAAAACAGTCTCCACTTTTGATGGGTCTACCGCAATACCTTCTTTGGAAATCACGTGACCTAAAAACTGAACTTTTTCCAACCAGAATTCACATTTAGCCAACTTCGCATACAGCTGCTTTTCTCTCAAAATCTGAAGAACAATACCAAGATGTTCAGCATGCTCTTCCTTAGATTGAGAATAGATCAGAATGTCATCGATAAAGACCACAACAAATCTGTCTAGATACGAACGAAAAATCCTGTTCATATAATCCCTAAATATGGCAGGAGCATTCGTCACCCCGAATGGCATTACCTGATACTCATAATGTCCATAACGAGTTCGAAAAGCGGTTTTTGGTACATCCTCCCCCTTAACACGAATCTGGTGATAACCTGATCTCAGATCTATCTTGGAAAATACCACAGCTCCTCTTAACTGATCCATCAAATCGTCAATTCTTGGAAGAGGATATTTATTCTTGATAGTCACCTTGTTCAGCTGACGATAATCCACACAAAGCCGAGAAGTTCCTTCTTTCTTCTTGACCAAAAGCACTGGTGCACCCCATGGTGAAACACTAGGTCGCACAAATTGTTTCTCCAATAGTTCCACCAATTGCTTCTTCAGCTTCTCCAACTCTGTTAGCGACATACGGTACGGTGCAATTGAGATAGGACCTGCTCCTGGTACTAAATCAATTGAAAACTCGATCTCCCTCTCAGGTGACAAACCAGGTACATCATCAGGAAAAACTTCTGGAAACTCGTTGACAACAGGAATAGTATTCACATCCTTCTCATTCTTAACTTCTAGAGAAGACAATACCATATATCCCTGTGCTCCATCTCTTAACAAAGACTTGACCTTAACAGCAGTCAAGAATCCAGATTTTTCTTCCTTAGGAAAAACTATGGTTTTACTTGCACAATCTATAAGGATATGGTTAGAAGATAACCAGTCCATCCCTAAGATTACATCTATCTCAACAAGAGGCAAACAAATCAAGTTGACCAAAAACAAACGGCCCTTCACAACAATAAGACAATCCAAACATATCTTTGATGCAATTACAGGTTTAGCAGTTGGCGTAGATACACTCAACTTAACATTCAGAGAAGACACAGGCAACTTCAATCTTTCCACACAATCATATGCAATAAACGAGTGTGTAGCACCAGAATCATATAACATAGTCAGAAGATTACCTCCAATGTCACCTTCTCCTTGTATAAGATCATCAGAATTAGAAATTTCAGTTCCCGTCATAGTATATACTCGTCCTCCAGATCTCGGTTGAGTACTCCCTGATTTCTGCTGGTTAGCACGAACATAACGAACAGCAGGTTTCCTTTCTGGCTGAGTACAATCCTTCGACATGTGCCCAGGTTGTTTACAGTTAAAACAAACTGTCCCTCTAATCGTGCACTCCGGAGAGATATGGCCTTTCTTTCCGCACTTAAAACATGTCGGCGTAAACGCCACTTTCTGTCCAGCTCCACTACCACTTGCACTTCCCCCAACTGGTGGTCGTTGAGATTGACTCCCTGTTGATCTGGAATACGGCTTGCACTGAGACCGATTCGTATTACTACCTCCACCTCTCTGAAACCTTGTCGGCCCAAAGTTACGATTCCTCTGATCTCGCGACAGCTCTAATTCCTCAAGTCGCGCACATGTATCAACCAAAGCATGAAACTGAGTCATTCCCAAGGTTAGCACTCCTCGCTTTAGTTCCACTCTTAAACCTTATTCAAACTTCCGACATCTCCATACATCATCTTGCCGAGTTTAAGCATATTCTGAGAACTGAGACAAATTCTCAAATTTTGTAGCATACTCATTCACCGTCATATTTCCCTATTGCAAACTAAGAAATTCCATTTCCTTGGCATGCCTAGCACTTGCAGGAAAATACTTCTCCAGAAAAGCATTAGAAAATACTTCCTATGTAATTTCCATTCCTTCAGCTTGTAAAACTCGGCAAGTTCCTCTCCACCAATGTTCTCCATCTCCCCTTAGCATAAAAACAGCATAAGTCACTTTCTTATCATCTGTGCATCTCATTCCTTCAAAAATTCTCTCCAAGTCTTGTATCCATTGACTTGCTTTCTCCGGATCAACCTCGCCTCTAAAATGTGGCGGATTGTGGCGCCTAAATTCAGATAAATTTAGGGCATCAGCAGTAGCATCTTGTAAAACATTTGTTACATACTACTATAGGTTGTAAAATAATTCCTATTAAACAGAATATTATTAAATAAAATAACGCGGAAACATAAAATAAACAGAACAACATCACTCATAATATATATATGGTCCAAGTTATAAGTTATACAAATAATTTACAACTATATCTACAAATATTTAAACAGAAACAGTAAAGAGTCAATATATACATACGCAGACGCGCCCAAAATACACATCATACATATTTAACCCTCTGAAGGATCACTCTCAGGAAGATCTTCAGAAGATAAATATCCAAGATGCCTCGACTCTCGACAGAAACGAGACCACGCAGTCGATACGATACTCATCTCACTAGGCTCAGTGGACACACCACCCCAATAACGCCTAAGAGATAAAGGCAACTCTAAGTGCAAAAACACAGTGGTCGAAATAACTGGCTCTCCATCAAACGTATGTCGTAAGGACACAGTCAACCATCCTACGTAAGTCACTGAGTCTCTATCTCCCCGCAGATGCCAAGCTAACGATCCACCGTGAAACTCAAGTTGCACAAAACTCAAAAATCCTGGCACTGCCATACCCAAACAAATCAGTCCAATGGATATGGATGATCAGATGATTCTTGGTCGTCATACTGATCTTCGGCTTGCTGCTCCTCTTCCTCCTCAGGATACAAAATCTCAAGAGGCTGGTCCTCTTCCTCAGACTCTTTACCACGTAAATAAATATACAGAAAACACATACAATAAAGAGGTAAGACAATCTAAAATCATCACAAACATGGCAAATAAGAAAACGACAAACAACAGATATACAGTTCATACAATATGAAAAGCTATAACAGTAATTAATAATAGAATAGTGTAAAGATTTAAATGTCACAACAACACATAATATCACAGATAAAGTAGTATCACGAGATAAAATAATATCACAGATAGAATAATATCACAGATAAAATAAAATAAGAAGTAGACAATTTATCATAACAATAACCAGATAAAAATAAACAGATAAATAGAATAATGTCCAAGATATAACAATATGCAATATGACACGATCCTACTCCATGGAGCTAAACACATACAGATAATAGAGAGAATGACTCGTAAAATCTATTAGTACCACGGCTGCCCAACCAACTATTCCGCAGTCTCACGTTGCGTGTATAGCCCACAACACATGGTGTGGTGTAGCACACTGTCAAACGTCGTGTCACTACAGGCAATGTACTATTAGACTTTACAAAATCTCGATTAAATATAGTGCGTGTCGAGTCCATTAGTGTGCTATCGGTTACCACGGCCCAGCGGAGCGACCGACTGTCCATATAAGGGATCCCGTACACTAACGTCTCCAAGTTCATAAAGACAATGAACCACACTACGTTTATCGCATTGACAACACGATGTGATTCACCTCGTCAACCAATCTACCAAAAACTGGCATAAACTCAATATATGATCCAAAAATAAGAAATTCCCAAAATACCCTCATAAAAATATATTCTCAAAGATAAAAAGATACAGTAAGTCCCACAGGACAAATACTGTTTCAAAGCCTGTACGGGTTCACCTCATAGCCCGACAACAGAAAAATACAGAAAATACCATTTTGGTCAATCGCGTAGAAATTTTATCGCGTTTTCACAATCTCGTCATTTTTTTTTACAAACTTTTTTAAATCGCATAAATCTATTTTTCTGTTTTTAAAATCGCGTAGAGTTTTTAATACGTTTTCTCAATCGCATAAGATTTTTAAATCATTTTATTGTCCAAATCCCTTAAAAATTACTGTTTAAATAAACAGAAATAATAAATAATACGTTTTAACTACGTAAAATATTTTTCATACCGTATACTATCTTTTGGACATCTTTTCTATCTTATTTGCCCGTTTTTACTAAAAATTGACAGTATTTTGTTTAGAAAATTATATTAATGGTTTCCTAATTTTTCCGTAAAAATTTTGTTTACTTAATTTTTAACCGTATAATTTAATCCTTTTGAAAACCACTAACATGCTTCAAAATTATAGCATGAGCCATATGTTAGGAATTTACAAAAGTTACTGTATTTCCTTTCTAACAATAAAATCATTAGTTTTAATTTCTTAAACTTAATTCTAATCAATTCATTTCTTCAAAACTCATTTAAAAAAATTCTTTTTAACATATATTGCATCTTAGTACTTGGAAATGGTTTGGATTTGATTTTAGAAATCATGGATACTTAGTTTGGCATGTTGGCCGAAATATATACTTGTGTCATTTGATTTCTAAATTCATTTTCCTTGATCTAAACAATCTTATATCTTGTTAATTTTCCTAGATTAATTAAATCACACTTTAGAAAAATAATGAGAACATTTTGGTTCTCCATTTTGGTTTATGGCCGTGAGCCTCATTGATGTGTTCTTTGGAACACTCATGCAAACCTTGTCATGTTATTCACATCCTATAAATTATCATGCATTTCTAACACATACAAATTATCAAAGCTTGTAGACATGCAAATCAAAGCTTGTAGACATGCAACTTCATACAAATTATTACAAACATCAAATAGGAAAGCTACTAATAAATACACAAATAAGCTACTAATAAACACACAAATAAGCTACTAACAATCACACAAAGGAATCCTTATGGATTCTACAATCACAACAATCAATCCCCATCTTCTTACCACTACCCAAGGATGATAAGATTAGTCTTCCTCTTACCTTAAATGAAGACAAACACTCCTTCACACCTTTCCTAGGGTTTCGGTTTCACTCCACCAAGTCACCTATCAAGCTTAAACAAAACTACAAATTACTAACCATAAAAGAGAGCTTAAACCATAGATAAATCATGGCTTAGAACTTTGAAAAAGAGTTTAGAAATGGAAAACAAGAAATTTCACCTTCTAGGTAAAATTTTCCAAGTAGGTTTCCAAGCTTCAAATGAAGGATTTTGCAAGAACTCTCAACTAGAGATGTTCTTAGGATTGTGTTTAGGTTTAGAAAACTTGGTTGGATAAATTTTTGGGTGATTGGATGGTGTAGTTTATGGCTTAGCCGAATATAGCTTCAAGAAAGCTTCAATGGAGTTTAGGGTTTTTGGAAGAGAGAGAAGAGAGAAAATGCATGAAGAGTGAAATGATTTTTGGTCTTCCAAAGGCCAAATGGCCATAGACTTCAAGCCATGCAAGGTGTCCATTGGCTTGGCTTCATCCATGCCTTAGAATGGTTCAAAGGTCAAGATTAAAACATGGTTAGCAAGCTTAACTCTCATTGGTTGATTTTAGCATTGTCATTAGTCACCATGCTTAGTCACTAATTAGCCTAGTCATTAAGCTTAGTCACCATGTTCTTGAAAGTTCTACTACTAATGATGCTTAATTAAGCTACTAAGTTAACTGTTTTAACTAAATGTGAGTCCCGCAAAACATTTCCGGGTCCACTGTCATCTAATTATACTGACTAATAAAATAATATTATAATAATACAAAATTATTTTATTTGACAGTTAAATCCTAAAAATTAAAAGATTAACAACAAAGATATCATTCAATTGGGTTTAGTAAGATCCCCGGTTCAATAATTAAAACAAGATTTCCCCGGCCGAGAAAATATTATTTTGCTGTCTCGGAGCAAATCGCACAAAAAGTCCAAATAAAATCACAGACAGTAATATTAAGCACTGTAACATATAGAAAAATTAAAAACAGTACAATCAGGATATAATGGTCATTTTTTCATTTTTTCCCACGACGAAGCAAATCATCCAAAACGTTCAAATAAAATTACAGACAGTATTATATGTTTGTATATCTCCCAGAAAAAATAAAACAGTAGCTTGATAAAACTTTTATTTTACCGTCACGAAACAAATTACGTAAAAAGACTAAATAAAATTTTAGCCTGTAAAACGTATTTGTATTTCATACAGAAAAACAAGAAACAGCAAAATAGGGACACAACGGTCTTTTACACAAAAGCTTAAAAAACAGCAAACAGAACATTCGGGACATTTTCCTAAAAATTGGGGTGTTACACAGGGTGCATGTTTCTCACAATGAACAGTGGTAGCTCCACTGGGGCCGTGGGATAGACTGATGCAAACACACTGACGATCCGGACTGAGACGCTGTCCTTTATCGCGATCAACTGTTGAGGTGCCATGTATGAGCCATTTTTCGCAAATATTTTATGAGATAAGCACATTGTTTTAAGGCTAATGGTATACTGGCATTCCTCCTTGATCATTCACTCCGAAAATATTTATGTCTAGCTCCATGGAGTAGGAACTTGGTACCAGTTGCATTGTGAACTGTCAGTCTCATAATTCATTGAGCATGAGCATTTATAACTGTGGATTAATATCTATTCTTATTACCGTGATAATTACTTGACTTGGTTACTATTGATGATGCTTACTATTATTCATAGTTGTTCTATTTTACTGTTAATTTTAATCATTACTGTAATTGGATGTATGAACTATGTTTATATGTGGGCGTCCAGCGCCATTTTGTTTTCTCGTTGCCATTTTGGTACTGAAAGCTAGGTGTCTCACCTCTTTCTGTATTTTCTATGTTTTCTGTGTTTTTTGTATCTTTATCGGACTGTGTTCTAAGAAGACGCTCATGAGGAAGAGAAGGAAACTCCTGAGTTTCCAGGTTTTTGGCCGCATTACGACTAGGGTTGTTGAGGGCGTCGTCGCGCCCACACCGCTTTTTGGGTACGTGAAGTTGACCTTTCATGGAGGACCTAATTGCTGGCACATTCATGTACATACTGACCGATGCGTCTATCGCGGGGAGCTGACAGTGTCTTTGGCTTGTGGCCATTACGACACTCTTGTTTTTGGGTTTTCTGCTTTTGTCATTCTAGAATTTTACCTACCTGTTAGGGATATGTGGGGTAACATGTACTACTCCCCACGAGAGGACTCTTTTCTCTTCACTGCTTGGGCTTCCGCCCGAAACTCGGTCGCTCCGATAGCAATTTCATCGAATGATGAGGACCGTAAGGAGAACTCTGCTACAGTCCCTTCTCGTCAGTCGTAGAGGCTGATACTATTGGTGGCTACTGATGGCTACCCGTTTATCTTTTTGGGGAAGCCTAATGTTTTGTTAATTTATGGGTGAATATGTGTAACTATCTTGGGTGGGTAAAGCCTTTATTTTTGTATATTTTGTGATATAGCTAAACAGGCTGATGCATATGAATATAAATATAAATATAAATATAAATATATATATATGTATATATATATATATTGTGTATGGTTTACTTTTTGCCGATTCCACTGCGGTTGTCTTAATTATTATCTCGTTACGTATTGAATTTTTAAATTAATTTTTATGTTGCTTGGTAATAATATAATTTAACAAAAAATAATAATAATATATAGTGTCACTTATGAAGGAATCTAAATACCCATAAAATGAACCGGGTCTATGAGTTTTAAATTTACTATTATTATTTTTCGCAAGTTATTTTATGTTATTTACTTCACTATGATGTGACGTTCTTTCTTCGCGAGTTCAGAAAAAAGGGGCGTTACACAACCTATATTAGTGTGCAAAACATCAATGATAGGATTGCTCTCCACTATGCTAAAAGTGACCTTTGGACCAATTCCCAGTTTTTTCTATCTTTGTGACGAGCGCCGAACTCACCAAAATTGTAACCAAGTTATACCTATAGCTTGTAGTATAGGAAATAACACTGGATCGTCTCTCAAGGATCTTAGTTGCAATTTAATCAAATCATGGCAAGATTGGGGGGTTGACAAGATTAAAAACGTAGCAAACAGAACAGAAACAGATTAAGAGATAAATCAGAATTTAGAAAGCAACCAATCCAAGAAAATTGTCCAAACTTGATTTTAATCCATCATTGATTTCTAAAGGTCCATTCAATTATCAATCAAGTCATTGGTCTTATATCACTTCAAGACGCCTCTTAATGACCCACGGATCTTCTACTAGAAATGCTTCTAGATTTCAATTAATTAAGGTTAGACTAAGTAAGCATTCATCCAAACCGAAACCAACTTAAAAACTAAGATCCAACCAAGTCAAACATTTCATCAAAAACCTTCAATGTCATGTTTAATCTCTAAGTTCATCTCTTTGCACATGGTAATTAAGCAATTAACATATGAAAATTTCAATTAAGCAACCAGAATTAACAAAGAGAAGAAGAATGAGATAAACTTGATTAATAGATGAATGTTAACATTAGAAACGAAATCTCAAGATTAACAATCCAGCATGTTCAATCCCATGCATTGATTTAAAGGCTTTACCTCTCCATGAGAAGAGGAAAACTCAGAAAAAATAAAAAGGGAAGAAGAAAATGAAAATTAGAGAGAAGGAGGAGGAAGAGAGTTCTAGAGAGAAGAAAGAAAAGTGTCCAAAATAAGGTGCCTCGGTTTTTGACTTCTAATGCCCTAAACTACTCCCTATTTTGGTTTCGCATAATTAAAAACTCATTAATTACAAAACTAGGTCCATTATGAACAATTGAACCCAAACCCTATGCAATTTGGAGGTCTATAATTCAAGTTATGACCAAAATAACATCAAAGGGTCTCTAAACTCGTATTCTGACTTTCAGGTCCAATTAGGTCTAATAGACATTCGATTAAGACTTCGAGCCCTTCATCAAAGTTATAGAGCTTCTTCTTAGCTTTCCTAAAAGGTAAATTTCATAAGTATCAGATATCTAGAACTCAAGTTATGGCTAAAATACAAAAATAGTGTCAAAGCTCATTAATGCTGAAAAAATTCAATTAGGCTCAATTTGAGCTCAAACCTACAAAACATGACCAAGCTCAATCAATTAAGGATATGGAGAGTGTAGATGACTAAACATGACGGTTTATTATTGTATGAAATATATGATTATCAAATTCCTCCACACTTAGCTTTTTTGCACTCCTAGGCAAAATACAAAAGACTAAAACAATGGCACAAGGGATCAGTCAAAAAGAACTCAAATTCTAATGACATTCAAGAATGTAAAAGTTTACAAGCAAGAAGAGCACTCAAAGTTTCAAGGGATCAAAACATTCATGAGGTAACATTTCTTCACATCTCAAACCTACAAGCAAGGTAGCTTCAAATTGAAAAATATGAATCAAGAATGATAGATCCTCACAAGATGCACTCTCAATCCCTCAAGTGTTTACAAGGTAAGTATTTCACTCAAATCAACCCATGAAAATTGCACTACCATAATCTTGCTTATTTTCTACTTCTCCACTACTAAACACATGCATGCAAAAATCAAAAGGACTTTATTAAAGGTTGTAATAGGGTCAAGGTAAGGGAAGGAAACAATATGGATATGATAAGCTAAGCACCTAAGAGAATAAAAGAGCAATGGTGAGGAACTCAAATGACAAGTAACAAGCATGAAATTTTACCCCCCAAAATTCATGTAATGTATATTCTCTTACATATTCCTTTTCTTTCACAACCTTTATTGCATTTATCCTTTTTCTCTTCATTTTTTTATAATTTTTGTTTTTTTTTCAATCACCTTGCATATTACACATCAATTTGCACAACCTCCACACTTGAACTATTAATTGCCCACAAGCAAAAGAGCTCCTCGAATGAAAATGAACCAATGCTCTCCCATTCCATAAGATAAGGTAAAAACATGATTTTTCACAAAGGCATATAATGAGCTAAGATAAAGAATAGGAAAATAGGGTTAAGGGGATTAATCAAAGGGAAATGATGCAAGGTTGGGTATTTGGTCAAAGTAGTAAATTCAAGCAAAAAGACCTCAATCATGTTCATGCATACAAGTGAAATGTAGCCTCAAAAAGATCAAAGCAAGTTCTAGAGTGATAAATTAATATAAGTAAAAATCACACAAGAAATAAGGGAATGGTGCAATGTTAAATCTACCAATAGGCTCAAAATCTCACAAGGTATGTATCCATCAAACTCAATTCACCAATTCAAACATCCACCACCAAGCATATCAGTTTCAAGAAGGAAAAAAATTTATTCAATCATGTAATGAACCTTGAATTTCAATTGTTTCAAACTCATAAACTTCACAAATCTCAACACATCATTTTTTATTTATTTACAAAAAACAAAATTTAAAAACAGTAAGTTGTCTAGTAAAATAGCAAAAATGTAGTAAAACAGAAAAACAAAACAGAAAAAATAGCAGACAACATGCTAAAATCTCTCCCCCACACTTAAATTTTGCATTGCCCTTAATGTAAAGCTAAAAAATTAATAGCAAACTAGGAATAGCATCAACATATATAAGACAAGCAAAATAAAAGAGAGGGGAAAGAAACAACCTTATCAAGTAGGGTAGACAGCTTCTTACAAGGTGACCACCTCCACATCATCTGCTTGAGCTTGAGCTCCCTTATAAAATGGCTTGAGGCGGTGGCCATTGATTGTAAAAGCTTTCGTGATGGCCTCACTTGTAATCTGCACAGTGCCATAAGGAAAAATCTTAGTAAAACAAATGGACCTAGCCATCTAAATCGAAGCTTTCCGAGCATGAGCTTGAGGCATGAGTTGTAGAAGGGAACTTTTTGGCCAATCTCAAATGTTTTCCTCATAATCATCTTATCATGGAAGACTTTGGTCTTCTCTTTATAAAGTTTGGAACTTTCATTAGTCTCCAAGCGGATCTCCTCTAATTGCTGTAGTTGTAGTTTCCTCTCCATGTCTGCTTGATCTAGGTCCAAGTTGTACCTCTTCACCACCCAGAATGTGCAATGCTCAATTTCCACCGGCAGATGGCATGCTTTGCCAAAAACAATCCGATACGAAGACATCTTGATCGGTGTCTCATAAGCAGTCCGGTAAGCCCATAAAGCATTCTCAAGCCTCTTGCTCTAGTCCTTTCTATTAGGTTGAACTGTCTTCTAGAGTATCTGCTTGATCTCCCTATTGGAAATCTTGGCTTGCCCATTAGACTGGGGGTGGTAAGGTGTAGAAACTCTGTGTATGACTCCATACTTTTTCATCAAAGCCTCCATGCTCCGATTGTAGAAATGCAAACCTTGATCACTAATGATGGCCCTCAGGACTCCAAATTTGTAGAAAATATGTGATCTAACAAAATCCACAACAACTTTGGAATCATCAGTCCGAGTGGCTTTCGCCTCCACCCACTTGGATACATAATCAACAACCAGCAAAATGTAAACAAAACCAAAAGAAACAGGAAAGGGTCTCATAAAATCAATACCCCAGACATCAAATATGCATCATGGAATAAGGTAGGCCAATATAAACCAAAGTCTAAAACTTTCCTAGCTGTACAAGTAGGTCCAAAATGTTCACTACATGCAAATGCATGACAAAAGCTAAGAACAGAATCAAATTCACAATCAGAGATGTATCTCCAAATTAACTGGTCACTACAAAATCTCCAAAGATAAGAATCATCCCACACATAATACTTAGACTCACTTTTCAACTTATCAATCTGAGCCATAGTAAAACATACAGAGAAAACACTAGCAACTAGGAAATTGACCATATCCACAAACCAAGGAGAAGTGACCTTACTTTGTAGCTATAAAAGCTGCTCATAAGGAAATGAATCATCAATAGGAAGAGGATTCATGGCTCTCTCAATTCTGCTCAAGTGATCAGCCACTAGGTTTCCTACTCCACTCTTATCTCGAATCTCCACATCAAATTCCTGGAGTAGCAGCATCCACCTAATCAATCGTGGCTTAGCCTCAGGCTTCTTCAAAAGAAATTTTAGAGTTGTATGATCAGAAAATACAACAACCTTAGAACCAAACAAATAAGATCGAAACTTGTCTAATGCAAACACAATAGCTAAAAGTTCTTTTTTTGTGGTTGTGTAATTTGCTTGAGTAGCATCCAAAGTTCATGAAGCATAGTAGATCACATGGGAGAAGTGACCTTACCTTGCAGTTGTAAAAGTTGCTTATCAGGAAATGAATCATCAATAGGAAGGGGATTTGTGGCTCTCTCAATTCTGCTCAAGTAATCAACCACTAGGTTTCCTACTTCACTCTTATCTCGAATCTCCATATCAAAATTCCTGAAGTAGCAGCTTCCACCTAATCAATCTTGGCTTAGCCTCGGGCTTCTTCAAAAGAAATTTTAGAGCTACATGATTAAAAAATACAACAACCTTAGAACCAAGCAAATAAGATCAAAACTTGTCTAATGCAAACACAATAGCTAAACGTTCTTTTTCTGTGGTTGTGCAATTTGCTTGAGTAGCATCCAAAGTTCATGAAGCATAGTAGATCACATGGGAAGCTCTGCCTAATCTTTATGCCAAGATAGCTCCCACAACATAGTTAGAGGAATCACACATTAGCTCAAACAGGAGTGTCCAATCATGTGGCTGAATGACAGGGGTACTGGTCAAAACTCACTTCAAATGTTCAAAGGCCACCATGCATCTTTGGTTAAATAAGAACTCCACGTCTTTCTGCAACAGGTTGGATAGCAGAAGGGCTATTTGACTGAAATCTATGATAAAGCGCCTGTAGAAACTCGCATGTCCATGAAAAGAACGAACTTCCTGCACGTAGGTGGGGTAAGATAAATAGGTAATAACATCTATTTTTGTAGGATCAACAACAATACCCTTGCTATACACTACAAGACCCAAAACTATACCCTGTTCTACCATGAAATGACATTTCTCAAAATTCAAGACAAGGTTAGTTTCAATGCATCAATGTAGTACTCTAGATAGACTATCTAAACAAGAATCCAAAGAAGAATCATATACAGTGAAATCATCCATAAACACCTCCATGCACTCCTCTAGAAAGTTAGAGAAAATACTTACCATGCACCGCTGGAAGGTACCAGGGGCGTTGCAGAGGTCAAAAGGCATCTGCCTGTAAGCAAAGATGCGGAAGAGGCAGGTGAATGTGGTCTTCTCTTGATCTTCAGGTGCAATGTGAATCTGAAAGTAGCCAGTGTATCCATCTAGAAAGCAAAAATGGGATTTTCCAGCCAATCGATCCAGCATTTGACCAATGAAAGGCAAAGGGTAATGGTCCTTTCAAGTAGCCTAGTTTAACCTCTTATAATCAATGTAGACTCGCCAATTGTTCTGCACTCTGGTATGGATCAGCTCATTCTTCTAGTTGGCTACAATCGTCACTCCAGACTTCTTGGGGACAACCTGAACATGACTCACCCAAGTGCTGTCAGATATAAGGTAAATAATACCAGCTTGCAGTAGCTTGGTGACCTTTTTCTTTAGCGCATCCAGAATCAGAGGGTTCGGTCTCCTTTGGGGTTGGCGCATTGATTTAGCTTCATCCTCAAGTAAATTTCTATGCATGCAAGTGGAAGGGCTAATACCAGGAATATCTGCTAGTGTCCATCTGATGACCCTCTTATTTTCTCTTAAAACTTGCAGCAATCTTGGCTCCTGTTCAGCAAGGAGGTTTTTGGATACAATTAGCGGAAGCTACTCATCATCCCCCAAATAAGCATACTTCAGATGCTTAGGTAAAGGCTTAAGCTTAAGGGTAGGTTGTAACACCCCCCGTAGGGCATCACATTTTTTACTACCAACTTATAATCTGAAAATCAGTTCATAAAATGTTTGAGTTATAAAATATGGGTTTCAAAATTTCTTTTCGCGATAATATAAACTTACTGATATTTATAAGTAATACTAAAAAATAGATTTAAACTGATTAAACTCATATAACAGACACCACTTAATATTTAACAATTATTCAAGAAATATAAAAACTTACAAACTCAATTTTAAACAGTAGCAAACCCCATGACGGATCCTACTTAATAGCACGATAAAACACTAACGAGAATACTCAACATACTTATTTCGTCTTGTATCCATCCTGATGCATCATGTATCTGTTTCTTGTCAACACTGCACACTATCGAATCCTAAATGACCACTCCTCAATGTTGTCATCAATCTCAGAATATTTGCATCTCGTCACGTCTAAGAAACTCGTTCCATCTACTATATAATTTTAATAATACAAGCACAACATGACAATATAACAAAGAGGTGAGATCACCTACGCCAATACCAACATGGTAGCATAGAGATAACATAAACAGCACACCATACAGATATATCATACCATAATTACAATTATGCCATCATCATAATGTATAAAATAACAATAATTATAATAATGCCATCAACATTATTTATCATCATCATCATCCAATATTCCTCAATTAGAAATTGATATTCAATATTTATGATAATGCCCTCAACATTATTCAAGTATTCAACAGTTCAATTATCATAACCAATGCTCAATAATGATGCATATGTTATGCATGTGCTCATAGACTCAATGCCCTACTCCATGGAGGTTTTCACAATTTCGAGAAGAATGCTCTGTTAATTGTCAGCCTTAGCCCAAAGACAATCTTCCAGATTAGCTCACAGACAATGCCCAGCCTTAGCTCACAGACAATGTCTAGCTTTCGAAAAGAATCATGTTCTTGTCGGGTATCGTCAATGCGTTGCAACGGACTGCATCGCCTAGTGGCATATAGTCCAGCCTTAGCCCACAGACAAATATCCACTGGTCGACCGCCGCGCCTTGACGCCCCTAAGATCCATCATAGACCTCACTATTAATTCACATTCTCTCTTCAACCACAAGGGTCACAATAGCATCAGCTATTAATTTTTGTTCAAAATTCAACATATGCCTTAATGCATATTTTTCCAATGCATGTATAATGCACCAAATGCCAATCATAGGCAAAATTCATCATTTCCAATGCATGTTTAATGCACCAATGCCAATCACAGGCTAAATTTCATGATTTTCTCAGACAGCGACCATACACTGGTTCAACAGTAATCATACTGTATATTCAACAGCGAAATCATATTATCACGTTTTCATAGTCACAAAACACTTTCATCGTGTTTTCATAATCGCATAACATTTCTGTTATGTTTTCATAATTCTGCAACATTTTTGTTGTATTTTCAAATCACGTATTGATTTTTCCAAGTTTTCTCAATCATGTAAAAATATTTACACGTTTTCTCAAATCGCGTAGTGATTTTCCACCATTTTCAAAATCGCGTAACTTAAAAATCATTCTTTTTAGTCGCGTAAACCATTTTCCATCATTTTCAAAATATTTAAACAATTTTCAAATCGTGTAGCGATATTTTAACTTTTTTTCAAATCGCGTGAAAATATTTAAACGTTTTTCAAATCGTGTAGCTTAAAAATTACGTTTTTAAGACACGTAAAACATTTTTCACCATTTTACACTCACGTAAAATATTTCTCAATATTCCAAACATTATTTTGGACTTTCAAACAAATCAATATCATTTCTAACATCATTTTTCATATTTCACCTTTCAGAAATTCTTTACTCAAAATAACATGACTTTTCACATTATTTTCCACATTTTCTTACTCAAGAAAATCCTTTTCACAATAATTCCACAAAATCACTTTTCCATTGATTTTAAATCAATGTTTCCATCTTAAAATTTACTAACACGCTCCAAAACCCAAAGAATTAGTTACACGTTAGAAAATCTCAAATCACTATTATATTCTCCATTTTTCTCAAATCAATTTCAAAATCAATTCTCTTTAAAATAAATTGAGGCTCAAACACTTTCAACTTCTTTTTGTCTTTCATAAACAAAATTCCATCTTTCAAGTAACAAAACATGTTGTTTCCATTTTCTTTAATCCTTGTACTAAAACACTTTGTTCAAACACTTTGTTTCCACTTTGAAATCACCTTGTTTCATAAAACCAAGGCATTACAAACCTTCAAAACCGTGGTACTTGACCATTGAAACCATCAAATATTTTTCCTTCTAAATCGATATGGTTTTACACAAACAAAACCATTAAATTTTCTTAATAAAAATTGTAAGACTCATTGTCCTTAAAACCAATTCATTTGTTCATTTTCATGTTCACTTTCTTTGCAAATCCTTAAAATCATCAACTCATTGCTCTTTTCATTTAAAACTCATGATTAATAAAATACTTAAAATATTTTTATTCAAAAATGTCCTTGAGTTCCATTAAATTCCATTCTTGTTTTTACACAAAATAAATTAATAAAAAATTCTTCTCAAAACCGTGAACACTACTTCTTGAAAAACAAACTCTGTGTTTATTTTCCTTGCTTTTCTAATCATTCAATTTTATCATTCATGAAAATATTAATTTATGAACACCTATTTTGAGGTGTGAGGCCGAAATCCCTCCTGGTCCTTGGAACTATAAATTGTTTTCCTTTCCAACAATTTTTATAGTATGCATCACATATAATCAACATACATATACATATTTCATCGTAAATACCACAAGCATGCCATAATCAAAACAATAAAAATTACATGACCATGGATATGAATCCTCACATGGATTCACCATCCATCAAATACCAAACCATCTCTCACCACCATAGATCAAACATGGCTTAGAACATGAAAAGAAGAGAAGAAATGAAGTTTTCCATAACTTCACCTTAAGAACCCTAGAACTTGTCCTTGGAAAATCTCCTTGAAGATGAAAGATTTAGAACTTGCTCCAAACTACAAAGTGTCTTAGAATAAGGTAAGGATTCAAGAAATATGGTTGTTTGAAATTAAAGAGTGATGGAAGGCAATTCTTGGGTGCTTGGCCAAAACATGAAGGAGAAGAGAAATGGAGAGAAAGTTTGATAACTTAGCTTCTTGAAATTGATCAATAATGATCAATAATGACCAAAACAACATATAATTGGTGTCTTGAAACTTGGCTAATCTCCTACACCATCACAAAACCGTCCCCCCCTTCTTGCTTCTTCAAAATGTGACTAATCTCCAAGCCATCATTATTTGTGCATCCTTAGCCATTGATTAGTTCAATGGTTAGGATTAATGTAGACTTTAAATTAGAAGACTTAATCTAGACCATTAGATCTTTCTCCTTTAAATTATAGCCATTAGATGTGTCTCCAAAATGAAGGGTCAAGATTACTCCTTCAAACTTTACATCTAAGGGTCATAAATGGTCATTGTCACTTTTTTTTAAGACTAAATCTCCACCGTTGATTAAATTCACATCCAATGGTCATAAATGGTCCATCTCCACCATTGATTAAATCTAAATCCAATGGTTATAAATGGTCCTAGTCACTTTTTGAGACCAAATCTCTACCCTTGATTAAATCAATGGTTGATATTCAAAGTCTTCCTTATTAAGCTTGTCTTTACAACCATTGATTAGATCAATGGTGAACATCCAAAGCTTCTTAACTAAGTTTACTGCCACACCATTGATTAAATCAATGGTGATCATCCAATGCTTCTTCATTAAGTTTGTTTCTCAACCGTTGATTAAATCAAGATCAAGTCTCCACCATTGATTAAATCAATGATGGATATCCAAACCACCAATGTTGACTTAAGCAATATAATATTTATTTTTTTATCTGCTATAACCTTAAGAATAATATTTTTACTGTATTTTTATCACCCGATAATTAAATACAGTACAAAACATAGTAAAAGAAAATTTTAAAAACTATTTCCGAATTCAGGTTTAGTAAGATCCCCCATCTCCGTCTAAATAGTACAAACTTTTCTATGCGTAGAAAAATTTTTACTTTACGGGACCCACCTGGACCCACGTAAGGCCACTTGAGCCCACAAATAGCCCAAAAATAATCAGAGAAATATAAAAATTTCATAATCATCCACAAAAATCACAAATATTAGAAAACGTATAAAAATCAAGTCAGATTGTTAAAAATCATTAAGGATTTTCAAAAAGAAATAAAATACGAAGGCTCGTATATAGCCTCAAAATAATATTAAAATAATAAAAAAACTTAAAAACTCTAAAAAAATCCTAAAATCACAAAAATTATAAAATCCACAGAAGTCGAGTTGGATTATTCAAAATAATTAAGAATCACTCGAAATAAATAAAATACGAATTTTTGGGGTGTTACATAGGTGGTTTCTGTATTGAAGGTACCAATCTGGTTGCAGAAACTTTCCAAACAGTAGGATCATGTCTCATAGGATAATGTATAGTAGAACAAACATATTTATTAGTTTAAGAACATGTAAATTTACCACAATAAAAAAATAGCAGATTTATCATTATCAAGATAACCAGAATTACCAAAGTGAGAACAACCAGATTTATCAGAGAAAGCAGAATCAGAGATAACAACAATAGATTTATCATAAACAGAAGCAGAATTAGAAATAGTTGCATCAAATTTATCAAAATTAGAAACAAAAATAGATTTATCACTAGAAAGAGATTTATCAGCATCAGCAGAATCAGATTTATCAGAACAACCATATACAGAATCAGAAAAAGCAAGACCAGTATATACAGAAGCAGTGGAATCAGAAACAGTATTAACAATAGAATCACACTCAGAAACAGAATCAGAAGCTGAAACAACATATGCAGAATCAGGAAATTTAGCGAAATAAAAAATAGTAGAATCATCAAATTTAGAAACAACGCAGGCATATTTAGTAGAAAATTGATCAGAATCAGAAACAAATATAGCAAAATTATCAAAATCAGAAGCATCACATGCATATTTAGCAGAAGCAACAACACCATCTAGAAATCCCATAATCCCAGGAAATTCAGCTAGCATGTCAAAATATACATCATCAACCAGCATATCAAGGATATCTAATTGAAAAACAGAATGCTCTTCTAAAAGATGTTTCATAGCATCAAAGATATTGAATTGAACTATATTATCACCAAATTCCATGGACAGGGTACCAGCATGCACATCAATCTTAGTCTTAGCAGTTTTCAAGAAAGGTTTACCTAAAATTAATGGTGGCTGGCTAGATGCAAATTCATCTTCCATGTTCAGAATATAAAAATCTACTAGAAATATTAACTTATTTACCCATACCAAAACATCCTCAAGCACTCCTATAGGATGAGTTGTGCTCCTATTTGCTAGCTGAATAATGATTCCGGTGGGCTTCATCTTTCCAATGTGTAGGGATTCAAAAATTGATTTGGGCATGACATTAATGGAGGCACCAATATCCAATATTGCATGAGTGAAGTGCTAGCTGCCTATGATGCAAGGAATGGTGAATGTTCCACGATCCTTGCATTTCTATGGCATATTTGAATGAATCATTGTGGAAACATTTTTGCCTATATTGATCTTCTTTGTACCCTTAAGTCTTCTCTTGTGAGTACACTACTCCTTAAGGAATTTAGCATACTTTAGAATTTTCTTGATTGCATCCATGAGGGGGATGTTGATTTCCACCTTCCTGAATGTCTACAGGACTTCTCTTTCTATTTCTGCTTGCAATGTTTGCTTGGACTGTATGACTCTATTTGGGAAGGATAGTAGAATAGCCAAGTCTGGTTTTTCAGCACAATTCTTTTATGCCATGAATTTCTGCATTGAATTATTTACTTCTACGAGTTTTACTGTTTCTAGTCTATTTCATGTTATTGCTTAGGTTGCTAAACTGGTTGCTCAGGTTTTTGCTCAAGTTGATGCTCAGGTTGCTGTTGAGGTAGCTGTTAAGGTTGCTTAACTGGTTGCTGTTCAACTATTCAAGGTAATGACACTTACATTATGTAAAACCCACCATAGGGTGCCATATTTATGTTACTTAATTCCCAATTTACCCCCAAGTTATAAAATGTGACGTTGTGATAAAAATATGAGTTTTAAATTTTTTATTCATTCTTCTTTGATAACTATTAAATAACCTTAGCGGAAAATAAAATATTACACATCATCACACATAAATTACATCATCATACATTACAAACGTACTGTCAGGATTATTTATATACAGACCATTTCTCAAAAACTAGATAACACACTTAAATATATACAGACATAGTTTGTAACAAAGTTTAGACTCGCCCAAGTCTAACTAAGCAGTAGAACCCTCAGACGGGTCCTCCTCAGACTCCTCAGTAGGTAGGAATCCGATTTGATGCGAAGCCCTACGGACAGGTGTCCGAGCGGATGACACAATTCTAATTTCCGTTGGGACATAGTTTTTCGTATCCCAATACCGCCTAATAGACAGCGAAAATTCCACATGTACAAAAATAGTTATAGAGAAAAACGGATCCCTATGAAATACCCTACTAAAGTTTACTATCAGATGCCCCTCATAAATAAGCCCCCTCTCATTGGGACTTGTCCTCCAAGCTCCAGCTCCTCCGTGGAACTGCAAACGCACGTACCCGAAGAAACTCGACCTTAACGCCATGCTATCAAAACTCTACGTTCCCAGAAGTAAGGAGTAGTTCCTCTTCCCCTTCTTATATGACTTCTTTCTCAACGTCTTTATCAAATATAAATACCATACACACATATACATACAAAGAGGTGAGATCACCTACGCCATTACCAATATGGTAGCACAGAGATAATACATACAACATACTATACAGTTATATCATACCATAAATACTATTATGCCATCATCATAATGTATTCAAATAACAGATACAATAAATAACATTTACAATCATGCCATTAACAGTATTATCATCCAAGTATTTCAACAGTTCAAATATCAAAACTAATGCTCAATAAAGATGCATATGTTATGCATGTGCATATAGACTCAATGTTCCTACTCCATGGAGCTAATACTCAGTTCGGAGAAATTGATCCGAAAGATCTGTCTGTACCAAAATGCCTCAGACCAAGTGCTATAATCCTCATTTTGATTTCTGCACATCTAGCATATACACGATAGTCTTTACGAGATCTCGATTAAGAATAGTGTCTCGGTTAGGATCATCGGTGTGTTGCATCGGTCTAACTTACGGGAAGAAGAGCTACCAACCACCCATGTAAGCAACCCGCACCCCGATGCCCCCAAGGTCAACAAGTGACTTACACTACGCATATCGCACCCACTTAAGAGGTGTACGTCTCTCCTAGGCAATTAGCCATATCCAGTCCATCGGACCATTTTTCAATGCATGTATAATGCACTAATTACCAACCAAAGGTAAATCACATAATTTCTCATACAGTGTCCAAATACCATTTCATGCATATAAAATGCATCAATGCCAATCACAGGCAAAAATTATCATTTTCTCAGATAGTGTTCATCCGCTGGTTCAACAGTAATTTTACTGTATATTTAAATGCAAAAATCATTTTATCGCATTTTCATAGTCGCGCACTACTTTTGTCGCATTTTCATAATTTAGTAATATTTCTGTTACGTTTTCAAATCACATATAGATTTTTCAACATTTTCATCAATTACGTAAAAATATTCCACCATTTTTAAATCACGTAGTGATTTTTCAACAATATTTCAATCACGTAAAAATATTTAAATGCTTTCTAAATTTGCGTAGAAATATTCCAATGTTTTCCAAATCGCGTGGAAATATTTAAACATTTTTCCAATCGCGTAGCTTAAAAATCACGTTTTTAAGTTACATAAATCATTTTTCACTGTTTTTCAACTTCATAAAATATTTCTCAACCGTTTAAAACTTCCTTTTCAACATTTTTCAAAATAATATGACTTCTCACATTATTTTACACATTTCTTACTCAAGAAAATACTTTTCGTAATTTATTCCATAAAATCATCATTTCATTGAATTAAATCAATGTTTTTAACTTTAAAATTTACTAACGCTCTCCAAAACCCAAAGAATGAGTTTTAAGTTAGAAAATCCCAAGTTACCAACGTATTCTTTATAATTCCAAATCAATTCTAAAAATCAATCCTTTTTAAAATAAATTATGGTTCAAACATTTTTACCCTCTCTTTTCCATTCACGTATGAAAATTCCAATTCTCAAGTGTTAAAACACTCTGATTTCCTTTCCAAATTCCTTTTATATTTCCACTTTGAAAATCACTTTGTTCATAAAGATCAAGGCATTACAAGCCTTCAAAATCGTGGACATGACCATTGAAATCATTCTTGTATTTTTCCTTCTAAATCAACTAAGTTCCATTCTTATTTTTACACAAAATAAATTAATAAAAATACTTCTCCAAAACCTTGTACATTGTTTCTTGAAAATCAAACCCTTTGTTTATTTTCCTTACTTCCTAAATCATTCAATTTTATCATTCATGAAAATATAAATTTGTGAACACCTAATTTGAGGTGTCTTGGCCGAAATTCACCTTAGTTTAGGGACCAAAAATTATTTCCCTTATTCTTGAAAATTTTCAACATGAACCCTAATTTTTAGAGCTCAAAACCGTAGCCTCCTCCATGGCCTTTGGAGCCAAAATTGTTTGTTTCAACATACATCCACCATAATATATTCAACATGCTTTCATCATGCATATTATAAGCATACCATATAAGCAATAAAATCATGCAAAATCATGCAAATCATATCAAACATAGACAAATAATCAAAGCACATAAACACACACAAATTATTACATGACCATGGATATGAATCCTCACATGGATTCAACATCCATCAAATAAATAAACCATCTCTCACCACCATACTTGGTTGGTGAGATGGATCTCCCTCTTACCTCTTGAAGAACCACAAAAAGTTCCTTGCTTTGTATTTAGAACAAGATCTCCACCAACAAAAGTCTCTTGAACACAAAACAAATACAAAGAAATTAGTATATTAAGCTTGAATAAGAGGAACCATGGATCAAACATGGTTTAGAACATGAAAAAGAAGAGAAAAAATGAAGTTTTCCATAACTTCACCTTAAGAACCCTAAAACTTGTTCTTGGAAAAACTCCTTCAAGATGTAAGATTTAGGACTTGGTGTAAACTACAAAATGTCTTAGAAATAGGTAAGGATTCAAGAAATATGGTTGTTTGAAATTAAAGAGTGATGGAAAGGTGGTTTAGAGTGCTTGGCCGAAACCTTGTTTGGAGAGAAATGGAGAGAAATTTTTTCTAAGTCTTGCTTTAGGAAAGATGAGGAATGATTCAATAATGACCAAAGGTGATCAATTATGGTCTTCCAATGTTACTTTAGCTCCTAAATGCAGCGCCAAAACCGTCCCCCCCATCCATGCACTCTTCAAAATGCAACAAATCTCCTAGCCATCATTTTAGGTCTTCTTAACCATTGATTAGATCAATGGTTAGGATTTAATGTAGCTTCTAGGTTTAGGCTTAGATAGAAGACTTAATTTAGGCCATTGGATCTTTCTTCCTTGAAATCCTAGCCATTAGACGTGTCTCCAAAATGAAGGGTCAAGATTGCTCCTTCAAACTTTACATCCAAGGGCTATAAATGGTCCTAGCCACTTAATAAGACCAAAATCTCAACCGTTGATTAAATCAAGATCAAGTCTCCATCATTAATTACATCAATGGTTGATATCCAAACCACTAATGTTGACTTTGTAGTACAATGTTTATTTTTGTATCTACTATTGCCATTCGAATAATATCTTTACTGTATTTTTATCACCTGATAATTAAATACAGTGCAAAACACAGTAAAAAAAAATTTTTAAAACTGTTTCCGGATTCAGGTTTAGTAAGATCCCCTGTCTCCGTCTCAATAGTACAAATTTTCCTGGCTACGAAATTTTTTTTACCTTTTTGGACCCACGTGGGGCCCACATACGACCTCCCTGGGCCCACAGACGGCCCACGGATAACACTAAAATAATCAGAGTGAAATAAAAATTTCATAATCACACACAAAATCACAAAAATTAGAAAATGCACAAATACCAAATAAGATTACGTAAAATAATTAAGACTTTACAGTAATAATTAAATTACGTAAAATTTTCTCTGGTCCGAAAATTATTATTTTGCTGACACGGAGTAAATCACTCAAAACGATCAAATATACTGACGGAATACTTAATAATTTTACAGTACACAGAAATCACTAAACAGTAAAATTCTGTTAACTGTCAAAATTACTATCTTATATTTAGGAAGGTTTGGAGTGTTACACATTACCTCTTGGGTTATTGACTGTTTGTGAAGGCAATTGGTTTGATCCTTGACTTTTCAGTTCATTGACAGTGGTTGCCAACTGCCTAATCTGAGTTTTGTAGGTTCTGAATTATGGCATTGACATTTTGGTGGAACTAAATGTTGGTTGAGGCCATCTGTTTCATCAAATCTTCTAAGGATGGCTTGACTGGAATGACTGCTAGACTAGGTAGCTGGAAGGGCTGCTACATGGGTGGCAGCACAGGTTGTGCTTGTCTGAATGCAAGTGGTTAGTACTTGTTGTTAGGGCTTGCAGCTTAGTATATAAATTGTTGTTGCTGTTGCTATTGATGGGGTTGTTGTTGCTGCCCAGAATTCCCATATCTGAGGTTGGGATAGTCTCTCCAGCCAGGGTTATAAGTGCTCGAAAATGAATCATATATGGGCTATTGGGGCTGCTGATATTGGGGTCTACTAGGAAAAATGCCTGCTGCAGCAACAGGGTAGGCTTGGTTGGCAGAATTCTCTTCTTGAAGGGTTGACAAGCATCTGTAGGATGAGATGGACAAGAACAAATTCCATAAATAGTGGCAACCATTTGTATAGGTGGTTGTTGTTCCACTGTTAATTGCCTCTCCAAAGAGGTCAATTCATCCAATCTGTGTTCCACTCTCTTTTGGTCTACATGAGACACTTGAAGCTCATTGACTCCACTGGTTGAAGTGATCATCCAGGTTCCAAACTGTTGAGTGTTGTCTGCAATGTTTACTATCAAATCTCTAGCTGCAGCAGGGACCTTGTCTACTAAGGCTCCTCTACTGGCAGCATCAATCATGCTTCTCTCCATTGGCATTAGTCCCTCCTAAAAGTATTAAATCAATAATTGCTCACTAATTTGGTGATGTGGATAACTTGAACACAACTTCTTGAACCTCTCCCAATACTCAAGCAAGGTTTCACCAGAAATATGTCTGATACCACAAATGTCCTTCCGAATTGTAGCAACTCTGGAGGCAAGGAAAATTTTCTCTAAAAACAGCCTCTTCATATCATTCGAGCAAGTCACAGAGCCTGGTGAAAGATAGTAAAGCCAGTCCTTGGCTGCATCACCAAGGGAGAAGGGAAATGCCCTCAGTTTGATGTGTTCTTCATGGATGCCTTGAGGTCGCATGGTTGAGCACACAACATGAAACTCCTTCAAATGCTTATGGGGATCCTCACTTGCAAGTCCATGAAACTTAGGCAGCAAATGGATTAGTCTAGACTTTAGCTCAAAGTCAGCATCAATCTTAAGATAGTGAATGCATAATGGTTGATAAGTGACATCAGGGGCAGCAAGCTCTCTAAGAGTTCTATTACGCATGTTATCAGCCATGGTTGCAAAATCACTTAAATTCTCAGATTCAATGACATATTCAATATCAGAATGAAATAAAGAATCAATTATATGACTAAACCTACGAGCTCTTATCAATGCATGCCAACTTCTATCAATCTCAGAATCAAGATCAAGCAAATTAATAGAATCAGACCTAGTCATGCACCAATCAGGGCTAAAGAAATGTCAGAAAAAACTCAAAAGTTTGCAAATCTACACTACAAAAATAACTAGAAAAAAAAACATATCAAATGATTTTTTAAAAAAAAATAAGACCACCACAAGATGAAATCTACACTTTTTTAGAAAATTTTGATGCAAAGAAAATACTTCAAAAAATGAAAAAGTGGTCTAAATGAAAGAATTTGAGCAAACCAGGGTGGACCTTATGACAAAGCATAAGCCTTGTGGAGAAGACCATTTTCCTTCAGCCCACCAATTTTTAGCTCAATCAGAGCATGTTTGTTCATACAAAAATTATAAAAATACTATTTTTGCAACTAAAATTGCTCAAAAACCTTACCAAATGATGGATTTTAGCTAGGTGACACTTACAGGAGCAACTTGCAATGCAACAACTAGTATAAAATGATGGTGAATAGCAATAAGGATGGTGAATAGGATGGTGAATAGCAGCATGAAATCAATGGAACAATACTAGTGCAACAAAATGTAGAATTATGCAGCAGAATGTAGCAAAATTATCAATTGTGTGATATTATGCAATGCAATTGTAACGAAATCATGCAATGCACACAAACAAAATACAATGCAATGCAGCAAGAAACCAATAGAACAGTAACCAGAATTATGCAGCAAGATGCAGAATTATGCAGCAGGATACAGAATTATGCAGTGCAGCAGTTGTGTGTGATTAACAAGAGTTAGTAATGGACCTAAGGAAAGTAACTAGTGTAGCAAAATGCAACGCAATTAAAAGGCTATCATATAATGAATTCATGCAGAATGATGCAAAATGCAGCAGAAATCCAATGTAACAGTACAGTAGCAAAATTGTGCAATTAGAAGCAATCAATACAATCAGTAGCAGAAATCAGAATGCAACAAAATTATGCAGCAAACTGTAGCAGAATGTATCAAAATGCAACAGAATTGTAATGCAGCTAAATTAGACAATTGTGTTAGTGTTGCAGCAGAATTAGCAAGTGAGTTATGTTATGCAATGCAACTATAAGGAAGTCATGCAATGCACATCGACAGAATGTAATGCAACAATAACTCAAATTATGCATCAGAATGTAGAATGCAACAGAATTATGCAATTGGAAAATGAGTTAACTGTTAGTAAGAATAGAAGTTAGTAATGGCACTCAATATGATCAAATTACAACAAACGATTTCTCGGCAACAGTGCCAAAATTTTGACGAGCACCGAACTCACCAAAATTGTAACTGAGTTATACCTATAGCTTGTAGTATAAGAAATAACACCGGGTCATCTTTGAAGGATCTTCGTTGCAATTTAATTAAATCAAGGCAAGATTAAGGGGGGTTTGACAAGATTAAAAACATAGCAAACATAATAGACACAGATTAAGAGATAAATCTGAATTGAGAAAGCAACCAATCCAAGAAAATTGTCCAAACTTGATTTTAATCCATCATTAATTTCTAAAGGTCTATTCAGTTATCAATCAAGTCCTTGGTCTTACATCACTTCAAGATGCCTTTCAATGACCCATGAATCTTCTAATAGAAATGCTTCTAGATTTCAATTAATTAAGGTTAGACTAAGTAAGCATTCATCTAAACTGAAATTAACTTAAAAACCGAGATCCAACCAAGTTAAACATTTCATCAAATACCTTTAATGTCTTATTTAATCTCTGAGTTCATATCTTTGCACATGGTAATTAAGTAATTAACATATGAAAATTCTAATTAAGCAACCAGAATTAACAAAGAGAAGAAGGAGAGAAACTTGATTAATAGATGAATGTTAACATTAGAAACAAAATCTTAAGATTAACAATCAAGTATGTTCAATCCCTTGAATTGATTTAAAGGCTCTACCCCTCTATGAGAAAGGGAGAACTAAAAAAAAATGGAAGAAGAAAATAAAAATTAGAGAGAATGAGGAGGAATAAAGTTCTAGAGAGAAGAAAGAAAAGTGTCCAAAATGAGGTGCCTCAATTTCTAACTTCTAACCTCCTAAATTACTTCCTATTTTAGCTTCACATAATTAAAAACCCATTAATTATAGAGCTTGGTCCATTATAAATAATTTGGTCCAAACCCTATGCAATTTGGAGGTCTATAACTCAAGTTATGTCCAAAACAACATCAAAGGGTCTCTGAACTCGTATTCTGACTTCTAGGCCCAACAATTAGGTCCACTAGACATCCGATTGAGACTTCGAGCTCTTCATCAAAGTTGTAGAGCTTCCTCTTAGCTTTCCTACAAGGTAAATTTCATAATTATTAGATATATAGAACTCATGTTATGGCCAAAATACAGAAACAATGTCAAAGCTCATTAATGTTGAAAAAATTCAATTAGGCCCAATTTGAGCCCAAACCCACAAAACATGACCAAGCTCAATCAATTAAGAATATAGAGAGTGTAAATGACTAGACATGAGGGTTTATTAATGTATAAAATATGTGATTATCACTTTGGCAAAGAAAATGCCATATAATATAGAAAAGTTTCAACAACGGTCCCTGAAGTACATAAACCTTGAGGAGGTTACTAAGGCCAAGGAGAGCCTGGAGAAGGGTGATTCCTCTCACCAGAAAGGCAATCAAAACTCCTCACGGCCTTGGAACTCCTCTAAGGATGATCTACCCTAGGTCAAGTACTCTAGCTACACTCCTCTGAACACTCCACATGAAACTATCTTGAGAGAAGTGTTCCGGACCGAGTTCTGGGGTATCAAGAGGCCACTCCCTAAAGAAACATGCGCAGATGGATCGTACCAAACATTGTAACTAAAGATTGATTCTAACTTTGCGATGCTATCGAATCCCTAATTAGGCCAGAGCGATTGGATTAATACTTCAACTATATCCAAAATGATGAACACCATGGAAGACAGAGAGAAAGAAGACATAACCCTTAGAGAAGCCCTTCTCCATGCAAGAGAAGAAGAACCCAAAATGCTAGGAGAAAATCTTAGAGTCCACTTCGTCGTGATACTAACAGCCAACAGGATCGGAACCAGGACGCCCCACCTGAAGACAACGATGACTACCGATCTCAGCCTAACCAAACTATTAACACTATTGTTAAAGGGTTTTCCGACAGTGGGTCATCCATTGGTGCCTGGAAGAAAGCGCTCATGATGAAAGTGTTAAGCATCTCTCACTTCGCACCCAAATCACAGGCCGAAGATCGAAAGACGCCCCCCATCACCTTTTCAGACGAGAACTATGGCGGAATTATCCCAAATTATGATGACCCGATAGTTATCTCAAGAGTAATTTTCAATGCTAAGGTCTGACACATCTTCATTGAAGAATGGAGTTCAACGGATGTTATGTTTATGGACCAATTCCACGCTTAGAGCTGACTCCCTAGGACGGTGAGCTTACCGGGTTGACTAGAGAAAATATCACTCCAGCAAGATATTTTGAGACTCACTTGACCCTGGGGTGCACTAAACTCTTCAGGACTGTCAAGGACAAGTTTCTGGTCATGGACTACCCCTCAGTGTATAACATCATCTTGGGTCTTCCTGCATTGAATGCCCTTGGTGCCATGGTATCCACTGATCTCCCTATGTTTTCTTTTGATTTTCATGTCTAGATGGAGTTCTACATGCCTGTGTGAGAGGTATGGGGTGAACATGAGTATACCTTACACGAGGAATCAGATTTGTTTTTGTCCTCTGCACGAGCTCTTGCTCATGGATCAGTCGTTCCTATAAGAATTTCCTCTTCTGAGGAAGATCCTGAGGATGACCCATCTAAGGCTTCTTTTTAGCTGTTGATGGAGGTTTGACTCTTTTTGGTAGCCTTTTGGGTGCCTGATGTTTTGTCTTCTTAGTGGGCTGTAATTGTATAATCCTTTTGGGGCATGTAAAGCTTCTGTTTCTTTTGTATAACCGTTGATGTGTCTAAACACGTATGTGTGTGTGTGTGTATATATATATATATATATATATATATATATATATATATATATATATATATATATATATATGATGTATAAATGTATGGTTCACTTATTATATTAATTCTGCTGTAATTATGTTTTATCATTTTCTGACAAAAGAAAAAAAAAAGATTCACCAAATTATTATACGCTTAAAAATGAATAAGCTATTATCTATATTTAAAATGAAACTGGTCTTAGTTTATATTTTGTTTCTCATTCGTGGTTTGGTATGATGGTCCCTCTTCAAAAAGGGGCGTTACACTAGTTTGGTATCAGAGCCCCGATTTAAGTTTTCTTTTAGGTCTTTGTGGTTAGGTTTGTCTTGTTTGTGCTGTGTGATTCTTTGTGTTTGGTTTCTGAGAGGTTACATCTAACTTTTCTTATGTTTTACTCAGCCTAAATCTAACAAAGAATGATGGCTAGTAGAGGAGGTATTGTTGCAGTTGTTGAGGCCATGCAACGAATAGTGGATGTTATTGCACAACAAGGTGAAAGAGCTACACAACAACAAGAAGCGACGACAGACGCCCATAACTTATCAAAATTTCACCTCAATAACCCACCTCAGTTTCAAGGAGAGTTCGATCTGTAGAAGGCTAATCTTTGGATCAAGGAACTGGAAAATATATTCTGAGGCATGGGCTATACTGATGATCGAAGAGTGGCCTATGCTACTTTCATGCTGGACAGAGATGCGGAAGACTGGTGGAATGGAGCGTAGAGGTTGATGGAAGTTGAGGGAGTAGCAGTTACATGGGAAGTATTTAAGAATAAATTTCTAGAGAAGTACTTTCCTGTAAGCGCGAGGCATGCCAAGAAAATAGAATTTCTCTGCCTGAAGCAAGGAAACATGATAGTCAACAAATATGCCACGAGATTCGAAAAGTTGTCCAAGTTTTCACAGTATTTCCAGCTTCAACCTAACGAGGAGTGGAAGTGCCACAAATTCGAAGAAGGACTGAGGCACGATCTAAAGAGGGCAGTATTACCTTTGGGAATTGACTAATTCCAAGCCTTGCTAGACAAGTGTAGAAAGATTGAAGAGCTCGATCAGTCGAGAGATATGAGGAATCGCAACTTTAGGCCTACTAAGTTCCAAAGAGGGAGTGGTAACAATGCAAACCGTTTTCAAAAGAAACCTTATTTACTGACCACCGGGAAGTTAGCAACAATCACCTGGTGGAGGTTCCCATTAAGGTTTTGGTGGACATCGAACTGGTCAGAATGTGGCGTCTACTCCAAAGTGTATGAAGTGCGGGAAGGATCAATTGACGAGGGAGTGCTCCATCAAAGGATTTATCTGCTTTTGATGTGGGAAGCCTGGACATATCTCTCGTGACTGCAACCAAACCAAGGCAGAGCCTTCTGTCAATAATGCACGAGCTGCTAAACCTCAGGTAGGAGGCCAAGTCTACACAATGAGTGGAGTTGAAACCTCACAGTCTGATGATCTAATATAGAGGGATGGTACCATAGGAGGTAATCTTTTATCTGTACTATATGACTCTAGGCAACCGACTCTTTTATTGCTTATGATTGTGTGCGTCGACTAGGTTTGCCTGTGTCTTCTTTGCCTTTTTATTTAAGCGTTTCTACCCTTACTAAAAAACCAGTTGTTACTACACAAGTTTGTTTGAACTATCCTTTATCTGTTAAAGGTCGAAACTTTTTTGTTGATTTAATTTGTCTACCTCTTTCCAAAATAGACGTAATCTTAGGAATTGATTGGTTATCTTCTAACCATATCTTGTTAGATTGTTCCAATAAAACTCTAGTTTTCCCAAAGTCTGAAGTTTGTAGATTTTTAACGGCCAACTAAGTAAAATCTATCTTAAAAGGAGGAGCTCAGGGATACATGCTTTTGTCTTCCTTAGAAGTCGAGGGCGAGGTAGATGTGAATGCTATTTTGGTAGTTAATGAGTTTCCCGAAGGCTATCCTGAGGATGTACCTGGTCTACTGTCGAAGCGGGAGGTAGAGTTCACCATTGATCTTGTACTTAGATCTGGTCCTGTATCCATAACACCGTACCGGATGTCACCGACAGAATTGGTTAAACTCAAGAAGCAGTTAGTGGAGCTTCTGCAAAAGTAGTCTGTTATACCTAGTATGCCACCATGGGGAGCGCCAGTGTTGTTGGTTAAGAAAAAGGATGGAACTTCGCAATTGTGTATGGATTATCATCAGCTGGATAAGGTCACAATCAAGAACAAGTATCCACTCCCGAGGATAGATGATTTGATGGATCAGTTGAAGGGAGTCGCAATCTTCTCTAAGATAGATCTACATTCTGGTTATCATTAGATCAGAGTAAAGGCGGAAGATATCCCCAAGATGGCTTTTCGTACATGTTACAAGCATTATGAGTACCTTGTGATGCCGTTTGGAGTGATGAATGCACCTGTCATATTCATAGATTGTATGAATAGGATCTTTCGTCCTTACCTAGATAGATTTGTCATCATTTTTATCAATGATATTTTGATTTATTCTTGAAATCAGGAGGAACATACTGAACATCTCAGTACAGTTCTTCAGATCCTGAAAGAAAAGAAGCTATATGCCAAGTTGTCAAAGTGCAAATTCTAGCTAGAAGAAGTCAAGTTTTTGGGTTTTCTAATCTCAAAGGATGGAATTGCAGTGGATCCGTCGAAGGTCGAAGCGGTTCTACAGTGGGAAAGGCCAAAGACCGTGACTGAAATTTAAAACTTTGTGGGGTTAGTTGGATACTATTGAAGATTCATTGAAGGATTTTCCAAGATAGCAAGACCTCTCACTTAGCTCACGAGGAAGAACCAAGCATTTGAGTGGACCGATGCTTATGAAGAAACTTTCCAAGAGTTGAAGAAACGACTGACTACAACACCTATTTTAGTATGAAACCTTTGAGGTGTACTGTGATGCTTCACATCAAGGATTAGGATGTGTGCTCATGCAAGATAGGAAAGTGGTGACGTATGCTACAAGGCAGTTGAGAGTGCACGAAAAGAATTACCTTACACATGACTTGGAGTTAGCAGCCGTGGTGTTTGCTTTGAAGATATAGAGGCACTTTCTGTATGAGGCAACATTCAGCATCTTCAGTGATCACAAAAGTATGAAATACCTATATGACCAAAAGGAGTTGAATATGAGACAATGAAGGTGGTTGGAATTTCTGAAAGATTATGATCTTCAACTGCAGTATCAACCCAGAAAGGCAAACGTCATGGCGGACGCTTTAAGTAGGAAGATGCTCAGTATCTCTACTATGATGGTCAAGGAGAAAGATTTGATAGAGCAATTCAGGAATGTATGGCCATTTGTGGAATTGGCACTGGGGAAGATTTGTATGAACATGGTCACTATTTCAAGTGACTTAATGGAAGACATTCGAGAGAAACAGAAAGCTGACATGTTTTTACAAAAAGAAATAGAGCTAATGAAGTAAGGTAGTATGACAACAGTGGAGGAATGAACTAATGGAATTCTAAGGTTCAGAGATAGATATTGTGTACCCAAGGATCAAGAACTTAGGAAGTTTATTCTCGAACACGCTCACACAAGCAAGTTGAGTATACATCTGAGAATAAAAAAGATGTACCAAGACCTAAAACGGTTATTTTGGTGGCACAGAATGAAGAAAGATATTGCCAGATGTGTGTCGTCTTGTCTGGTTCGTCAGAAAGCAATGGTTGAACACTAGAGACTATCAGGAATGTTGCAACCCCTCGCTATTCCTGAATGGAAGTGGGATAGTATTGTAATGGATTTCATGGTTGGGTTACCAAAGACCAAAAAAGGTTACGATTCAATATGGGTAATCATTGATCGGCTCACGAAGTCAGCGTATTTCTTACCAAATAACATAAGGTACAACATGGAGAAGTTGACCCAGCTGTATATTGGTGAGATCGTTAGGCTGCATAGTGTGCCTACCAGTATCATTTCTGATAGAGACTTGAGGTTCAAATTAAGATTTTGGCTAAGTCTTCAAGAAGTGATGGGAACAAAGCTACGTTTGAGTTCTGCTTGTCATCCTCAAACTAATGGTCAATCGGAAATGATGATTCAATCATTGGAGGATTTGCTTAGAACTTGCACTTTGGAATAAATTGGAAGTTGGGATAAAGTTTTGTCATTAGTAGAGTTCACCTACAATAATAGTTTTCACTCGAGCATAGGGATGGCACCTTATGAAACTTTATATAGACGACGGTGCAGGACACCTTTGTGTTGGTATCAAGATGGAGAGTGTAACGCCCCTTTTTGGGAGGGAACGTCACATTGTCAAATAAAAGAAAATGCGGAAAAGTAAAGTTTTAACAATTCAAGACCTGGTTCATTAGTTTAAGTTTAACTTGTTCGATGCTTAAATACGTGAGTAAAATAGCAGTATAAATTTTTTTTTGATAATCATTTTAATGGTTAATCCTTTTAATAATGTGGAATATAAATGGTAGTAAAGAATATGATAGAAGGCAACATTCACATCTGAATAACATGCATATTAATATATGTATATATAATGTGCTGACATCAATTGTACTTAGATACAAGCCTGAACTATCAAAAAGCAAAACTATACCTGCCCCAAAGGATTATACAAATATACCCCAGAGATACCAAAATATATAGCCCACCAAAAATAATACATCAGGCCCCAAAATAAAACACTGGTAGCCATCAGTAGCTACCAGTAAAATCAGTCTCTCAGATGAGGAGGGACCGTATCCGGGTCCTCAGCAGGATCCTCCTTTTCAGAAGAAACCTCCATGGGAACCACAGAACCGCGGGCAGGAGCCCAAGCAGTAGAATCAAAAGAGTCCTCCCAAGGGGTGTAGTAATGATCACTCCACATCTCTCAGATGGGTAGGTAGAACTCCAGCCGCAGGCTGACATGGCAGGTGAGGACAGGCGCCTTATGACGTCTCCAGGCTAGGGCAATCGACATATCTCCCAAGTAGACGCAGCGATCGGAATTCAAGTTGATGTGCTAGCACTCCGGCCCTCCGAGGAAGGTCAAACGCACACCACCTAAAAATCCACGCATACGTGCCACCATCGTCTCCAGTGGATGCTAATCTCGATCGGGCCAGAAGTCAGGAAAATTGGGATCTTCCGCCTCCTTACCGCCATCTTCGATCAATACAGTGCACACACAGGCAGCAAATAATGGAAACACAGAAAGAGGTAAGGCATCCTACCATCATTACCAATTATAGCAGCCAGAAACAGAACGGCGCATTGCACCCAATTAACAGTTCAAAACAGTATCTCCAAATAAAAAGCAACAAGTCCAACGGTAAGCAAGTAAACAGTTCCAGGCAGATACTCAATACATTAATAATTACACAAGTCATATTTACATAAATCAATAGTTCACAATGATAGAGCATATCATGATACAAATGCATGCCTTCCCAATTCCTACTCCATGGAGCTAGACTCAAACAGTCGGAGAGAAAGATCAGGAGACGTGTCCGCAACTCGGCTGCCGCGGCCAAAGTGTTATTCATCAACAATTTTCACGTGCACATCAGGCATTGTACGGACAGTCCACGCTCGATCACGATATAGGACAGTGTCAAGTCTGGATCGTCGATTCATTTGCATTGGTTTGCCCCACAGGCAGAGGAGCTACTAACTACCCATTGTGGAGGACCCGCACCCCGACGCCCCCGAGGTCATAACAAGACTCACACTTGTCTACTCGCACCCGTACAAAGGTGTGTTCAACCTCCTAGGTAACTTGGCCTTACAACAGTCCACAAGGACATTCACAATGCATAAGATACTATACATGAACATGTATGATCCACAATCTCATACAATTCCATAACATGCCGTATTAGGCCAATATAAGCATCAATATACCAATGGTCACTCACATGGACCCATAACATCATAATATAAAGATCAAGTCAATTGATGCGTCATTAGGTTCATTATGAATCCTAACTTAGAGTTTGTTTCCCTTTTCAAGGTTCATGTTCAAAAATCAATTCTTGTAATCAATTTAATATTCCAAGGCAATTCAATTTCCCATAACTTGCATTTTGTTTAAGCTCTTAGGCCTCACACTCTCATGTTCTTCACTCACTTAGAATTACCTTAAATCTTATGATACTTTTACTCTTAGTCCTTTAAGATTTATGAAGTCTTGATTTTATTAAATTCTCCTAATTCATCAATTAACTATCCCATTACATAGGTTTTTAATCACATAATTGCTTGTGCTCCCAACTTACCAAAATCACCTACTTACACCTAAAAATGCCCTAGAGACCGTGGCCTCACAATGGCTCCAATTTCAAATCCTTTCAAGTCATCATCTTGCATGCCATTCTTTTAGTTCTTTAAATTATTTACTTGTTAAATTAGCTCACCAAGAACCCTAATTTCTTGGCCCCAAAATTGTAGCCCTCATAGGAATTTCCATTCCAAGTTTTCCTTCCATTAAATTCCATCTTATCCATTGATTAATTTAAGTCTTATGCTAGTTACAATTAAATCACAAATTTACCTAAATTCCTAACCTAAAACCGTGACCCTCCAAGAAGGTTTCTCAAATGTTTTTCTTCCATTTTCAATCACAAAATCCAATCCAACATATCCATCCATATAACAAATTAACTCAATAGCATAAACCAAATAAAATCAACACATAAGCACACTAATCACAAAATCAAAGAGTAACCCTCATTAGGATTTTTCCACAAACAACACAATCAAAGTTCCTAGATGCTAAGAGAGGTTGAGGAGGAGTGTCTTCCTCTTACCTAAGTGAAGAAAACAAAAGAAACACCAAGGATCTCCTTTGTAATTTCGGATTGCTCCCTCCAAGAACCCTAGAAATTTCAACTTTGTTAAATTAATACCAAGGCTTGAAAAATAAGCCATGGATGGCCAACATGAAGACCATAACCACGAAAATAAAGGGAAGAGATGAATGGTCTTGAAACTTACCCAAAAAGCTCAAAGCTTGGAGCTTGGAGAAGATGGTGAAGATGGAGGAATTTCAAGAAACTCCAAGAAGAAAAGATGCTTAGAATGGTGAGAGGATTAAGGAAATGTATTTAGATGTAATTTTTGTGATGGTTGAGGGAGAAGAAGAGGGGCTGGCCGTGGAGATGGGTAGAGAGAAGGAAGAGAGAAAGAAAAATGGAGAAGAAGAAGAAAGGGTAGAGAGAGAAACTGTTTTGATAATTAATGAAATTTGTGTGATAAATGAATTAATTAAAATGCAAGCATCTCCCTTGCATGGGCTGCATTCAGCCGTGCATAGAGAGAGGGAGAGGAGAGAGTTTTTGGCTTCCATGGGAAGCCAAGAGCATTTGGGTCATTGTTTGGTCAAAGCTTCTCAAAGAAGCTTTGATTATTTAACATTAAATTTGAATTAAAGTGGATTGATTAGACATAAAGTGGATTTCATTTGGATAATGTGATAGGATTTTTACTACACACCATTATCCAATGGATAATAGTTACAGTTGACAGAAGTCAGTATTTAATTAATCTGACAGATAAATTTTTCGCAGTATTGATTTATTTTATCAGTTAAGACTTATCGAAAATTGTAAAACCTCGTAAACTGTTTCCAGTCTCAGGTTTAGTAAGATCCCCCGTCGACATGTCCATAGTCCAAGGTTCGCGGAGGTAACATCGCATTTCTCCGGTTCTGCTCAGTGCACACGTAAAACGAGGAATATACTAAAATATTCGACGTTTCTGGAAAATTCCCAAAAAATTATCAAAAATTGAAAATATTATAAAACGACTATTTGTCATATAATTTTCCAATTTTTGAAGCATTACAGTCGTTTTCCCTACTCTGCTCAAGTTTCACGCAAAACAAGGAATATATTAAAATATTCATCGTTTCCGAAAAATTTCAGAAAAATTCACATAAATCACAAATATTAGAAAATGACTATTGGTGGTGAAATAATTAATTTCCGGAGCGTTACACTGACCTCAGCAATTCTTAGCTCAGTGTGCACGTAAAATGAGGAATATATTAAAATATTCATTGTTTCCAAAAAATTCCAGAAAAATTCCTAAAAATCAAGAATAATATAAAATAATCATTTATACTTAAACAGATATTTTTTGGGATGTTACAGAGAACGCCTTACTATTGGACCTGATCTTATACAACAAATGACTGAGAAAGTCAAGATGATTTAGGAAAAGATGAGAACCACTCAAAGTAGGCAGAAAAGTTACACGGACAAAAGGAGAAAGCCTCTTGAGTTTAAGGAAGGTGAGCATGTGTTTTTGAAAGTCACACCCACGACTGGGGTCGGATGAGTTCTTAAATCTAGAAAACTCACTCCTAAATTTATTGGACCTTATAAAATTCTTGGCCGGATAAGTCCAGCAGCTTACCAAGTAACCTCACCACCTTTTCTTTCCAACCTTCACATTGTCTTTCATGTATGGCAATTGCAAAAATATATTTCTGGTCCAGATCATGTCAAAGCACCTGATACAATATAATTAAAAGAAAATTTGACTTATGAGACACCTCTTGTAAGGATCGAGGATAGGAGGGTGAAGCGACTCAGAGGAAAAAAGATTTCGTTGGTGAAAGTAAGTTGGAATGACATGACCAGAGATGTAACGTGGGAGTTAGAAGACAAGATGAAGGAACAACATCCATATCTATTCTAAGATATGAAAATTTCGAGGACGAAATTTCTTTTTACAATGTGAGAGTTGTAACACCCCGAAAATTATTTATTTCATGATAAATAGTCATTTTATAATATTTGTGATTTTTGTGGATTTTTCCAGAAACGTTGATTTTTTTTAATATATTTCTCAATTTGCATACGCACTGAGCGGAGCCGAAAAAATGTGATATTTTTTTTGAGGCTGAAAAACCTTGAACTGTGAAAACATCGACGGGAGATCTTACTAAACCCAAGGTCGGGCAAAGTTTACGAGGTTTACATTTTTCTAGAATTTTATCTGATAAATAAAAATTATTGTACATTTTATTATTCGTTGGACAATAAATACTGATTTTTGTTAACTGTAATATTTGTGCATTGGATAATAATTTGTAGTAAAATATTTATCATCTTTTCAAGAGTGTCAATTTTATGTCACATCATGTTGACTTTTGGAAAAAAGCTAACAAAGCTTCTCAAGGAAGCTTTACCCAAGCTTCTAGAAGAAATTTTCCCTCCTCTCTTCACTCATGTGTCCATGGAAATGAAGGGGAAATGTGACCAAATTTTGTCATATTTCCACTTATGCCATCCATCCTTTCTCATTTCAAAAACCCTAAATACTTTTCTAGCACTTTCTCTCTCTACTTTTCTCTTGTCTTAATTTTTCTCAAACTTTTCTCTCTTCTTTTTCTCCTCCATACCCCCACGGCAGCCCACACCATTTTCCTCCATGGTTTGCTTGATCTCAAGCAACCACCTTGCTTGAATCCATTTCTCCCTTGAAGATTTTTTTTCTCTTGCTGAAAATCATCTTCAAGAACTTAATTTTTCCTCTCCACTCTTTCCTCAACTCCACGGCCAGTGCACCATTTTTGGCCATCCAAGCTTTTTCACTCAACCAACCTTATTTCCTATATCTCCTCATCATCTAGAACATTTTCTCTTTTCTGACCACCTCTTGAATCCACCATTTTCATCATCTTCCAAAAAGCTCTAAAGTTTGAAGCTTTGAGGTAAAAGTTAATAATTTTTTCATTTTTCCTTCTCATTTTTGTGATCCATGGTCACCTTGGTGATCAAGGGTTCCTTTTCCAAGCTTTGATTTTGATTTTTGTGAGTTTGAATGTCCTAGGGTTTTTGTGATGGTGGAGAACGAAATTCAAGAACAAAAAGGAGCTTGCTTTTCTTGTTATTTCTCTTGGTAAGAGGGAGATCATCCACTTCAACCTCTCTTGGTAGTGAGGATCTTGATTATGTGTTGGTAGTGAGAAACTCATGTTAGGGTTGTTCTCTTTGTTATGTGATTTTTATGACTTTGTATTAATTTGTATCTTGTATGACTTTATTGGTTGTCATTACATATCTTGATGGATTTCTAAAGTGTTTGAATGGATTGGATTTGTATAAAAGAATCAAGGGCTCCTTGCCCTCTCTATGGTGGTTCACGGCCAAGTACCCTTCAATGGGGTGTTCTTGGTTAAAATTTTATAACAAGTGGGAAATTGACTAATTAAGTGATTAACAACTAATGGAGTAATGAAAAATTTAAGTTCCTAGCTTCCTTGGAGCTCACAGTCTCTTAGGGATAATATGGACAAAATTATGTATTAAAATGAAAACTTAGATAATTAGTCTATTAGAAGTTAATTAAGAATTCATAAGATGTAAATAACAAAGAAAAGAATTTTATTCTATAACTTAGAATAAATTTGACCAAGGGAAGAACATGAGCGAAAGTTAGGTGTTGGGTAACTTAGGCTAAAACTTTCCCTAAGTGGATTAGGTTAAAATTGAGTAAAGAACGTGTTTAATTTGAGTAATAAAGATTTGATAAAAATGTAAAAGAATTCCTCTAGAGAAAGATTTCACAAGAAACGTTGAATTAAAGTGTAATTCCATAATAAACCTTAAAAGTACATTTTCATAATCAAGAGTCTGATAATGTGTTGTTGTGGGTCCATAAGTGGGACAAAGAATTTGTTGATAATGAAATTGGCCTCTCATGGCATGATTATGGAAAAGTGTATGATTATTGAATACATATGAATATGCATTGAGTTATCATGCATCGTAAAGAGTCCGGTGGACTTTGTTGTGTAATTAGCTAGCTGACATTGATAATAATTTTGATGATAACAAACATAAAGATGATGAGAAGACCAAGTCCAAAGATCTTCAAAGATTAACTTTAGGACTTAGGGTCTCTTTGTACGGAGCTTTTATTGGATATCTTAGTGTTTGTTTTAAAAAGATCTAAAAAC